>CM057456.1:658427500-658775000 GCA_016271365.2 Neoceratodus forsteri
CTATCCCCTGAAAGTCGGCAGTGCATGTCCGACTTTGAACACGCGCAATTCCAGAACTCAGTGGTCCATGGAGAAACAGGCATCACAAAGATCCATATCATGGTTAGGGTCCAAGCAGGTTAAGTGCCGGTCATGCTGGTCCAAGATGGAGAAAAGTCGGCCGCAGGGACACTGCTGCCTAGGAGGCCAACCCACCTTAGAAAGTTTCTTCTTGTCCCCTGAACAAGACATGACCGGACGGAAAACACAATACACAAAACAAAGTACTCGGTGGCGTTGAAATAAAGGGAAAGATCTTTCCGGTAGGACGGCACTGAGAATGGAGGCAGAGCAGAACTCGAGCTGACAGACTCGGCCACTGACACACTTTCAAAGAGCTTCACACACGAGGTCCTTACTAGATGGTGGGAGAAGCAGAACTGGCCCTGAGGAGGTGTCAACGACGGTTACTGGGCAACCTGCAAGCCCCATGTAATATGTCGGCCTTGAGGTCGGCGCTGCCCTGACGTCGGCTCCTTCTATTGCCAAAAAAAAAAAAAAGGCTCCCGTGGGGTCCTGATCCTCTGGCTCATACCCAACAGTGATGAATGGTGAAGATTGACACAGTTTAAACTCAACAGTACCAGTGAATGGCCAACAAAACAAAAGAAGTACCAGCTGTATTGCAGAGACTAACTAGTTTTGAAAAGGGAGGTAGGATGGGTGAGTTAATCATATTGTAGAATACCTTAGACGAAACAAGATTACTGTGGTGAGTAATTTTTTCTTCTAACCTCAAGAATTCTTCAATATTATTAACTCTAGCAGACTACTATGAAGCAATACCTTTGGAGGTGGGCCCAGAACCCTATATAGGGAATAGGCTCTGCAGTACTGCTGTGCCAAACCTGGCATCACACCTGGAACCGAGTGTCCAAACTGTGGTGCTTTGTAAAGGTGTGTACTGTTCTCCACATAGCTGCTTTACAGATTTCCAACCAGCGAATATCCCAGGCTGCTGCTATTGTAGCAGCTGTGCCCCTCGTGGAATGTGCCCTCAGGCCTACTGGGGGCTCCTTGCCAGCTTTACTATAATAGAATTGAACGCATGCCACAATCCAGCATGCAACTGTCCTTTTCGAAGCTGGCTTTCACTTTCCCACATCACCACAGGTCAGGAAGAACTGCTGTTTGTCCTGCCTAGGGACCTTGGTGTGCTCAATATAATACTTGAGAACTCTCTTTACATCTAAGCTATGTAACCTGCATTCCCCTGAACTAGAGTTTCAGTAAAGAAAACTGGCAAAGTGATAGACTGATTCAGGTGAAAATCTGGGACCAATTTTGGAAGGAATTTCCTGTTAGTCCTGAGCTCCACCTTGTCCCTGTGGAAGGAGATGTAGTCCTGCTCCACACATAGGGTCTGTAATTCACTTATTCTTCTGATGTCATAGCCACTAAGAAAATAGCCTTCCAAGTGACAAATTTTAGGTGAGCCATAGCCAAGGCCTTGAATGGAGGCTCCATGAGCTTGGTAATACAGACATTTAGGTTCCAGGAAGGCACCGGTTTCCTGTGAGGGGGTTGCAGATGAGCCAATCCCTTGAAATAATTCTTGAATATAGATAAACCACTAGAGAGACACCATTACCAGCCAAAAGACAGGCAGAGATAGATGCCAAATGGCTCTTAACAGTAGTGGGCTGCAGTCCCGTTGAATGCAAGTGAGTCAGGTAGTCTAACAAGACTGGTATCCCTGCCTCGGATGGTAAAATATCTCTGGTGTCACACCATATGGAAAATCTTTTCCATTTGTAAGCATAGGTTTTTTCCGTAGAGGGTTTCCTAGAACCCCTCAGAACCCTGAGTACACCCACTGAGAGGTGTAGGTCAGCATACTCTAGGTGCTCAAGAGCCATGCTTTGGGTCTGAGTGATCTGAGGTTTGGATACATAATCTTCCCCTGGGAGGAGGACAGCAGAATGTGTCTCTGAGGGAGGTGTATGGGCTGGGCTACTGACAGAGCAGCCGTGAGTACCAAGGTTGCCTGACCCAATCTGGAGCTATCAGAATCATTGTGGCTGGCACTTGAGCTTGATCAGGACCCTGAGCAACAAAGGGAATGGAGGAAAAGCATACAGATTTTTCCCTGTCCAGTCTAGCATCAGGGCATCCACTGGCACAGACCCCATCGCTGGAGGCCTGCAGCAGAACTTAGGCAACTGATGATTCTCTTCTGAGGCAAAGAGATCCATCTCTGGTGTGCCCCACCTTCGAAACACCACTTTCAGCACTTGTCTGTTGAGAGACCACTCGTGGTTGTTTTGGTTGATTCTGCTGAGTGCATCTGCCAGGGTGTTGTCTTTTCCTGGAAGGTGGACAGCCACTAGGGATACTTACAAGGAATATGCTAGACTCCAGATCTTCATTGCTTCTGTACACAGCAGGTCGGACCTTGTCCCTCCCTGCTTGCTGATGTAATACATTGTAGTGGTATTGTCTGTTCTGACTTGTACCACCTTGTCTCTTATTAGGGATGTGAAGGATTGTAGTGCCAAGGGCACAGCCCTGAGCTCCAGATTTATGTCCAGTAGTGACTGTGGGAGACCAAGTGCCATGCACTATGTGCTCTCCCAGATGTGCTCCCCACCTCAGAAGTGAGGCATCTGTTGTGAGCACTAGGGTAGGAGACTCCTTTTTGAATGGAATTCCCTCCCTTAGGTTGGCTCTGTCCTGCCACCATGGCAGAGCCTGTAGAAGAGGCATTGAAACAGGCACCATCTTTGAGGGCGAGTCCCTTCTGTGGTAGCATTGTGCCTTGAGGTGAAACTGGATGTCTTTCATTTGGAATCTGCAGCCTTGCACTGTACCTGTGGCTGCAGGCATGTGTCCCAGCAACTGCAGGAAATGTCTTGCTGGCCTTGGTCTGTTTAAGGTGAATGATCCTGCAATGTGCAGGATGTTGTCCATCCTGTCCTGAGGGAAGAAAGCTCATCCCTGTAGAGTATCTAGTTCTGCTCCTATGAAGTGCAGAATGTCGACTGGCTATAACAGAGACTTTTGAACATTTATGAGGAATCCCAGAGACTCTGTCTCATGGGTGACCCTGAGATTCTCTTACCTGTTGGGGGGATTGCTCCATGACTAGCCAGTCGTCCAGGTATGGAAACACCAATATGCCTTGCCTCCTTAGGTGTGCCACCACTACTGCCAATCATTTTGTAAACACTCTGGGAACAGAGGCTTGGCCGAAAGGCAGAGCTGTGAACTTGTAATGACCTGAAGGTAATCTGAGCCTTAGGTACTTTCTGTGGGATTCCCTTATAAGAATGTGAAAATAGGCATTATTTAAGTCTAGTGATGCCAACCAGTCTCCTTGTTGCAGTGTTGGGAAAATAATTGCCAAAGTTACCATCCAGAACTTTGGCTTTGTGAGATGCTTGTGTGAAGCTCTCGGATCTGGAATGGGTCACCACTTCCCATTTTTCTTTGAGGTTAGGAAGCATCTGGAGTAGAATCCTCTTCCCTTTGGGAGGAGGTTCTACTGCTTTTGAGCCAATAAGTGTTCCACTATTAGCATAAAGTTCCATTCATCTCCGGGACTGTGCAACTCAGGAGGCTGACTGCTAGAGTTAATCATATTGAAGAATTCTTGGCGTTAGAACTACTGTTACAGGTGAGTAACCTGTTTTTCTAGGGATGTGGATGTGATGTTCTATCCACAGTTTCCAGCAGACTCCTAGCAGTTCTTCGGGAGGAGGGGGCAAGGTGCACACCTCCTACTTGGGAAACAGAGATTGGAGAAATGAGGCCCCAAAACCAGCATCCTGGCATGACTCAAAGTCGATGTGGCAATGGAAAATGCAAGGTGTGTGCTGACCTCCAGGTAGCTGCCCTGCAGATTTCCTGGATAGGGACGTCCTGAAGCAGCCACCGAGTTGGCTGAATTGCGGGTGGAATAAGCCCCACAGGAGGCTCCCTACCCACCAACCTGTAGCAGAAATCAATGCAGGATACAATCCACCTGCCAATCATCCACTTGGCTGCTGGTCTGCCAGGTGCAGTTTCAGAGTAAGTGACAAACAGCTGGCGAACCTCTCCCCGAACTCCAGCTATTTGCTCTTTGTAATAAGCGAGCGCTCGCCTCAGGTCCAAAGTATGGAGCCTGTGCTCGGCCTCCGAGGTGTGATTAGTGAAATACACCAGGGGATTTATCACCTGAGTAAGGTGAAACTCTGATACAACCTTCGGGAGGAACTGCGGGTTGGGGCGAAGGACAACCTTGTCCCTGTGGAAGACCAAGTAAGGAGACTCCATCGAAAGCACCTGGAGCTCACTGATCCTTCTGGCTGACATGATAGCCACCAGGAGGGCGGTCTTCCACGACAGGTGAGACATGTCACAGCTGTGCATCGGTTCGAATGGCTTTCCCTTGAGCTTTGCCAGTACCAGCAACAAGTCCCAAGGTGGTGGTGGTTCGCGCACCAGAGGTGAAATGTGGTGGAAGCCTGTGAAGAAGCTCCAGACCACCTTCTCCTGCGCCACCGACTGCTGAATGGCCTGCACCCAGTAAGCAGAGATGGCTACCAGATGCACCTTAAGGGTCGTCGACCTAAGGCCTGACAGAGAGGGACCACAGATAGTCAAGGATGCTAGCCACTGGACAGGACAGAGGGTCCAAACCCTTGTGCTGACACCAAATGGAGAACCTCTTCCATTTGAAGGTGCAGCATTTCTTGGTCAACTCCTTCCAAAAAGCCTGGAATGCTACCTGCACAGGAACCAGGCTGTCAGGTGCAGAAATTGAAGCTCTGGATAGAGTACCTTCCCCTGATTGATGGAGAGCAGGTCCAGGCAGAGAGAAAGACGCCTCGGGAGCCTGCTGCTGAGGCTCAGGAGAACAGGGTACCAGAACTGGTGGGGCCAGTCCAGAGCCACCAGGATCATCTGTGCCTTGTCCCTCCAGGACTTGAGCAACACTTTTCGAATCAAGGGAAGTGGAGGAAAGGCATAGAAGAGGCCTGGGGTCCAGGGCCTTGAGAAGGCATCCTCCTGCAGCAATCCCTGCTGAAGGGGACAGACACAGAACAGCCTCAGCTTTTTGTTCTCCCTGGAGACGAACAGGTCCACCTGAGGGGTGCCTCACTGGGGGAACAGACTGTGTACTACCTCTGGGTAGAGAGCCCACTCCTGAGACGCCTCCCCCACACGGCTGAGAACATCCATCAGCTGGTTGAAGGCCCCTGCCACATGGATGGCTTGGAGATTGGCCCCCAGACTGCGCACAAGGGTCCACACACAGAGAGTTTCCTTGCACAGTGTCAGGGAGTGCATCTCGCCCTGTTTGTTGAGGTAGTACATGGCCATGGTGTTGTCCGTCTGGACCTGGATCACCTAACCCCAAATGTGAGGAATGAAGGCAGTCAGCACCAGCAGAACTGCTTGGAGCTCCATCAGGTTGATGTGGCACTGGAACCCCTTGGGGGTCCAGTGCCTGTAGACTCTGTGTTCCCCCAGGTGGACACCCCAGCTAATGAGAGAGGCACTGGTCATCAGGATGACTGTTGGCGCTGGAAGGACAAATGGGATCCTTCCTGCAGATGTTCTGGGACTAACCACCACAGGAGAGCATCCCACATTCTCTGGGTCACACTGACCAGCTGGTCAAAGTGACCCCTGTGCTGAGACCACTGGCTGGCCAGCTCCCATTGCAGAGAGCGCATATTCTAGTAGTCTCAATGGACCACACTGTTATAAGTCACCATGTAACGCAGCAGGCACAGAAAGTCCCGGGCAAGGTGCAACTGCCCAACCTGAAATGATCGGGCACAGGAGGAGAGAGCCTCTGCCCTGTCAGCCGGGAGCCAGGCTCTGGCTCTGCGAAAGTTGAGCTCGGCCATGATGAAGTTGACTACCTGCGAAGGAACGAGTTCCGACTTAGCTTCATTGACCAGGAGGCCAAGAGAACCGCAGGTCTGAAGGGCCAGGTCCCTGGACTACTCCACTTCCTGCTGGAGGGACCTGTGATAAGCTAGTTGTCCAGGCAGAGGTAGATCCGGACCCCTCGGTGCCTCAGGTAAGCTTCCACCACTGCAATGCACTTGCTGAAGACCCTGGGGGCCAAGGAGAGGCTGAATGGCATGGCCTGGAACTCGTACAGGGCTCCCTCTGCTCAGAAGCAGAGGAACCTTCTGTGAGATGGACAGATCAGGATGTGAAAGAACACATCCTGAAGATCCAGGGAGCAAAACCACATGTTCTGCTCTAGAGATGGTATGATCTGAGAGAATGTCACCATCCTGAAGGTGAGCGACTTGAGAAACTTGTTCAGGTTGTCCAGATCTAGAATGGGGCACCAGGCCCCCCCCCTTCCGTTTTGGCACCAGGAAGTAAAGACAAACCCTGGGTGTTCCAGAGGATCTGTGACAGGGACCATGACCTCCTTGCAGAGAAGCTGGGCAATGTCGTCCCGAAGAGCTGACAGAATGTCTGTGGATACCAAGTCCTCACGTAGGGCGCAGGCTGGGCAAGAAGGGTACTGCTCGAATTCCAGAGGCAGACCCTGACCATCCACTTTGAGAACCCACATGTCCATCGTGACAGCGGACTAAGCGTAAAGGAAGTGGTGGAGCCAGACCTCCAAGGGAGGACCTGGGAGAGGTGTGACAGGCATGAGGGAGGCTTGGAGGAGGAGGAGGGTCCAGCTGAACAGCCATCGGGCTCAGTCCCTCCGGGCTTATGGATGGCCGAGGCCACTGACTTAGGCCGAGGTCACCAGGCCTGAGCCTGCTGCCCAGCTTGTGACTGGGCTGGTTTGGCCGCAGGAGTGGAGGTGGACTGAAAGGGCTTCTTTTTCTGCTGCTTGGAGCCCTTGGGGTCCCTCTGAGTGTATGTCACAGAGTCCACGGTGGCTCTGGACTTTTCAATGCGGGTGAGGTGGACCTTGACTCCGGGACTGAACAAGTCAGTGCACAGGAAAGGGACATCCACCAGCGTGTGCTGGGTATCTGCCATGAAGGTTAAGATCTACAGCCAAGCCCAGCGGCGCATGGCCACTATGGCTGCCACAGAGCAGGCACAGGAGTCCCCAATGTCCATGGCTGTCTGGAGCAGTTGCTTTGCTATAGCCTGGCCCTGATCCCAGACCTGTTTGACTGTGTTCTGGAGGTCCACAGGTAGGTGAGGAAGCACCTCATCCAGAGTGCCCAACAGGGCATGGGAGAAGTGGACCATGAGGAGGGCCGAGCTTGCCTGGCAAAGGCCAAGCGAAGAGGCTGGGTAGACTTTTTTAGCAGCATGGTCCAGCTTCTTGGACTCTGTCAGGTGGCTTGTCAATATCCCACACGTTGCCAGAGCACCGGAAATGAAAATTACGTACCTACCGTAATTCCTGATCTTCTCTTGTATCTTCACCATTCATTACTTACTAGGTGTTAGCCGGAGGCGCGCACCCGCCACGGGAGCTTTTTTTTTTTTTAAAGTTTATCAACGGCACCGCCCCGAGAGGACGCCATGCGCGAGGGGCGGCTGCTAGTAGCGATCACGACCTCCCTCCAACTCAGTTCTGTGAGCCGGAGAGGCAAAAGTGAGAGCAGAGAATATAGATAGCGAGGCAAGATAGCGTAGGGATAGCAAAGCAAGGAAGAATGAACTGAAAAGGAATAAGCCGATGGAGGAAGGACAGAGGAAATAAAGTATCCTAGCCTAGGGACTGCAGGGCCTCTTACCTGGGCGACTCTAGGAGGAGAGATAAAGTAAGGAGATGAGAAAATAGAAGAAGATAAAGAAAGAGAGAGAGAGATGGGATGTTGAAGGGACCAGAATGCCCAACGAGTATAGTTAGCTTAGAGCTGAAGGCTCGACTAAGAGGAAGCAAGAATCCCCGGAGATAGAGCTGAAGAGAAGGTTCACCAAACCCGCTAGACAGACTCTGGAGGGCATAGTCCTTATCCTCAACATGCCATTGATAGTTGATACCCCTCGGGTTCCTGGCCGACAGGCCTAGAATTCGAGGACACCCGAGAGGGAAGGAACCCCAGGCAGCAGGAGAGTGCTGCTCTGGGACTTAGAAAAGGAAAATGTAAGCCTTTCAGGCATTTTAAGCATAGAAATGGGACTCAGACAGACTGGCCAAGGCTTAGGCTGGCGGGATTGGATATGGTCAGCACAGCTCTTCTGTAAAATTGTCCAGGAGGACACTTAAAAGGAGAAACCAATATGCAAACTAGCGAGAAGGGAGATTACCTTCTCATTTCCCCTCTTGTTTGTTTTTCTTTTTTTTTTTTACAGAAGAAATTTGAGGTTGGTTGCATGACCCCAAAACCAAGGTGCCTATAGCAGTCGAAAAGAGTTCCCTCAGCATTTTTCCTTTTTTTTTTTTTTTTTAAAGAAAAAAGGAACAGACGTGCCTGTTCCTCTGCTCTGCAGGGCAAGAATAGAGAGGGGGTTTGATTCCAGGGCAATATCTGGAACACGGGATTGCAGGATCAACTGAATAGCCTGAACCAGGCCAAAACCCCAGAGATATCTTGTCAGGATAATGGCAAGAGATAGTTGTGCAGTCTGATCGCCAATGCAATCCACGAGATGGCCCACGAATCTTAGAGTAATTAATTTTTCTGGAAAATTAGAAACCCCCCCCCAAAAGAAGGATTTTTTTTTTTTATTATTTTTTTTTTGAAAAATTAAGCAATTTTTCCTAGTTTTTAAGAAAAAAATTTTTTTATTTTTTTGCAGAGAGAGAAGGAGACGGGAGGTGGAGAAGCCACAGGAAGAGGCCACTGAGGGATGGTGGATGGAGTAGAATGAATGAGAAGATACAAGAGAAGATCAGGAATTACGGTAGGTACGAACTTTCATATCTTCCTTGTCAATCTTCACCATTCATTACTTCCTGGGTGAGTACCAAGCTCCTCTTCCCCTGGAGGGGGAAGAGGTAATACCCTGAGGGAACAAGACCCCCAGCCTTCTGCTGGTGAGAAAACAGAAGGAGAAGACCCTGGCTTATTCAGAAAGCCTAAGTAGGAGAAGAGCTAGGAGGTGCCTCCCGAAGACGAGGAGACGGAGGGAGCCCCTGTAAAAGTCTCCTAGCTCTGGAAGAGAAAAGACGGGTCCCCGGAAGGCGGAGCGACTCACCCTACGCCGGGCCAGGGGTGACAACCTGAAAGACGGCCATGCGGTCTGCTTCTGATGCAGATCGCGTCCTCGCAAGCCTGAAGCCACCCCATTGGCGCATAAGATGCCCTTGCTTGGTGTCTTGCCAGCTCCAGGCCTACCGTGAGAGGGCAACGGTTGTTTGGTTTGTCTGTCAGGCATAGATGCCAGCAGCTGGGACATCATCGACCACAAATGCCGGTTATAGGCAGCGTGGTGAGCCTGATGTGATGCAATACATGCACTCACACAGAAGAAGAGAACACTTTCTCGCCCCAACGGTCGAACTGAGAGAGTCCGAATCCGTGGGCAGTCAACGCCAGGCAACGGCACCTGAAGGAGTATCCAGGTATACCAAACCTGAGGACGGGTTGGGAAGGAACCTAGAGACTCAGAGGGGCACAATACCTACGCTGGCAGTCCGCCGGGCTGGGAAGAAGCGGCAGGAACTGCCAGGACCGGATAGACGCCTCCTGGAAGGGGATAGGCCAGGAAGGTACCACAGATGCTGGGCACTGAATTCACCAAGGAATTCACGCGCCTCCTGCTCGGTATTGTCTCTCCAAACATAGGAAACTGAGATCCTCACCATCCTCGAGAGGAAACGCTGATATTCTGTGAAATCAGCATCGGAGGACAGATGAAGGGGGTTCCTCTCCCTCAGAGGAGGGAGACGAGGATGATGGGGAGCTGGAATGCTCAGAGGATTCCTGCAGTGGTGGGGAGAGTCGAAAGACCCGCTCATGCATGTATCTAACATATATGGGGAAGGCCGCTGCAGAACCTCTGAACTGCTCCCAGGATAACGGACCCGTAGGACCGACATGGCCCGGGAGCGGGGGTGGTGAAGGCAGAGAGATGGAGAGGGGCACCTCCGAGGAGGAACTGCTTTCTGCGAGGGCTCTGGAATCCGGGGAAAGGAGCCCTAGTAGGAGGGATCCCGGATATCAAACCAGGCCGCAGAACGGAACTCTGGGGAAGCGGAGCCTGGAAGAGCCCTGGGGGAGAAACTCCCTTGCAACGACGCCGGGACTGCATGGATCCAGAAGGGCAGTCCGCACAAACGCCGCTGGAGGACACCCTAGAACCCTGGGAGGAGGGACGGGGCTCTGCACTACAGCTCCTGGCCACCCCCCCTGAGGTGGCCAGAGAAGACCGGGCAGCAGGCCGCCTGCCCCTCAACCCTCGGATTCCGAGAGGGCCCTCCTCCTTGACTGCAACGTCCCCCTGTCCCTAGAGGAGGCAACAGCACCCCGGGGCGTAGCTGTCACCGAGCCTCCAGAGAGGGGAGCCTCCCCCTCCGTCACCCCCACGTCTGCCCCCCGGGACTCTCGGCCACCCCCAGCCGAGGAACCCTCAGGAGACGACGGTAAGGGGGACAGAGGGAGGGGCCCGCTGCACTGCCTGGTACCCCTAGCCACCGAGGACCCAGATCCCGAAGAATGGGGGTGCCAGGATGGGTCCACATCTGAGTCATCGTCCTCCGAGGAGGACGAGACCAGCAGGACCTCGATGCTGGCCACCCCAGGGGTCCCTGAGGCTACGGGCCGCGAACGCCCCGCGTACTGGGCGGGTGACGCCGCGCCCCCCACGCCGGCAGCAGGAAGGTTTCCACCCCACACCCCCAGCGCTCCGCAGGCCTGGCACCACCCGGGGAAGGGGAAGGCAACCAGCCGCTGGCAGCGCGGGAGGCGGAGCGGCACCGCCGACGGCGCCCGCCATGTCCACCGGCACTGCGAACGGTGTTGAGGCTGTGCGGCACGCCAATGGCGCCGCCCAATCACCAGCGCGCGAACGCGCTGGATTAAAAGCGGCGCCGCTTGATCACCGGGCGCCCGCTGAACGTAACGCTTCGATCACCGCACCGCCAGGCGGCACGAGGGTCTCACCTGCCGGGCCCAAAAGCCAAGGGCCTCGACATCGGGGAGCCTGCACCTCCGGAAGAGGGACTGCCGAGGCGTGTCAGTGCTGTGGCCCCGGAGGGGCTATGACGCCCCCCAACACCGCTGAAGGGGCCTCCTCGGCAAGATAGGATGAGGAACCCCTCCTCCGGATCAGAGTAGGCCCGGAGGGGACCCGGGAAGGGCTTAAAGATCTCGCCTCGAGATTCCCGTGAACGACGCTGTCCCCTCGAAGTCGGCGGGCCTTGCCGGGCTTGAACGCTGCTGGATTCTCGAGGACGCCGACGGTCCATCGAGAAACAGGCGCCGCATCTAATCCATATCATGGTTGGGTCCCAGGCAACGAAGGCAAACGCTATGCCGTCCGAGACGGAGAAATGCCGCCACAGGAGCACCGACGATAGGGCGCGCCTGCTCAAGAACGCTTTAGCTCCAGAACCGACATAACGCAAACCAACGAGACTAAAACACAGTAGGAAATACACCGCGCCGAAAGAAAGAAAAGAACAGTCTTACCGTGACGAGGCCGAGTGTCAGGAAAACGGAGTCGGAAACTACTATAACTACCAGCGCCACGCTGCGGACAGGTGCTGCCTCGACGGTGGGAGAAACAGAACTGAGTTGGAGGAGGAGTCGGTCGCTATTAACAGCCGCCGTGCATGACGCATGACGCCACTCTCGAGGGCGGTGCGCAGGCAAACTTAAAAAAAAAAAAAAGGTTTCGTGGCGGTGCGCGCCCGCTAACACCCAGGAAGTAATGAATGGTGAAGATTGACAAGGGAAGATCACAGAATCAGCCACCAAGCCCTCGGCCGAGGGGTGTTCTCCGAATTCTGAAAGGGAACCGTTAGGGACTGCATACTTGCGGGCCATCCAGGCTGATGGTGCTGAACAGGAAGCAGGACATTACCAAAGCTCCAAAGCAGGACCAAGGATGGCCTCTGCCACTGGGAAGGCTTCACCAGAGGAGTCTCTCTGATCAAAGATCTTGGTCAGGGAGTAACAGGCCTGTTTCTGGACCGCTTCCAACTTAACACCTGTAGATTCTGAGATCAAGCAGAGGAAGTCCATAAAGGAGGTAGGGCTTTTATCTGTCAAGAGACCCCCCCCCATTGACTTGATGTCGACCTCACAGGAGTGCAAGGAGGAACCCTCAGACTGCAAGGAGTCAACCGCCAGAGTCCCTACTAACCCTCCACAGACGGTTAGGAGTGACGGTGACTGACAGCCAATGGGGAAGCCCAGAGGCTGGCCCCGACTCCTTAGTTGGAGCACTGGTGATTTGGCTGTTTAGGTGGTAGCTCC
Organism: Neoceratodus forsteri; assembly: GCA_016271365.2. Lineage (NCBI taxonomy): Eukaryota > Metazoa > Chordata > Ceratodontiformes > Ceratodontidae > Neoceratodus > Neoceratodus forsteri. Next base: position 658,439,839 of record CM057456.1, read on the forward strand.
ACGGGAATCAGGGGAGACACTGGGGTCGGCCGAGCCAGGACCGACTTGGTCGGCTTCTGAGGTGGAGAAGGCATCGGCCGTTGAAGCAACAGCCATATGGTGGCCAGGTTAGAGGCCGGGGCCAGTATCATACCAGAAAACACCAGCTGTTGCCACATGAGATCCTCGTAGTGTAAATGCAACTTGCACCGAAGCCGCTCCTCACCTGAGGAGGACGAGGATAAAGAATAGCAGCAGCGCTGCTTCCTGGCGCATCAAGAGCAGGAGCACTGATGTCAGTGGGAACCGCTCGACCCTGGGAATATGACCGAGATCTCAACCACGACCACCGAGGGGACCAGTGGCAGGGCTCGGAGGGTGTCAGCGAAAGCTGAGGCACTTCTGGGTCCTGGTCAATGACCAGAGGTGGTGGGCCAATGGACTGATCCATCTCTCTAACAGTCTGGGTCAGGTCCGGAGTCCTGGATAAAGAAGTGTCGGCCTCCTCGGTCAACAACTGGTCGACCGTCTCAAGAAAAATCTCAGCAGGAAGATGAATCAGCATCTCAGCCAACTGGTCCAGTGGGGTTACCATGGAGCCGTTGGCCTGGGCCGAAGATTCGACTAAAGTCGGATCTAGAGAAGCGCGGGAATTGGAAGCCCTCGACCGAGGGTGTTCCCCATCCCAAGACTGACGTAAAGACCATTTTTTTGTTCTATTTTTTCGTTCTGGATTTGTGCTCTGAAAAAGGGTCCTGACTGAGAGTCCATAAAGCCTGGTGCAACTCTTTGAATGGCCCTGTGAAAAAGGCGCCCAGCGAAAGCGGAATGAAGACTGAAGCTGTGGAGGTGTGAGCAGCGGCCTGGGCCTATGCCTCCTCAAATGCAGCTAGCTGTTCGGCAGACCCTGCAGCCATGGAGACTACCCGATGGGCATCTTTTGATTTGACCAGAGGGTTCTGTTCACTCTGATATCTTAGAGTAAGTCGGGCATGGCAGTCCTCAAGAACGGCAGGGTGGAAGGTGTGACAACTATCGCAGGCTTGGGGATCATGCTCATGTCCCAGGCAGTAGACGCAGGCGGTGTGTGGATCCATACGGGACATCTTCTGCCTGCAAGTACAGCATTGGAACCCCAGAGTGGACTTTTTGTTGTCCATCGCGGTTGTGATCGAAGAACGAACCTGAAGACAAAGTTATTTTTTAAAGTTTGGAAGTAAATCTAGTAGCAAAGGGCATACTCAGCACAACAGCAATAAGGAGGGAACCTGCTTCTTCTAGTGGAAAGGAAGATCTGGTGTCATGGCTTGGAGCCGAGGGAGTTACCACCCGGGTGGGTGGGAGGAGCCAGCTTGAAGACGTTCTGGACAGTCTTAAAGGAAAAGGCAACTTCCAGAAAATGTGGATAGAACATCATATCCATGTCCCTAGAACTGAGCGTTACAGAACGCAGCAGTTGGCAAGGGTAGCAGTTTGAATGGTGGCACAAGCCAATGAGTGTTCCATCATTTACATAAGTTCTATTCTCCGGGCAATTCTACATTGGAGGCTGACTGCAAGAGTTAAGTATACTAAAGAATTCCTAGGGTTAGAAAGGTGGTTTTCCAAGTCAGAAACTTGAGAGCACACATAGCTAAAGGCTGAAAGTTGAGGTTTACGAGTAAGCATGTCTAGTACGAGGTTAATATCTCAGGGGGCAATCGGCTTCTTGACCAGGGGCCTTGTATATAGAATGCCCTTGAGGAATCTTTTGAATAGAGATAGATGAGCCAGTCATATTCTGGACAGGCTCATGATAGGCAGAGAGTGCACAGAGCTGTACCTTTACAGATGAGTACTGAAGTCCCGCGTCTGAAAGGTCTAGTAAGTATTCTAACACCTTGCCTGGGGGACACCGCAAAGGGTCGATGGGGAACTTAGCATACCATACTGAGAAATGCCTCCATTTGGCTGTATAAGTTTTCCTAGTGGAAGGCTTACGTGCAGTCAGGAGGATCTTTGAGATTCACTGAGAAACCCTAAACCTCCTATCTCCTCAGAAGCCAGGCGAAGGGATGAAGGGAGTGCAGGTTGGGATGGACCAGGGTCTCAGTGTCAGATGGTCTGTCTGTAGCGGCTTTGCCACTTGTGAGTTATAGGTTTTACCACTCCAAGTGGAGATAAACATGTTAGTCCACTGAAATCCAATATGTATTCCCTATATATGTCTATGCAACCGACGTGAACGTGCATCAGCCCTGACGCTGACAAGAAATTCAAAGGCCACCTTACTCAGACATGCATTCTCTTGTCTCCTGTCATCAGGAACACACAGAGGCACTGGTCAGGCAGAACTTCAGACAAGCTATGAGGTAAGAAGCTCAGGACAAGTAAAATCACATTTTAATTAAAAATATCAATAAACTAAAGAATAAGGCAAAATGAGCAGCCTAGATACAGTCAGCAAGCATGTAGTCTTTGGCAGGCTCACTGGTCCCACAGGACCAAAATTAAATAATAAAAGCTGACAGTGCCCAAATGTGAGTAGAACATACAGCTCCCCACCCAAAGAAAATGGATGGCACTTTTCCTGCTTTAGCAGTTTGTTTTAAAAACATGCCAATAAACATCGACAACATTCTGTGCATATTTCAACATCATTTCATTGCAGAAATTAAGAGACAATGTTAAAAGTATCTGTATGCACCAAGTCCCATTGTCAAAGCACACATTCAGAATGCATGCATAACTGCTGCACTACCTATACCCAACAGCTACACAGAGAATACTAGCAAGCAAACGTGGTTGGGTTGGCCAATGCTTGCTAAATAGTAGCATCTGACCACACCCCTCTGGAACACTTCTCCTCTTTCAAGTACCTGGGTGTTACTCTAGACCCTTAGTTGAGCTTCTTTGAACACAGTATAATGTATAATGTCAAGCGCATAAACCAGAAACTGAGCATGGGCTACAGACTCAAAGAAAAAATTACTCACCTTAGTAATGTTGTTTCTTCTAATGGAGTCTTGCTATATTATGACATATGCAGTATAACCCCAGGTTAGAACTGCTCCGGAGGTGAAAGAGTTAACTTCCATGCAGGGCATGGAATCTTGAGCGCGAGCTCGGTTGAACACTGTCTGTTGAAGCTCAAACTTAAACTGTCAGATCTTTACAAGCAAAAACTCACTAAGGTTCTGTGTGGAAGCCATAAACCTACACTAGCCACTGGCTACTAACTACAAAAACACCTTTTTGTTCTTGATCCCAAAACAAAGACTCAAGTCGGGGGATTCAAGAAGGAAAATTTAAGCATAACACCTAAGCACCCTAGAAGGGTGAAATAAAGTGGGCATCAAAGAAGTGCCAACATTGCATTGCCCACCCACATCCCAAAAACAGAGGTTCTGAGAGGGGCAGGCTGGGGGAGGTCATAATATAGCAAGACTCCATTAGAAGAAACAACATTACTAAGGTGAGTAATTTTTTCTTCAAATAACATGAAGTCTTGCTATATTATGACATATGCAGACTACACAGCAGTACCTCCATGGAGGAGGGACAGAACCTACTTGGGAAATAGGCTCTAAAGCACAGCTGTGCCAAATCAAGCATCACTCCTAGCCTGGATATCCAAGGAGTAATGCTTAGTAAAAGTGTGAACTGTTTTTCAGGTAGCTGCTTGACATATCTCTAGGATAGAATGTCCCTGGCAGCAGCCAGAGACGCAGCTGTACCTCTGTAGAGTGAGCCCTCAGGCCTGAGGGAGGAACCTTACCCAGTTTTTCGTGAACAGAATTGGATACAAGAGACAATCCACCTGGCAATGGATCTTTAGTGGCAGGTTTCCTTACCAACCTCACCATAACTGAGGAACAATTGAAGGATTAGAACCTTGACCCTTGGCACGTTCTATATAGTAACTAAGGGCTCTTTTGACATCTAAACTGTGCAATTTCTCTCACCAGAGGAGGAATGGTCAGTGAAGTACAGGAAGAGACATAGATTGATTAAGGTGAAAGTCTGAAACCACCTTAGGCAAAAACTTCCTGTTAGTCCTGAGGACTACCTTATCTCTATGAAAGGAGATAAAATCAGGCTCCACTGACAAGGCTTGTAGCTCACTTATGCGGCTGGCAGAGGTGATGGCTACCAGAAACACAGTTTTCTAAGTTAAGTACTTCAGCTCTGCTGAAGACAATGGCTCAAAAGGAAGTTGCATAAGCTGAGCGATGCAAATATGAAGATCCCAAGCAGGGGCAGGGTCCCTGAATGGGGGGCTGGTGTGAAGCAACCCTTTAAAAAACTTGGAGAACACAGGGTGAGCTGATAAAGAAGAGGGCTCACCTGCTGACAAGAAGACAGACACAGCTGCCAAGTGCACTTTTAGGGTAGCTGGTCTCAGCCCCAAGGAATTCAAATGCACCAAATAATCCAGGATTGTGGGCACACCAGCAGATTCTGGGGAAATATGTTTACCAGCACACCATATGGAAAATCTCTTCCATTTTGAATTATAGGTAGCTCTGGTGGAAGGCTTCCTAGAGGCCTTCAAGATATCCAATACACCTTGAGGAAGTGTAGGTCAGCAAACTCTAACTCTTCAAGAGACAAGCCTTGAGATTGAGAGATTTGAGGTTCGGATACTAAACTCTCCCCTGGGCACAGGTTAACAGGTTGTGATTCCTGAGAAGACATAGGGGAGGGTGGACTGCTAAGGACATGAGGAGTGGGTACCAGGGCTGCCTGGCCCAATCTGGAGCAATCAGGATCATCTTGCAGGATTGAGATCTGATTCTGACTAGCACTTTGAAAAGAAGGGGGAAGGGGGGAAAAGCATAGAGAAACTTCCCTTCCCAACTGAGAAGGAAGGCATCCAGAGGGACTGAGCCCAACACTGGGGTCTGCAGCAGAAAAGGGGAAGTTGGTGATTGTCTGGGGCTGCAAAGAGATCTATTTGCAAAGTGCCCCATCTGGCAAATATTACCTCCAGTACTAGGGGATCCAGTGCCCATTCGTGATGGTCCTGGGAAATCTTGCTGAGCTTCCGCTAGGACATTGTCCTTGCCTGGGAGGTGAACTGCCGTAAGGGAGGCGTTCAGAGAATAAGCCAGAGACCACAACTTCATTGCTTCAGTGCACAAGGCCGTAGATCGAGTGCCCCTTGCTTGTTGATGTACCACATTGTAGTGGTATTGTCTGTTCTGACCTGCACCACCTTGTTCTGGACAGATGTGGAAAAAACCTGGAGTGCTAGAAAAACTGCTCTGAGCTCCAGCAAATTGATGTGAAGCAGAGATTCCTGAGGGGACCACAGCCCTTGGGTGGAAAGGTCGCCCATGTGAGCTCCCCACCCCAAGAGGGATGCACCTGTAGTAAGGGTCAAGGAATGAGACTGGGAGTGAAGGGAACCCCCTGTCTCAGATTGTTCTGATCCTGCCACCACTGAAGGGCCTGGATCAGGTTCGAGTCACTGGAATCAATTTGGTTAGGGGATCCGTCCTTTGAGACCCAAAGGCTCTCAAATGGAACTGAATGTCCCTCATCTGAAATCTTGCTCCTGCACCACTGCTGTAGAAGCAGCCATGTGCCCCAGGAGCTGTAGAAAATGCCTTGCTGGTCGAGAGACCTGCAGGGTGAAAGAGGAGGCCAGAGACACCAGGGTCCTTGCTCTTCCAGAGGAAGGAAGGCTCTGGCTTTTTGTGTTCAGTTCTTGCCTATAAAGGTGAGAAGCTGGACAGGCTCCAGAACTGACTTTGGAAGATTGAGAAGGAAACCTAGAGATGTAAGCAGCTGCTGGGTTACTTGTAAATGCAGTTTGACTCTGTTCTGGAGACTGGCCTACAATGAGCCAGTCGTCCAGATAAGGGAAGATGGCAATCTTTGCCTTCTTAAATGAGCAACTGCTACTGCCAGGCATTTTGTGAACACCCTTGAGCGAGGAGAGGCCGAAGGGCATTGCTCTGAACTGGAAATGGCCTGAGGGCAGTTCGAATCTGAGGTACTTTCGATGAGAGCTTCTGATGAGAACATGGAAGTAGGCATCCTTGAGGTCCAGGGAGGCTAGCCAGTCCCCTGGCCTTAGAGAGGGTAAAATAATCCCCAGGGTCACCATTTTGAACTTTGGTTTTAAAAGATGCTTGTTTAGATACCAGAGATCCAGAATGGGCCGCCATTCTCCTGTCTTTTTTGGTGTAAGGAAGTACCTGGAGTACAACCCTTTGCCCTGGTGTATGGGTAGAACCCTTTCCACGGCTCTGAGAGCCAGGAGGGAAGAAACTTCTGCTTCCAGGGCAAGTGCCTCTGATGGGTTTGCAGGAAAAGACCTGGCTCTCATCTTCGGAAATTTTTGAAGCTGAGAACCAGTCCCTGGCTTACTACTTCCAGGACCCACTTGTCTGATGTTAAAGACTTCCAGTCCTGGACAAAGTAAGCCAGCCTGCCCCCTACCGGTAGTGGAGAATCGGCCCTGGCTACCCCATCAGGGAGCCTGTTTTGTAGGGGCTTTGGGGTTGAGGGGTAGAAGCAGGCTTACTAGAACCCTTCTGCCCCTTCCTCTAAAGAACCCCTCTGATAAGCAGAAGAGGAGGCCTGGCTTGGTAAACGGCCTATGAAAAGGCCTGCCCCTGCCCCTGACATGCTGCCTTTGAGGAATGACTTGCCTTTCTTTGCCTGTGCACCCATAGGTGGTCCTATACTCATCCATTTTCTTCATATAATTCTCTGTCTGCTCCCAAACAGAGAATTTCCACAACAGGAAAATCCATAGCCTTAGACTGGGTATCCTGTGACAGGGCAGTACATCTGAGCCAGGCCATTCTGCTAAGAGACACAGATGTAGCCATAACTCTAGATGAAACATCATTAGAGTCTACAGCAGCAAATTGCACCTTGGATGCCTCAATCATCATCCGCAGTCACCTGCTCCAGCTCCCCTGGCAAGCTGTTCAGGGCCTGTTTTGCTAGGGCCAGGACAGTATCCCACCCGGACTTCTGGTACCCAGCTGAGTGTTTCATAATTTGCCTGTCTGAGTCCCAAAGATGCTGCCATGTACTGCTTTTTTGCCATGGCATCCATCCTCCTGGAATCCTTTTCAGGAGGGTGAGAGAGCTAGAGGAATATTAGCCTTGTCACAGGCTGCAGCCTACACTACCCACATGGCTGCACTGCTGGGATAGGAACTCCGATCAGAGCCTGATAAAGCATACCTCTTGTCCATCCTTTATCCACAGGAGGACAGAATGAGGAGTTTTGAATTTTTACTGTCTGTTTCCTAAAAGATTTATGCAAGGAATAGACAGTCTCCTAGACTCTGAAATATCCATCATTTCCACAAAATCAGGCTCTTCTTGATCATCAACAGCTTCCTCAACAGGGAGTTGCAGAGTGTCAGCAACTTTCTTGTAAAACAAAAATGAGAAGGGGACTCAGATAGCCTAGGAGGAGATACTCCTGAGGGTCTGTCTGGAGCGATGTCCGGTTCAATGGGCACATCCAGACTTTCAAAATCACACTCACTCTCCTCGTACCTCCCTCCTTCCCTGGTTCATAAAAATCTTCAAAATCATAATCTTGAACCGAGGGAACTGACCGAACCGGCGCTTGTCAATGGTGCCAGTTCGGACGGAACTGGGGAAAGAGACTGACAATTTGAATAGCTTTGGCTATTTCCTCAGCGGTTGGAGAAAGAACTTTGGCCCCAAACTAGCTGACCTTCTAGCCCTTTTAGTTGAGAGACGGCTCCTCAAGACTGGCTCTTAGTTGCCGAGGCATGCGCCCTGGTCAGAGGGCACTCCCTCAGGTCCGGTTGGAACCGAACCGGGCTGGCCATCCGGGTCAGCAGACTTTTTTGGCCTCCTTTTCCCTGAGCCTACCAACTCTTTTTTCCACGGTGGCAAAAGGAAAATTCTTACAAATCTGGCAGTCTGCATTGAGGTGGTCAAACCCCAGACAATATACACAAATGGTGTGTGGGTCAGCCTTGGCAAAGGCTTACCCACAGAGGCCACAATACTGAAACCCAGTGGGTCCAGTTTTTCTTTTGGGTTTCTCAGACATAGTGCCAGCCTAACCAAAACTTGCCCGTTAATGGCAATCCACCAAGCAAGACTCTCTTATCGGTTCCCAACCGTGTCACGGGTCGTGGAAAAAAACGTAATAAACTGCTTTTAGAACCGATAAGAACCGGGAACCGCACTCTAAAGGGCTAGAAAGTAATTTTAAACCCCTCTGATCGGTTCAAACCGAACCGAAAAAGACGTTTACAAGTTCCACACAGAAGAAAAAATAATAATTAAGCCTATCTATTACTTACAATACCCAGACAGAGCTTGAACCGACGACTGCGGTTAAATTTCAGTAAAATAAACCGAGAATTACACTTTAAAACCGACAAACCGAGCAGCAGGAGAAATCTCCGGAGCGACTGTTCAGTGAGGCGGAGTAAAGAATCTGACAGTTTAAGTTTGAGCTTCAACAGATAGAGTGTTCAACCGAGTTCGCGCTCAAGATTCCATGCCCTGCATGGAAGTTAACTCTTTCACCTCCGGAGCAGTTCTAACCTGGGGTTATACTGCATATGTCATAATATAGGAAGACTTCATGTTGTTTGAAAATCGTATGACCTCAGAAGTGCAAGGGGTGGCAGGGTATTGTATCTAGGGCTATATGGTGGCACGTCTCATCAGAAGGTCACCTGGCCTATGCTTTCAAACACTGTACCTTACTAAGTCACCTTAGATCTGGGCCAAAGGAGACCAGGAGCACCACAGATATACAACGACACCATTAACGAGAGACCACACGCAAATGTACAGTCCATACTGGGGGCTGGGGTCAAGCAGGCTGCATGTTTATTTGCTGCACCGGTCTAATACAGCATCTAAGGGCATTACCCTCACCACTTCAGTATAATCTCTGTGCCATAACTTCTTTATTTCAGGTATGTTCAATACAATTGCTGTTTCTGTAATCACTTCTGCTGTATGTACTGTACTCTGACATACTGCCGCTCACTCGGACTGGGTTTTTGACTGTTGCTTTAGTTCAATTACCCTATCACCCATTTTTGAGGTCCCTTGGACATTTGCACCCACAAGACCATTTGCATCGTGGCATCCTTCTGCAGTGCCACCAAGTGGCACCATACGAAAAAGTCACCAGAAACTATGGTGCACGCCAAAGTTATTGGATAATTGGTTCAGCCGCATGTATCTCCCTTTTGACATCTCATTAATAGCCCAAGTGGCCCAATGCAACAGACTTCCATGTCCAGCCCAGCTCTGTGGGATTTAACCAACACCAAATCTTGCCAGGCTCCTTAACATGATGACCACTAAGATTAAATTCACTATTCAACCTAGGGGATACATCTACTTTGGGTACCCTTTCCTCCTCTGGAACTCCACCATGCAAGGTGTGGTCACAAACTGCTACCTCCCTTGGGTGGGTTGTGTGAATGTGAACCATTTACCACCCCAGAACTTCAATTACAGGTGAGTAACCTATTTTACTGGAGGCGTGCATATGGTTCACTTATCCACACTCTAGCAGACACCTTACAATTCCCTAAGAGGGAGTAAGGCGCACACCCCTACTTGGCGAACAGAGAATGGAGAACAAAGGTCCCAAAACCAGCATCCCAGTGTGACTCAAGGTCTATGCAGTAGTGGGAAATGAAGGTATGTGCTAACTTCCAGGTAGCCGCCCTACAGATTTCCTGGATAGGGACGACCCTGGAAGAAGCCACCAAGGTAGCAGTGTATCTGGTAGAATGAGCCCTATGCTCTAAGGAAGACTCCCTACCACCCAGTTTATAGCAGAGGTCAATGCAGGCTGTGATTCGTCTAGCAGCTGTCTGCTTTGCTGCTGGTCTGCCAGGTGTAGCTTCGGCATAAGTGACAAACAGCTGCCGATCCTGTCCCCAAACTCCAGCCATGGCCTTTGTGTAATAAGGGAGTGCCCTCTGCAGGTCAGGGGTATGGAGCCTGTGACTGGCCTCCAAAGATGGGCTGGTGAAACACACCTACAAGTTAATCATCTGGTCAGGGTAAAACTCAGATATCACCTTCAGGAGGAATTTCGGTTCAGGGCAAAGGACAACTGTGTCCCTGTGAAAGACCAGGTAATGAGACTTGACCGAGAGTGCCTGGAGCTCCACAATCCTTCTGGCTGACATAATGACCACCAGGAATACCAGTCTTCTATGTATGACACTGCACACTTGTGCATTGGCTCAAAAGGCTTGACCAAGAGCACTGCCAATGTCAGCAGTAAATCCCATGGTAGATGTGGTTCACGCACCAGAGGGGACAGATGATCCAGGCCTTGGAAAAAACACCTGATTGCCTTCTCCTGGGCTGCCATCTGTGTACCAGCCCATGCTTGGTAAGCAGAGATGGCTGCCAGGTGCACCTTAAGGGTCACTGCCCACAGTCCCAGCTGGGAAAGGGACCAGAGGTTATCCAGGATGCTAGCCACAGGGCAGACAAGGGGATCAAGCTCTCTGCTCTTATTAGGGAAAAGGGAAGTTGTTTACCCAGGAAAGGCACAGTAAGCCGAAGCTTGTTTTCAGGTGAAACCTGGGAGCACAAGTAAGTTAAGTGACTTGCTCAGGGTCACATAATATGCAAGTGGAGGCTGTGGGATTCAAACCCAGGTCTCCAGGCTTGCAGCTCAGTGCACTTAACCGCTATGCTACACTGCCTCCTTAGGCATCTCCTCCATTTAAAGACATAGCACCCGCGAGTCAACTCTTTCCGGGAGGCCTCCACAACATGGAGGACCTCCTCCAAGGGACCCAAAGCCTGGTGCTCCAGCTGCTCAGGAACCAGGACTTGAGGTGCAGGATCTACAGGGCATGAGGGGCAGGATTCTTCTACAGTGGAGAGGAAATCCTAAGCAGAGTGCAGAGGAGAAGACCAGTATTTACAGAGGAAAGAAAGATCTGACATCACGGGGTGGATTCGAGGGATATATCTGCCCAGGTGGTAGAAGGAGCTTAGCGTAAAGATGTTCCGGCCAATTATTGCATTCCAGTGGAACTGCCAGAATGTGGATAAGTGAACCATATCCACGCCCCAGAATAGTAATTTATGTAATATTGCGTAACCAGTTTAAAGTGATTATCTCAGTAAAAAAATGTTGTGGGTGCCGTATTGGTCCTTTTAAAAAACAGATCCAGAAACAAATGATTTGATACCTTTTATTGGACCAACATGGATGTTACAGAAAAGAACAAAGTGCTTTAGCTTTCGAACCAACCAGGTCCTTCTTCAGAAGCTTTGTGGCAGTTTTTTCAAATATCCCATACTATTAACACCAGATTATATAGAAAAAGCAGAAATAATTATCATTGGTTTAACATATACATTTAAAACATAATAGAAGATTACATCAGAGAAGCTAATTAACACCAGTATGCCTTAAACTGAGGAGCCTCAGAAGGGAAGGTTATCAAGAATTCTCTACAGCCAGAGAGTTCTTGTCACATAAATTTTAAAATGTCTCAGTATGCCAAGAAAGCATTCTAGTGATAAAAAACCTTGGAGTGGCATTCTCCTAATACATGTAAGATGAGCTTACAACTTACATTCCAATTGTCCTGGTATGTTAAAGGACAGATAATGAGAGACAAAATCTGAAATTAGGTATAACTGCAAGTTGAAATCAAGCCTCAAATTAACCTACACATATAAACATGATGCATGAAAGTATCACTTGTAAGTGTAAGTGAAAAAAAAACCTTGTCAAGGACCCCCAAGAAAACGAGACCATGAGCCTGATAAATGCAGATTTCAACACAGAGTCTGTGTATAACAAAAATGCACAGAATCAGTCTAAGCAATCTAAATGAAACCCAAAGGAATTACACCTTAATGACCCCCAAGTAAATGAGATATGCATCTTAATATGAGCAGTTGAAAATGTGAGTGTGAAATCCACCCACTGACAACTAATAGAAGGAATAAATGCACACTATATGTGAAAACTAGTGTTCTAGCCACATAACAACTGCCCCATGCCACGCTCCACCCACACATATGTGTACACACCATACCACACACCCCATACACACACACACACACCTGCACACCCCACACAACCACAACACACAACAAATATAGCAAACACATTCTGCACACACCACGCCACACCACGCACAACAAACAAAACACACATACACACCATACCCACAACACATAAAAACACAACACACACCAAACACACACATACATACATCAGTATACACACACACAACACACACACACTCAAACGCACTCACCACAGTGTTAAGGTGAAAAGTCAACAATGTAGATAACCATAAACTTACAAAATCAAAGGCCCGCTGAAGAACTAAACTGTTTATGTCCATCTTTTAAAGTAAAGGTCTGTGTAAGTTTAAGTGGAATAATGTGTCATGTACCCAACATCAATGTTCAATCCATCCGCCACCATATTGAGAAGTAAAATAAGTCTAATTTCAGAAGCCCGCCTCTGTTGTGCATTGTTGAAATGTCCTTTAAGACCATCACAGACATATCTGAGATTGAGTGGTCATCCTGGGAGAAGTGCCGGGCTACTGGTTTCTCAATCATCTTGTGATTAATAGAATGTCTGTGTGAATTCATTCTAGTGCGGAGTTGTTGCTTGTCTCCCACATAACCTGTGCGAGGACATTTCTTGCATTGGATAAAATAGACCACATTACTTGATGTACATGTATAATTCCCCTGTATCCTGAATAGTCTGTTTTGTGATGTAACCACACAGTCTGAAGTGGAAATGAGGTTACATGTCTTACATGTGCGTTGATGACAGGGTCGTGTACCATATGATGTCATGGTATTCTGTTCCGGTTCAAGTTGACTCCTAATAATCAGGTTGGCTAAATTAGGTGGTTGTTTAAAAGATAGTAGTGGTAGTTTAAGGCATACTGGTGTTAATTAGCTTCTCTGACATAATCTTCTATTATGTTTTAAATGTATATGTTAAACCAATGAGAATTATTTCTGCTTTTTCTATATAATCTGGTGTTAATAGTATGGGATATTTGAAAAAACTGCCACAAAGCTTCTGAAGAAGGACCTGGTTGGTTCGAAAGCTAAAGCACTTTGTTCTTTTCTGTAACATCCATGTTGGTCCAAAAAAAGGTATCAAATCATTTGTTTCTGGATCTATCTCAGTAAAGTCATTTATATTTGTAAAGTTGCCATGAATTCATTCTTTTTTCTACCTGGGGGAAAAGGAAAGTAAGTAGTTAGTTGGGCTGCATAGGGGGTAGCAGCTGTACCCTTGGGTAGGTGCCAGTAAGGGACGCGGACAGGACACCCATAGAACACATCAGGGGGATGGGATCATCTGTGCTGGGTGAGGACTTGAATTTGTTTTCCTGGGCGGGGGTCTAGCCCTGGGAGGAGTTTGGATTAATAGCAGCTATGCACTGAGAGGGGCATGGGAGTGTGAATAGGCCAGAGAGTGTGTAACAGCATGACAGCCACACGACATGCACCTGCTATAGTAAATTTGGGCCACTGGCCTGGCTGCCCATGTTGCAAGTGCTTTGGGAGGGCAAGTCCACAGTGCTGTGTAAATGAAAGAGAGGGTTGCAGAAGTCCTGGGAGACACAGTGAGAATCAGATGCGGCCGTTTGTGATGGAGCCTGCTTTCCTGGGGTCAGGCACACTTGACCTTAGTTAGAGACTGGCAGAGTTGTTTTGGCATTTTACATTTTTTTTTCATGGGGAGGATTCTGTCATATGAAAAGGAACATGAAAGATATCTATGCTGATCATAGGGTTGAGGGTGGAGTAGCTAACCCCTTGCATGATGTGAAGGGTGAGCTCGCTGATCCACCTCTGAATTTCCGTGAAAGGAAATTATGGCTTGGGAGAGAGAGATTAACAACTTTCTTCTGCCAGTAGGGAAGAGGGCTTGTTAAACAGAATGCCAGAACATGGATCCTGCCAACTGGCGGAGCGTCGGACAGCCACTGGGTGGTGGTAGAGTAGAGGATGGCATAGAGACAGGAGGGTACAGGTGTGCCGCTGGGGTACCCCTGCCTCAGGTTTCTTTTCAAGGTGCGGGAGGAGGCAGAGACCTCACCCAGGCCCCTAGAATTCTGGCAGCCACAGAATTTTATGCAGAACTTGTTATCTACCGCAGAACTTCTTCGGTGCCGCAGAATTCACTCTTCTTGGTGATTTTTTATTAATATTTGTTTATCCATAGAATCTGGTTCCTGTCCCCTCTTTTTATATCCAAAACCCACCATATGTTCAGAATGTGATGTTATCATTGCTATAATATCATACATTAGCTAATGAAATGGCTGCATTCTGCAACAGAAATGAACAGTCACTTCTCTACCACAGCTCCCACTGCCAGGGATGGTGGCACAGCATATCATGCATGGTGATATTTGCTCAACCTGCACTACAGCCTAATACAATTTTCAGTCTTAAATTATTGCACTAGGGCCAACTTAAACAAAACCTTGTCAATAGCACAGACCTGTTAAGTCCATACCTCACTTTGTACAAACCTATTTGTGCCTTTAAGGTATAGAGATGCCTTCTGAAATGAATAACTGGTAAAATGAATTTAACTGTCTAAATTTTTAAGAAAAATAAAGTAATTATGCCCCGAAAAGTGGAATATAATAATGAGTAGACCTGTTGAAAGAATAGACCTGTTAAATACATAATTGCCCTGTACGCATTTTTGCCAGGGTTATTGATTACATATTGTCACTGGTTGATAGAATCACCTAAAAGTTATGGAGAAATGTTATGTGCAGGGACAGCCATTGGGCCAGAGGGTAGCATGTTGTGTTTCCGTGCCAGCAACTCAGGTTCAGAGATTAGCTCTGGGAAATGGCTGGGCAGCACAAGGATTGGTGGAACACATCACTGCTCAGAGCCTGGGAAGGTATGGTGCAGTGTTCTGTCACATGGTGGACACAATGTGATGGGCTGGAGAGCTCTATCTCACAATCAGTTCACATGCATGTCATGGCCTGATGGTGTTACGCAGTGTGTCAGGGGAAGCAGGTTGACATGAAAATGAGTTTTGCAATAATTCCTCTATTCCATTTCCAATGGGACCTGTATGAATGAGGATGCAAGTTCATGGAAATAAAAATAAATATATATATATATATATATATATATATATATATATATATATATACACACACACACACACACACACACACATATATTTGTATGTATGTTACAGATCGCATATAAATATATGAGTGATACACAGTGGGAACCTCATGAGTGGTGTAGAAAGCACATACACATATATAAGTGATAGACAGTGGAGACCTCATTAGTGGGATCGATAACATGCATATAGAAATACCTTATTTATCACATAAGATCCCCTCTGCATATGTCATTTATGCAACAGGCTAGGACCTCAATGGAGAGACATTTGTTTTGCTTTTTTAGGTATAAAATAATTTTTATAAGTCTGTTATTTTTTTTGAACTAGTGTTACTGTGCTTTCCCCCATCCTGACTGCTATAACCACTGCCATGAAAGTGAAGTCAGGATGACAAACTGACACTGTGATGTGGTAGTTTGTTAGTGCCACAGAACTTCCGCAGAAATTACAAACCACCGCTGCAGAAGTTCTACGGCAAATGGTAGTCATGCCGCAGAACTTGGTCCCACTGTGCCGCAGAAAAGTAGGGGCCCTGCTCTTACCAGAGAAAAGCAGAACTCATTGTCTGGTTGTCTGGTAGCCTCAAGGGGCAGATACCAAGACAGCAGTGAAGTCTCTGAGGATTTTGGAGTCTGTGGCCATTTAGTTTAGATTGTCATTAATTCTAGAGGGAGTGTAAGAGATCACAGCTTTGCAGCACACAGAGGATCTCACCAAATCAGGTGTTACCATTTGGGGGTGATAATGGTGCTGCTCATGAGAGAGAAGAGACGCTGCCAGCAATGCTGAAGCAGGTGGGGGCCCTGGTGACAGATGTTGAGCTGCAGATGCAGGCAGAAGATATGCCTACTATGGTTTTGAGGCCTACCATACTGGGTTATAAATCAGAGAATCTGCCTCTAGCTGAGTGCCCTGTGCAAATGTCAGCCACTGCTGAGGGTAGGCAGAGGTATGCAATGTTGCCCTGATGCACAGCAAAATGTGGATTGACAGTACAGGAGAGACCTCCGGTGAGCAATGCCAACAGAATACCCCTAGACATGGAAGAGTAGTAGTAAGTTTATTTATAAGTCGCCCATCCCTGGAGGTCCAGGGCACAGTACAGGTATTGATAGGAAGATAATAAGAGCCAAAACATTCAGATAAAAAGGTGTGAGGGGTGCGGCATGGCTCCTAGGGTCATGCCCCACACTCTGTGTTCTGCCTGGGACTCACAGAGGGTTATCATAGGGTGTCAACCCACAACTGAGAGGGAGAAGGAGAAGAAAAGAAAAATCAGTGTTTGTACAGCTGAGGGGGCTCTCAGGACTTCCTGACACTAGTCCTGGAGTGAGGACCCCAGAGAAGGAGGAAGGTTAAAACTGTGTACATATAAATTAATATTTTTTTTTTAGTTTTTTTTTTTAACCAGGTATAGCACACTAAGCTGAAAGCTTTTTTACAGGAGCGACCTGGGAGCACAAGGAGGTTAAGTGACTTGCTCAGGCTCACACAGTATGCAAGTGGAAGCTGTGGGATTCAAACCCAGGTCTGGTCTGCTGGATGTCACCAGATTTGCAGCTCAGAGCCTTAGCCCACTGCGCTATACTGCCTCCAACAAACAAACAAATAAGCTGAACAGACCCGTTTCATACTTTTAGTGCAATTCTTACAGCTCTTAAAGCAGTGGTAAATTTCTTTGGAAGCGTAAGTTCTGGCCCCACCAAGACCAACTTCGGATGAGCTTAAGGAATGCGACGACCAGTGTGCATGGTCAATTGAGCATGCCATTCCCACCAGCCACTAGCTGTGAAGTTAGGTCCCCCAAATCACCAACCAATGGTCGGTTGACCAACTCTGCGCTAACTGCACTGCTGGTTGTCGCTGAATGAATACCATGACCTGACCTCTCTGCCCAATCCACTGGCAACAGGCCTCTGGAGGTCTAGCGAAGTCATCCACCTGAGGCAACTGCTACGCTAGCTACACGATCATTTGCATATTTAATCTCAGAGGGTTGTGAGTACACAGGCTTTGTACGGGTGCAGGAAGTTTACTGACTGCAGTTTCAAGTTTGCCATTGGGCCGTCATTCTGGGAATATCAAATATATGTCCTTTCGATCTTGTCGATACCCTTGGGCATGAGGAAGGCCGAAATCATGTCCCCTGTGAATGTCCTTTTCTCCAAGGTCAACATGTGAACCTCTCCTAATAGCTTTTGTACCCAGTGTTTCCAGGATCTTGCCCAGCCCTGATGTCAAGCTGACTGACCTGCAGCTGCCTGGGTCTGATTATGCTTCATTTTTGAAGATGGGGATCAAACTGCCACTTTTCAGTCCTCCAACACCACACCTGTCTGGGCAGGCTAACGACACGAAAGATTACTGTAAGTTAGTCTGTAAATTGTTCCCTTTCCTCTACTATAATTCTGGAATGTATCATGTCTGCCCCTTAGGACTCTTTTGGCTCAATCTCTGCCAGGCAACCAGCTACCAGAGTGTGACATCAGCATAATTACTCCTGATGGGATAGCATAGGGTATCACAGGGAAGACTGGATGGATCAATCATATTTTTTTCTGCCGACACTGTTTGTTTCCATAATACCACTGACCCTCCAATGATCATCCTTCATTCACCAGGGACCAATTGGTGATCACTTCCAGCATCTCAGCCATTGCCCTTGGCTCTCTCACAGGTTAGTCCCCATTCCATTTTCAGGAATTCACTCCCTTATATATACAGCAAGAAGACTTAGGTGGTGTCTGCAGGTACTACTGATATCCTGGCTTCCAGCCTCTCCTTGGCTTTCTTAATTCTAGTTTTGCAGTCCCATACTGCTGCTTTCTACTCCTCTTTGCCAGGAGGTAACTTACCTCTTTCCTGTAGTCATAAACTTTTTCGTGTGCAGAATTAGTTGCCCTAAGTCCCTGTTGGACCAGGGCGCTACCTTCTTGACCCCTTTTCCCTTATTTCTTACTGTGGTGCAGCTCTCATTGGCTTCTTTGAGCATCTTGTTCAGCAAGTCCCACTTGTACTGTGCAGTATCAGCCTCATACAGCCTATCCAGACTCTTGGATTCCAAGTCCTTCATCTTGGTAGTTTGCATTTCTGAAGTTCTGGATCCTTATGGCTGAGCCCCAACTAGTCTTCCCTGTCACCAGTGAGAAAGTTACCCGGTTGTGGCCACTGTCACCCACCCATTCCTTGACATTCACACTACTGAGAACAAGTTCAAGGCTGGCCTCAAACCTTGTTCCCCATTGGACAAGTTGCTCAAGAAGGGGACAGAAACTTAGCCTCAGTCCTGCTGTTAGCATTGTCAAGAACCAGTCTATGCTCAGGAGACTGATGTTGCCCAGGGTCAACCATGAATCTGATTTGGCTGCTCTTGTAATTTCCCTGCCCAGCTGGGCATCGTGCTCCGCTGAGCTGTTTGGGGGCCTGAAGCACACCCTCAATGTGACTTTTCCCCACTGTCCAATAGCTCAACCCAAACAGACTCTTTGACACTGTGTGCCCCTTTCTTGTCATACCCTGTGACTCGTTCCCTTATTAAGAGAGTCAACCTACCCTTGTTTCTGTCTGGCCCATCTCTTCCGAATAGGATGTAGCCCTCTGTTTGGGTGTTCAAGTCATTTTCGTCATCCTCACCAGGTTTCTACAAGTATCATCATGTCCTGGCCTTCCTCTGTTCCCCACCCAAAGTCATAATACTTTGCTTATGACACTGTATTCATTCCTATGGCAATGCCCTGTAATGTCACAACTACGTTATGTCTGCAGTAGAGGATGAGCTAAATGCTCAGATGAACTCTAAGAGATGAACTCCAGGGGTTAAAGATTCTGTTTCCATGCATGTTTCCTCAGTTATACATAATAGCAAGGAGATACCTGTAGCAGATATATGAAATACAAGCTGAATTATGTATTGTTATATTATTGTAATATTGTGAATACATCTATATTTGTAAGCTTTCTCTAAGGCATCAGCAGCTCTTTGGTAAAAAGGATACTGGCAACCCCTATGGCTGCAACCAAGAATACTCAGTGATGTTGTTCAGATTTATGATCTAACTGTAACATCTCCCTCCTCCCCCAGTAATATGTTTGTACATAGTTGTTTACTAGACTTTAAAGAGGAGCTGACGCCTTCAGAAGAACTTCAACAAAATGTAATATTTAGACACAGTTTGGCTTGTATTTCACATTAGTTCTATATTCCTCCTCTCCATTATTTATTACTGATAGAACTGATATAATCTGCAAGAAAAAAAGGATCTTTGCTCTTGAAGAGTTCATCTGTTCCTGTTGCTTTCTCCTTACCTGAAGTCATAATGCACTGCTTGTGACATCACAGTCACTCCCATTGCAACAGATTGCTATGTCACAGCAGAAGATTATGATATGAAGTAGGGAGTAAGCTATAGAGGCAGACAAACTCTGAAGTAAAAAGATCATGTATTCATGCAAATTTCCTTAGTAATTAGTAATGTGCATGAGAAATTTATAGAATATATATGGAATGCAAGCTGACCTGTACCTAAATATTATGTTTTTCAAAGTTTTCTTTGAGGTGTCAGCAGCTCTTTAAGAGATGCAAAAACGTACTTGGTAAGTTTGAAGAGTGGTTTCTTAGTCTGGGAGTCACTTTTAGACTCGGGTTGGACTGTGGTTTTGCCCTTTTTGCTGGAAAGTGCTTTTCTTCGATGTGACCAGGTATGTTTTGCAAGCTGCTTTTGCCCCATTTTCTCCTGGTACTCACTTAAGGGAGGTGGTCCTGCAGAAAGCATGTGTAAAATTAGTGAACTGACAACCAACTGCTGAACAGAACACAGAAAACAAACTTTTGCTCTTGAGATACAGCAGTGTAAAACAGTAAGGCTAGGAAAAGCTAAGACTGGCATATTCACAGTGGTAATTATTTGCTGTCAGTAGGCTATGTGTTATCTCTTCCTTCTCACTAGTAATGGCACTGCTGTTCTAAATTCCAAATCACAAGTCAATCAATCAATCAAAGTCTTTAATTAGCCAGGCAATCACCGTTGAGCAAGCTCATTTTCGAGGTGGACCTGGGTTTGTTAACAAGGAACAATATACATGGGACGCAACACACAAGAAAACAGTAATAATACAAATAAAGTGAGATACAATAATACAGTATATACAAGTACTGTTGCTTACAGTGACAGGTTCTGAAAATGTCTGTATGGACTTTAGATTCAGGTGAGTTGGGACTAATTAGTTATATTTTCTGCAGATCCAAAGGATTACTGTTAGAAATATGTAGACAGTTCATGGGGCATTTACAGCTAACAGTATAAAGAATGTAGGTATCCGCAAGAACTTCCCATAACAGTCCCATACTATTATTGATGTAACACAATGTAGAATTGCTATGTGCTATATTTGTATCAAGATTTTGAAGCAAAACAAAAAAAAACAATGTGCAACCAATTGGTCCTTTGGGACTAGATGACAGCTTTGCCCTTGCAGCACAATGATACGCTTAAGAGAACGCACCCTTTAAAGGAAGTTGCCACAGCTGGGTGATGTGACTTGACTGCCAGAACTTCCTACTGACCAAGCTACTAAGAACAATTCATTCTTTTTTTATTTCTCTTTTTACCATCACTGCCTTATGTTATCCTTCTTCAGCAACTCCTTACTTCAGTTGCCAGCACGCAACTCTCCTGCCAACCTAACAGGACATCTTACCACCTTCAACCAGAGCTATCGACCAGGTGGCACCCTGAGAGGAATTCCTCCATGCCCTTAGATACAGGCAAACACTACAGAGTTAAACAAAGTTTGCCTCCTGGATTGGGAAGTGGGGATGACTGTGGCTGGTAGTAAATGGGGCACATGGTGCTGTAATGAGTGTAAGAGACAGCATTTAATTTCCCGGTTTTTGTTGTTCAACTATATTGGGGATCTAAGACGTCTCTATCTTTTATCTATACTGGGGATCTAAGACATCTATATCTTTTGCCTGTAAGACCCCCTTTGGGGAGGGCTTACTATAGTGGCCATCTCCTCCCCTTTTTGCCTTTTATGGCCTGCTGGGTTTAGCTCTGCTTCTCAGGTGGAGTTTGGGGCTGGGCCTGGTGGGTATTTTGGGCTGTGGTTTCTGGGAGAGGGCAAGGCCGTCCAGGAGAGTGCAGTCATAACAGTGTGGCCAGGGTTTGAACCCCAGCCCTGGGATTCTGGCCTTGGCAACTCAGCGGTTAAGGGACCTGTGGCAGTGGGACTGGGTCAAAATTTGAGAGCCGCGGCCCATCAGTTTTAGGAGTTTCAAAAGGGGGGCCCACCTTGTGCTCCGTGGCACCGAGGCAGGTGGGCCTGGTCTGTGTGTGAAGTTTGCAGGTGGTGGAGATGTCACAGTGGTGGCAGTCTGTGGCATGGGACCTAGAGGTGGTAGCAGCTCTCTAGCCCCGTACCTGGTGTGGCACTTTGCCTTGCTTGGACAGCCTGCGGGGAATGAGAAGAGGTCCAGGGTCCCCGCTGGCATGCCCCGTGTTAAGCCTGCTCCAGGATGCCAGGGGGATCCTGGCTTGATGCCCCAAGTTGCAGGTAGTGGGAGAAATGTGGATGCAGCTGTGTGGTGCCCTCCGCTCCTGTTGTCGAGCAGTTCTGTAGTCTGAGCTGCCTTGTGTGGGATGTAGGCCGCAGTGTGTGTATGTGATTCGGGTCCTGCGGCCTACGAGTTTCTGCTCCCTGTTCCTGTGAGTCCCTCGGCTCAGTCTGAAGCCTACTTCTCCAGGCCTCCCTGGCCTCAAGATATGTGCTGTGGCATTTTGCCATTGCTGTACCATCTCCCAGTATGTGCACCCAGCCTTACTGCACTTTTGTTTTAAATAAATTTGTTCTGTTTTTATCTGGAGAGCGTCTGGCCTCTGCTTAAATGAATTTGTGCTTCCTTCTAACAACTTACCCCCAGCAGGTTCCAGGTTCAAGGCTCTGATCTCCCCCCCTTCCTGCAGCATGTGTGTTGTCTACTATCAAGTCTGCAGTGGAACCCGTTATTCATATTCTGAGGTATGTCCATCTTTAAATTTACTCTGGATGGTCTTCTCTGCTTGTATCCCCCCTCTGTTCTGGTTTTAACATTAGGCCCATAGACAGCTGGTCGGGAGTGGGGTGGGTGTTACATATCTATATAGAGGATCTAAAATGTCTATATCTTTATATACTCTATATTGGGTATCTAAGACTTCTCTATCTTTCAGTTATATTAAGTATCTAAGATGACTGCATTTTATCTATACTGGGTCTCTATAACATCTCTATATTTTTTATCTATACTGGGGATCTATGACATCTGTATCTTTTATTTATACTGGGGATCTAAGACATTTGCCCTCCTCTGGACAGCCTCCACCTCGGTTGCCTAAATGGAAGTGCAATGCACACTGCCAATGCCACTGGGCAGGGCAGGAAATTAATTCTTAAATTCTGAAAGGGAAACTGTAAAACTGTAATCCCTAATATGCTTTTTTTTTTCATCTGTATTGGGGACTTAAGGCACCTATATCTTTCTTCTAAATTGAGACTCTAAGACCTCTATATCTTAAGAGATATACGACACCTGTATCTTTCAACTGTATTGGGGATCTAAGGTGTCTATCTTTTTTTTTTGTACTATCTTTTTACCTCATCCCTATGTGCTCCACGCCAGCTTCTCCTTAGGGCTTGCCAATGCTTGCTCTGGTCCATCTGCCCTCCGATCCTCCAGTCCCATATAGCAGCCAACCCCCAGGGTAACCCAGAGTAACCCTTCTCTGGATGGGACCCTCTCCTCCGAGGGGGAATGCGCCAGCCAGCGGCAAGCCAGCGCTACACTTGGCCCCAAGGAACTGCTGGGACGGAGGACTCAGCAGGGACATGAATGGCACCACAGAGCCAGGCAGCCATCATCTGCCTCAGAGTGGGATGGTATTTCCATTTTTCTGGTGCGTTCCCAACGTGCGTCTGTTGTGCTCCCGGTCTCCACCAGGGGCCGCCACAGCACGTCAACCCACTACCCATCCCAGAAGAGTAGAGCAGTCCTACAGATGCTCGATCCTCTCTCCCTTGCCAGACTCCGGTGTCTCAAGTCCGTTCCTGAACCTGGGTTGCCAGCATGGGTAAAGGTAAGGCGCCAGCGCCTCAGCCCCCTATGCCACCAGGCCGGCATCTTTTATATATACTGGGGACCTAAGATGACTGTCTTATCAATATTGGGGAGCTAAGACATCTATGTATTTTACTTATATTAGGGATCTAAGACATCTATAGCTTTATCTTTTTATTTTTAGTATTATTTGAAAATTGATAACCAGGAAAGGCACACTAAGCCAAGGCTTGTTTCTAGGTGCGATGTGGGGGAAGGGATGGGGCTAGAATCAAATTAAATACAGAAGTACAGATGCAATACACAAAAATAAAGTGCAAACAAAGGTAGTGCAAACCTAGTGTAAGTGTTAAATAACAATAACAGATGGCAGGAGCTTGAGCTATGAGCAGCACCACAGCCCAATATAAATGGTAACAACGAGTTGAACAACACCAGTGCATTGATAAAGGGGAAATCAGAAACCGACCACAGAAAAGGGGACAAAAACTGTGAGGAGAGGGGAAGGGAATTAAGGGCAGGTCAGTTAGTGTGCTGACAGGAGCGGGGGAAGGGCGGCAGGAATTTAAGCTTGTGTCGTAGGCAAGAGGGGGAAGGCGAGAGATGGATGGAAGCGGGGAGGAGGTTCCAGAGGAAAGGGGGAGGGAATCTTTACTGGGGATCTAAGTCATCTATATCTTTGATCTATATTGGGATCTAAGATATCTATATATTTGATCTATATAGGGGATCTCTGTTACAAAATGTAACATTCATTAGCAGAAGAAAAAGAAGAAGAATTAGCATTTATATAGCGCTTTTCATATACAGTGTATCCCAAAGCACTTTACAAGCAATGCTAGACTGGTAATGAAGTGTCTGAATGTGTAGTGGTGACTATATCGCACGTGAACACCCACACCCAGCCTGGGCAAGTGCATGAAATGCAGAATGCATATTACAAGTAGATTGGTGTGAAGTACTTTAACTGCTTTCCATATGGCAAAGTGCTACTTTTCGTAGTTCTCTGCCTGGCTAAGTGGACATTTTACAAGGTGGAGACTATGCGGAGTAGCACTTGGCTAGCAAAGATGCCACATCGTGTTGTGCAGTCAGACTATATGCGTAGTGGCACTTTTGCTAGCAAAGTGTCACTACGCTTTTTTTTAATTTTCGTTCCATTTTAAAAACAAAACACCTCCAGCATTGTGCGGCATAAAGCCACCCTGTCCTACACCACCAGTAAAACAACATGTTGCCCCCCCCCACGTAGCATCCATGTTCTTCCCCCAATTTCCCAGCAAAATGTCTAAATGTACATGCTTTTACCCGCTAAAAAAAAACCAACTTCCCACCCAAGTGCAGAATATCCTCATTTAAATTTTCACCCCCAGCCTAGTCCAGTCCAGACATAAGAACCCCACACCATCCACTGGCACCCATCCTCATTCTCCCCCCTCTTCACCCAAAGAAGGATATAACAAAGCTGGGGGTGACAGAAGAGAAGCACACCTATAAAGAAAGATAAGGCAAGACAAACTGTATTTATATAGTGCTCTATCCAAAGGCTCAGAGTGCTTTACAAAAGGAATACAGTAATACAAAAACACTCAGGACTTAACAACATCAATTAAATAAAGCTAAAAGCTCTATCAAAAAACTCAGGAATTAAAACATCAATTAATTGATGCTAAAAGCTCTGTCAGACAGAAGTGTTTTTAAACAGGCTTTAAAAAACTCCACCAACCTGGCTGCATGAATGTAGTGTGGCAAACAGTTCCAGAGCACCAGTGCAGCAACACCAAATGCCCTGTCACCCAATCTCCTAAGGCGTGTGGTAGGCACCACAAGCAAGTCAGCATTTTCGGAGTGTAGGGGGTGGAAAGGCTGATAGGGAGCCAGGAGGTCTTCAGGGTAGTTGGGTCCCAAACCACGTAGGACCTTGTATGTCAACAAGCAGATCTTGAAGGAGATGTGTGAACTCACAAGCAGTCAGTGCAGAGCGTGCAGAACAGGAGCGATATGATCTCTCGGAGAGGCACCTGTCAACATCCTGGCCACAGCATTCTGAACTAGCTGCAGTCGACGCATCCCAGACAACCCTAGGTATAAAGTGTTTCAATAATCAAGTCTGTTGGTGACAAAAGCATGGATGACTGTAGCCAAGTCATCAGGCATCAAGAACGGCTGGATCCTGGCGATACTCCTGAGATGGACTGAACAACCAATGCCACCTGTTCTTCAAGGTTAAGTCAGTCATCCAGAAAAATGCCAAGATCTCTTACCGTATTTATCACTGACAGGGGATGCCCGCCAACAATTGGGGCAAGCAACCTTCCATCAGTGGAAACACTCCCATGGCCAGGCTTGATAACCATAACCTCAGTCTTGCCAGGGCTGAGATACAGCCAGCTGGCAGACATCCAGTCATTTATCTCAGCCAGACACAGGATCAGCACAGCTGATGTGAAAAGGTCATCTGGGGCACAGGACAGGTACAACTTGGTGTCATCTGCATAGCAGTGAAACCCCAAGTTGTACCACCTAATGATCTCCCCAAGCGTCAGTATATACATGGAGAACAACAAGGGGGCCAAACTAGAACCCTGCAGAACATCACAAGGTACTGCTTAAAGCGCAGAGGAAAAATGTCCAAGGACTACGCGCTGCAATCTCCCAGTTACATATGAGCGAAACCAATGCAAAACTGCATCAGT
This sequence comes from Neoceratodus forsteri, assembly GCA_016271365.2. Classification (NCBI taxonomy): domain Eukaryota; kingdom Metazoa; phylum Chordata; order Ceratodontiformes; family Ceratodontidae; genus Neoceratodus; species Neoceratodus forsteri. The sequence goes on from CM057456.1 coordinate 658,465,757, forward strand.
AGCACCCACATAAGTCCGCAGGCAATTCAACAGCACCTCGTGATCTACCATGTCAAAAGCTGAGGAAAGGTTGAAGAGAACCAAGATGGTGCATTGCCCTCGATCCCTCGCCATGAGGAGATCATGTGCCACCCTGAATAAAGCCATCTCAGTGCTGTGCCAGGGCCGAAAACCCGACTGGAGACGTTCAAAGATTGACAAACTCTCCAAACACTCCAGCAGCTGGTCAACCACCACCTTCTCAATAACCTTCCCCAAAAATGGGAGATTAGAGATAGGCCTGTAGTTTGAGAGAACATCAGGATCTCACTGATCAGTGATCACTCCTTGCTATGTATTAAATTGGGTGAATTAGGTTTTTCTGGGAATGTTGTCTCATGGTTCCAATATTATTTAGTTAACAGGACTCAATTTGTTAATATAGGTCGTGCAGTTTCTTCCACATATTTTATAGAAACTCGTGTGCCGCAGGGCTCAACTTTGGGCCCCTTATTATTTTCTCTCTTTATCTTCCCTTTGTAAATTTTGTGAGTGTTTACTTTATGCAGACGATTTGATTCTTTATTCACAAGCTAAAAACATTTTTCATTTAACTTCTTTATTAGAACAGAAATGTATTTATATATGTAACCGGTTTAAGGATAACTCTCTTATTTTAAATGTTAAGAAAACAAAGTTCATGTTATTTGGATCCCCAGTTACCTTAAAGGACAATCCAAGTCTAATTATTCATGATGAAAAAAGTATGTTGATAGAACAAGTTTCTGAATTTAAATACTTAGGTGTTTTACTTGATCCCTGCCTAACTTTTCAGACTCAGGTTAAAGAGCTACTGACGCCTCAAAGAAAACCTCAAAAACCATAATTAGGTACAGTTCTACTTGCATTCCATATGTAAATATTCTATATATTTTTCCTCCCCATTAGTATTACTGAAAAAATTTGCATGAATACATGATCTTTATCCCTTAGAGTTCATCTGCCTCTATAGCTTACTCCCTACTTCAAGTCATAATCCTCTGTTGTGACATCACAAACTGTTGCCATGAGAGTAACTGTGATGTCACAAGCAGTGCATTATGACCTCAGGTAAGGAGAAAACAGGAAAAGATGAACTCTTCTGGAGCAGAGGTCCTGTTTTCATGCAAATGACTTCAGTAATAAATACTGGAGAAGAGGAATATAGCACTAATGTGAAATACAAGTAGAACTGTATCTAAATATTATGTTTTGTAAAAGTTCTCCTGAAGATGTCAGCTGCTTTTTAAAGTTGCCTGTAGAAGAACAGTTAATCAGAAACTTGGTTTGTTGTATAAACTTAAAAAAAATGCTTTTCGGTTGACACCAGACGATCTATAGCTACTGGAATTTTATTGCCGCATCTGGATTACATTGGGGGATTTATATTTTAAGTTGTCAGCAAAAGAAACCAATGATTTAACGATTATGTATAACAATATTTGTAAATTTGTCTTGGATCTTCCTTTACGCACACATCATTGTTTATTATACTCCCAACTTGATTGGTTATCCCCAAATCTAGGTTTACTTATTTTTTGGGGTGCTTCATTTTCAAATCTTTATGTTCTAAAACTTTATTTCTGTTGAGTAACTTGGTTTTAGTTTGTGACATTACCTTAAATTTGAGGTCATTTAAAGGGACTCTTCTCCATGCCCCATCCATTAAAACAAAAGCTGGGTCCCACTCTTTTTCTGTTGCTGCCCCCGATTTTGGAACTCGTTACCTGAGAATCTGAGACCTGCCTCTTCCTTGCAAAGTTTTAAGACTACCTTAAAATGTTTTTTTTACAGGAACTTGACATTTCCACATGCTTCATGTAATACAAAGTCACACATGCCCCCACAATGCAAACCATCATGGGTCGCATACGCAAATTACCACAGAATATTATGCTGGTTCAACTTTAAGCAGAAATGCATGGTGCTAAAAGGCCTCTCACAGTTTGCAAAGGGTCCTACCAGGACTCATCGGTATGCCTCGTCTCTTTGACACCCCAGTGGAATAAACCAGCTACCCTAAGATGGTCTAATGGGTTATGTTGTGGTGAACCCAATTAAAACAAAAAACAATTTTAAAGACAAAGAACCTCTGTGTGCAAGCACTGAGGCAATGGTTACCCCAAAGGGCATTTGGGTGGGAAGCCAAGTTTCAGAGAAATACTAAATCACACATGCACCCACAATGCAAAGCATCATGGGCTGCATATGCAAATCACCACAGAATATTATGCTGGTTCAACTTTAAGCAGAAATGCATGGTGCCGAAAGGCCGCTCACACAGTCTGCAATGTGTGCCAACATAAGACAGACACGTGTTTCGTCCTACCAGGACTCATCAGTATGCCTCATCTGTCTGACACCCCAGTGGAATGAACCAGCTACCCTAAGATGGTCTATCTGAGTTATGTTGTGGTGAACCCAATTAAAACAAAAAACAATTTAAAAGACAAAGAACCTCTGTGCGCAAGCACTGAGGCAGTAGTTACGTGTTGCATGTAATGTCTTAATCACTGTAGTTGTGTCTTATATTGTTTTTATGTATTTTTTGTACTGTGTTTTGTTTTTTCTTGTGTTCGGGCCAGACCTAAAAAAAAGACTAGTTCCAGTGTCCCAATCTGGTTAACAAAATAAAAATAAAATAAAAATAAACAGAGACGGCCTTTTTAGGAGGGGTCTCACTGCAGCCTCTTTCAAAGCTGTGGGAAAAATACCCTCTCCTAAGGACCCATTGATGATCTCAATGAACACTGGACCCAGGTAGTCCATGCAACTGATAAACCACGTGGGACCTGGGTCCAGAGCACAGCTGGTGGGATGCAAGCTGGTAACCACACAGAGGACCTAAAGTGCCAAAACTGTCCGAAACTCACACCAACTCGACCAAGGAGCCCCACCAACACACCAATCCCCTCCAGCAAAAGCTGAACCAGAGGAGGCAATACTCACCCTGATAGAGGACACCTTGTCAGCAAAGAAGCGCTCGAACTCTTTGCACTTTTCAGTGGAAAAAGCTGTTCTGGACTGCAGACAGTAAGGGTTTAGCCAACTGTCTAGTGTGGAAGAGCACAGCTGCACGATTTCCTGCTGTAGCAATTGACCGGGACAGAAGTGCATCTTCTTTAGATCGATTGCCGGCTGATACTCCAAATAATGGAGCCTCAGTGCTGCCTTGTCCTCCTCAGAGTGAGACCTCCTCCAGGCATGCTCTAACCTATGCCCCTTCATCTTCAACCAACATAACTCAACACAATAGCATGGTAAGCGGTGACATGAGGTCATGGGGCGAACATGGAAGGGTGCAATCAGGTCCAGGGCATCGGTCAGGGCCATGTTAAAGGCCTCCACACCAGTGTCTGAACCCTGACCACAAGCTAGCAGCAGGCTCAAGATATCCAGTGACTCCTGGAGTTGGTGAAGCTCCAATTTATTTCTCGGACAACGCCAGATAGTCTCCGCAGTGGGGGTTATTTGACAGGGGGCCCCACACAAGAACTCAACTGCATGATGATCCGACCAACAGAGTGGATCAACCTTGACCGACATAATGTCAAGTCGGAGTGAGAAAACTAGGTCAAGAGTGTGGCCATGTATGTGCATCTTGGAGGTAACTACCTGAGACAATCTCAGCGAATTCATTAGCTGAAGGAGTTTTTGCCCAAAATGATAGGATTCATCGTTGATCCGAGCATTAAAGTCCCCCATGACCAAAATACCTACCGTTGCTACAGCGAAAATTCTACAGCGACTGGTTGTTTACAGCAACAAAATGACAGGTCGCTGTAATGGTCACACTACAGCATTGGGACTCCCGGCACAGCTTCTTTTGGTGATGTGCCCCCTCCTTGAAACACCTCTGCTGTGAAGGTGATTATTTAAGATCTGGGGTTGTGGGGGGGGGCACAGCCCCCACAGAAAACACACCAGTATTCCAGATGGCACAATGCATTTGTGCCATCGCTGTAAAGCTGGTCAACAAGCTTGCTGTCAAACCGGCTTTGTGGAAACAAAAAAAAACAGTCCCTGGCAGTGACAACCAACCTTCATTACTGATTTATTTACAATGACTGCATTGGTGATGATGTTCTTATAGTAACAGCTGATCAGTCAATGTGGTCAGCAAATTAGCTCTTGCCATTAGCATATCACCAGTTCATTCACTGTAAATGAATCAGGGATGATGGCTGTTGTTCCTGTGAGGGACGGTTTTCTTCTTTACAGATGTGCGTCTCTCTTCCTTCATTCCCAAACTGACTGTATCCTTTCTTCTTTGGATGAAGGAGGGAGGCTGCTGGGTGCCAGTGGGTGGTGGGGTGTAGTCTATGTGAATGGGACCGGGCTGGATGGGGGTATTTAAATGAGGACATTTCGCACTGGGGTGGGGCTGGGGATTTTTTTTGTTTGTTTTACTAATAAAAGCATATGTAGCCAGACTGCCAGCACAGCAATAAGGCAAATGCTTGCCGCACCGGCAATCCATGTTTGGAAGCCAGCCTGAGAGTCGGGGGCTTGGCCGGGGGCATAGAATCTGGCATCCGCTGGACTATTCTCCTTCAGGTGGGGGTAGTGTGGTGCTTGGTGTCCAACTAGCCCCTAGCAGCGACTAAGGGCTAGCACACTAGGACCAGCAGCAGGAAGAGTGGCAGGAGGGGTCGAAGCCCAGCACGCAACACGTAGAAGTGTGCGTCACAGTGCAACTGGCATCCTTGCATGCCTCCTCCTCCATGCCAGATGAAAAAGGAAAAAATTTGCACTAGCAGCAGGATGACCCTGGCCACACATGGGCCCTGACTTGAGGACCCTAGCCATCCCATCTTTGTGTGAATGTAAGTCCTGCAATATGTTGGGGTGATGGGACTGCAGTGGCCAACACGAGATGGGGAGGGGGAGCCGCAAGGGCACAAGGGAGTAAAAAAGCATTAACAAAAAAAAAAAAACCCAAACCATAAAAGCATATAAAATTAGACACGGTCTGGTGGTGTACAGGGTTGAGGCGCTGGAAGCCACACCTTGGTCACGCCGGCAACCCGGGTTCGGGAACGGACCGGGGGATCGGCAGGGGGGAAAGAGACTGAGCATCCGGAGAACTGCTCTCTCTTCCCCAGGGAGGGTTGGGGTAGCTAACGCCCAACAAGCGACTCTGGCTGAGGCTGGGGGGTAACCGAATGAGGCCACGGCGATGCCAGGGGTTGGAGCCATGGCTGCATTGTCTTGGCAGCTGGCCTACAGGGGACGAGTACATAAAGAAAAAACCTCATCGCTGATAGGCGAGGCGCCTCCTCCGCAGACCACACTCCCAGACACAGACTCGCCCTAGGCAATCACCCTCTCTGACCTGGTGTCTCAACACTAAGACAAAGAGCACTTGGGCAGGGGCAGCCCTTCCCCGGAGGGTAGACCTGGGGATGCCTGGTGCCAGAGAGGAGCCTTGGGTAATACCAAGCCACGCTAGAGGTAGAGACTGTGGTTCCAGGAGGTCGCTGGAGAGAGTCTGAGGTAAGGTGAAAAAAAAAAAAAAGATTAGACACTTCACTGGGAAACTGGACGGTGGAGGGGTGGGCGCTATGAGGGTGAGGGTTACATGTTGTTGAACTGGTGGTGTGGGAAGGGGTGTTTGATGCTGCGCAAGGGCGTTTTTTTTTTTTAGTTGAAAGAAGATTTTTAAAAAAGAACATTTGCCACACAACCATCCCACTACACATAATGCACAGTTCCCACCTCCACTATACCAGCAAATTTAATATCTGCAACAAGCCTACCCCCATGTTTCATTCACTTTATTACTGTCTACTATCATTACATATGTTTTCATTTATTCTCTAATATTTAACCTGTAAAATATTAGAGTTTCAAAAGTGTAACTTTCTTGACCTGGTGCTCACATGTTCCTTCAGTGATCCTGTAGGTGTTTCATATAAATGAGGCTATTCCGGGGCACACAAGTTCTAAATAAATAAATAAATTAGACCTCATTTCTTTAAGCCTAAAGCTTCTCCTCTCAGAATAACCTTCCAGTATATGGTACCTGCTATACCTTTTGCTTACATTTGAGCTCCGCCTAGTGGCCAAACTGTAAACAGTAAATTTATAAGATACCATCCAGAATTATTGTACTAGCAATTAATTCATTACAACAATTTTTGTAAACTCCCACAAAAGATGCACTGACTCAAGTCACCTATTCTGAGCACACCAGTACCTGTCTTTTTTATTCTGTTTCCTGACCACGAGGGTCACGAAGGCTCAGCCAGTTTCATCAAATACTTTCATTTATTTAAGATTTGCTCCCTGGGACTAAGACTGTTTAATACACTGGTAGGTAAATCTTTACTGATGAGCCACTTCAGTTATTACAATCTATTATATAGAGAATAACCGATAGGTTTCTGTCTATTACCAGTGAGTAACAGCATCGAGAGTTTCTGGACACATGAACCTCGAGAGCAAAGCTCGAGAGGTTCCAATGTGTCCAGAACCCAGATGCTAGTACCACTGGCACGGAGACAGAAACCGATCGGTTATTTTATTTAATATATGGATGCGATGTTTTTTTTCTACTGGGTTGACCGCTTTAGTGAACTGAGTTTGTACTGGCCTAATTTACCGCATCACTCCATGCTGTCATTAATGACAATTGCCTCCCGCTCCATTTTTTTTTTTATTTATAACATCCTACCTGCTCTGAGGACCGCGAACGGCAGGATCAACCAGATACTTTCATTTCTTCAGGACAAAATCGCATTAAATCCGAGAAGCGCTATGACCGACTTCGTTCTCGGTAAGCAACAGAAACGCCACCATGTTTTTTAAACTGTTCTGCCCGCCCACATTGGGGGCAGGAGTTATCTTCTCTGAAGCTTGCAACAATCCTATTAATCAGCCCATAACTGTCGAATTACCACTGACTGACAATACTATTACCGCTGATTGACAATACTATTATCACTGAACCTTTGAGGGTATTACCAAATTTTTTTTGTATGCTTTACAGACCTATTAAATTGAAGATCCATATATTAAAAAAGAATAAACAATTAAAAACATCACAGGTTTGAAAGAGGTGCTGGGTCACCACTGGGGGGGGGGAGAGAGACAGGCCTGGCTGAGGTAGTTACTGCTCAGCAGTATGCCTCAGCTAGGGAGGGATTCTGGTGGGTTCTGGCATCACAGTGACCCCCTACAGCTGGGCCAGGGAGCCTGCCTCTCACCGTGGGGAAGAATGTCACACCTTGGCCGATGGAAACATGCCCCATGTCACAACCGTGGAGCGTGGATCTGGGAAAAGCAAAAACCGGGACGAAAAACCTCCAAGCCATCTCTATGACAGCTCATAGAGCCTGAACAGGGTATGTTCCTGACTGCAGGGTATAACCCTGGATGGACAGATGGGAAGGGGAAAACAATAGCAAAAAAAATCAGAACAGATTAAATACAGTGCACAGACATTGAAATAATACCACATGTTTTGACAAGTATTACATCTGGGATAAGGAAGGAAAGAAAACAAAGTATAGCTAATTAAGAGATGGTTGTTTCATATACTATTTTCCAGTTATAGGACACCAAAATTAATCTGGGCCATGTCCCACAGTATATTAGCTGCAGAAGAAAACTTCCCCTGACAGCCCAGGCATTAAGAGAGCGCTATCTTAGAGAAGCTTCTTTAGAAGATTGATCCACAACCTATGTTTTTCTCGTGGCATCAGTGGATCTGGCTTGCATTACAGAGACCTGGCTGGGTGACGGCTCCGGCCCTGCACTGGAGGTGGCAGCACTGGACGGGTTCTCCGTGGTTCACTGCCCAAGGAAGGATCACGGGGTGTGGCCATTTGTTTTAGAACAGCTGTACCTGATGATGCACCCAGTGGGGGAAGCCCGGTCTTTTGAGTGCCTGGCAGTGTGTGGGGGTCCTGGGGTGGAGCTTAGGTTGCTCCTTGTCTGCTATCCACCTGATTGGGACAGGGACTTCCTGCAAGAGGTGACAGCCTTTGTCACTAAGTGGGTGTTGGAGTCACCGAGATGGATTGATCTTGGTGAATTCAATACCTGGGTAGATGACGTGGCTTCAGCTGGGGCCAGGAACTTCCTATCTAATATGGAGGCCCCTGGTCTCTCTCTTGAAACCACTGTTGTGACCCACTGCTCCGGTCATGCACTCAACCTGATATTCTCCCTGGGGCTTGAGACTGACACCCTCAAGATTGATCCTGTTTTCTGGTAGGATCATTGCACTGTCAAGTTCAGCTTCAGAGGCCCCCCCCTCAATGTTCCACCCCCTATGGAAGTGATTCAGTTTCGCCCTTTAAAAGGGTATGAGGGACTTTTGGTGGAGGTCGATGTGATGCTTCACCAGCTGGTTATGATTATTGTATGATATTTGTAATATAAAAATAGAATAACAGATAGGTGAGGGTTCGATATAGGGAGTATCAGAGAGGTTCTGGGACAAGTAAACCCTCAAGAGCGAAGCTCGAGAGGTTCCCCTGTCCCCAGAACCTCGAGATGGTATTACTCCCGAGTGATAGATTCTCACCTATTTATTTTTTGTAATATATGGAGCCCAGTTTTGTTTGCAGCAGTTCTGTGAATGTCGTGCTGTGAGGCCGTGCTCCTGCAGCAATGAGAATTCGCTCACTCACTTTCGTTTGTGTGTACTTTCTGTCCCCTGTCCGCCTCTGCTCGCCCGCCTCCCACACGCTCGGTCCTGTGTCTGTTTTACTTGAAAAAGGCAGTCTTACCTTGTTTCTTTAATTAGACAGTTGTGTAGCATATAGGGGAATAAAAAAATACTGCCCATAAAGCGAAGGGACGATTTTCCCTCACTTAGCGAGACACGGCCTCCATGTTTTTTGAACAGTTCTGCCCACCCACAGAGGAACCGCATCCAATCAGGAGGTGCGGTTTTAGGAACGTCAGCACGCAGGGCTAGGAGGTTGCCTTGGGGATGTCAGGAACTAGCGTATGCTATTGGAAGATCTTGCGGTTGCGCTCTTGAGGTTTGGTGATAATACTATCATTCAGAGCTCGAACGATAGTATTATGAGCTCTGAACAATAGTATTATCACTTGCCAACCATAGTATTATCACTTTGGCTACTGCTGTATTACCAGCATTTTTTTGTATGGGGTACTATGGTATTATTTAGGTATCTCCATATATTACAATATAGTATGTGATTGTCTCACATAAGACAGCCTGTGCTTCCATCCCCAGATTTCAGTGAAGCTACAGGATATGAAAACCGACCAGGAACCATTTAATTAACTGACTTCCTTCAGAATGGCATTTTATTACTGTTTATGACATGCCTAGGCTTTTTTGAAGTGCAAACCAAATGTGGCTTTATGACTTCAGAAACAGGACGTCATTAGGCTGATTCCTGTTAGCTTTTTAACACATTGGTGCCAGTGTGGGATTGCTAAGTAAGGAGTTGTATATAGGAAAGGTCCTTTTTCTTCTGATGGCACCTTATTTAAAATACCTCCTGATAGGAAAACATTTTTTGTAATTTTATATTCTAAAAGGAGGAGGAGTTAGATAACTCACAGAAGGGGAGTGGAGACACAGAGTTTAACCTGATACTTGTGTCTGAAATGTAGTCATATCATCTTGGGACTCTAGGGAGACACAGCTCTCTGATCTAACTTTAAAACGCACTTCCAGAGGTCACACCTCAGATAGCAAAAATCTAACTATATTGTGGTAGGAGTTTTGTTTTGTAATTTTCCCTTGTTTTTTTATGTGATTGTGAGCTCTTTGATATAGTGTTCTGTGTTTACATTTTTTTATATTTTTATCATCTTTTAGTAAAGCACATTTTCTTAAGATACTGCCTGGGTGCGTCTTCCAAGTTCTTTTTGCATGTGATGTATAAGCGGTTAAGTCTAACAGCTGTTTGAAGGGCTTGATGGTGTTACTAAACTGGAAAAAGGTAAGAATATACCTAAACAAAGACTGCCTGAGTGTGTCTTCGAAGTTCTTTTTGCATGGGATGTATAGAGGGTTAAGACTGACAAAAAACTGTTCATAAGTTTGACGGTGTTACTAAACTGGGAAAAGGTAAGAATATACCTAAGGTCTTTTATAGAGTTTAAAGGGTTCATTTTGGATACCTGGTTAGGTGCCCTTAGGCAAAAGATATATTGCATCCCCGAAGAGAATATTATCTGAGCCTGTACATTTGGGTATGCTAGCACAAGGTTCACAATTTGAATCCCCCCAGAACTTGAGCCTAAAGGTGATTCGACTCAAAAGCAGACAGAGAGTTACCCTGTCTGTTACCTGTTCACACTATTACTCTCAGAGGTTGGTACTGTGGGAGCAGAAAGCCTGACCTGCTGAGTGCGTTTGTGACAGATTTGGTTGGCAGCGGTGCAATAAATTTGGTAACACTAGCTTTAACTGTTCAGTGTGTCAGCTTAATACTGTAGAGCTCACTTGCAAAATAAGGCAGTGATTTATTTTTAAAAAGGAAACAGAACTATATCATTTTGCCTACAGTCAAGTTCCTACCGGTTTTATTTTTTTTTCTAAAGTGCAAGTTAGAGTAGCCGTAGTTAGGAAGAACATGGCTTCCAACTACAGTGGGTACACTGCAGACTACTTGAGGCAGTTGTGCCAGGACAGAGGAGTCCAGTATGAGGGGAAAGCCAACAAGCAGAACCTCATAGATGCCCAGAACATCGAGTCACGGACTGTGACTGTAAAGGACCAAACCGTGGGCGTGGAGAGGCCAGCGACCAGTGCAGTGTCCAGATCCAGTGAGGAGGACAGCAGGGCCAGTGCAAGCCTAGGGCCACAGCAGCAGGGGAAGGTTACCAGCATTCTGGAGCCAGAAGCTATCAAGCTGCAGACTGAGTTGCGCAGAACGGAGCAGGAGTTCCAGAGGGAGGTCGAACGAGAACGGAGAGAGGCGGAATGAGAGAAACGAGCCACAGAGGAGAAGAGGGAGCGTGAACAGCGAGAAGCAGACCGAGAGGATCGTGAGGGCCAGAGGCAACATGAACTGGAGAAGCTACAACTCCAACCACCAGCACCAGAGCAGGTAAGTGGCTAGGGTTTATCTAAAACTACAGGACAGGTTACAAATTAAATTCCAAATTGACAGCCGAATTTAAAGAGGGGGAGGATATGGATGCCTTTTTAAATTCCTTTGAAAAAGTTTGTATTCAGGCAAAGATTCCTACAGCTTCCTGGAGCTTCCAGCTATTCACCTACTTACTGGGAAAGCTTGGGATGCATTGGGTCAAATGGACAATGAGGACAGTAATGATTACAGCAAACTTAAAGCTGTACTTTTAAAAAAGTTTGATTTAACTGCAGAACCATACAGAGCTAAATTCCGTAAGCTCAGGAGAAGCCCTGACATGAGCTATGAGGAGCTAGCCATGAAACGTCGTCAGTATTTAAAACGTTGGTAAGAAGGAATTGAAGCAAACTCTGCAGATAAAATTGAAAATGCTATATTGTTAGAACAGTTTTTTGGGGCATGCCCAGCAGAGCTGAAAACCTGGCTGGAGGACTGAGATCCAAAAAACAGTGCAAGAGGTTGCTGAACTCTCGGTCCACTATGCCAAGAGCAGACCTGCTCTGAGAGTGAATGGGGCGGGCGTGGCAGTGCAGAAAGGGAAAAGCGCGCCTTCAGGGCAGCTGAAACCCTCACTGCCTCCACCAAAATCAGTTGGCCCCAGGTTTCAAAGAAAAGGTTTTTCTGAGAAAATAAATGCATGTTGGGTTTGCAAAGAAACTGGGCATATTGCCAGACAGTGTCCCAAAAGGATGAGCAATACACAAAATGGGGCAAGGAAAGAAGTGGGTTGTTTGTGAGTCCCTGGAAGCATGCCTGTGAACATGAGGTAACACGTGCACCTAATCACAGTGAATGGTGTACAGACACAAGGGTTAAGGGACACAGGAGCATCTCTGACACTGGTAAAAGGGGATCAGGTAGAGACTGGTCAGCTTATACCCAATAAATCTGTAACTGTACAAGGGTTCACTGGTGAGGAGACCACATTGTCACTTGCTAGTGTTCTCCTAGACTGGAGTGAAACGGGGGGGAACTGTACAACAGGTGGCTGTAGCCAAACTTTTAGCAGTTGACCTCATCCTAGGCAACAATCTCAAACAGCGGATGGTGTGTGCAGTTACCCGTAGCTAAGCGGCAAGGGAAAATTGTAGTTCCCCGGACCCCATAGAAGCCACCATTGTGGAAACCACTGGGAGGCTGGTTCCCCAGCCTGTGTCTCCTGATATGGAGACTATTGAAAATGGGGTAGAAATTTCCACAGTAGCAGTTAACCACACAGCTATGGAGGGTTACTCCGAAGAAGGAGGGGTGACCCACTGTCAAAGGGTTAGGGATGACAGTGCTCCTGAGTGCCCTGATGCTAGATCTAGGGACCCTAGTATAGAGACTGAAGGGGACCTGTCCCATGCCTTGGAAATGTGTAAGGAGTTTGCAGTGGCTCAGAAAAGTGACCCTAGTCTAGAGTAGCTGACGGTTTGGGCAGACTCTGACGGAGCACAGGGAGGTGACGTAAAACATTAAGTTTATTGGGAAAATGGACTGATGTATACTCAAGATGCCAAGACAGAGGGAGGGGTGATAGGCAGGCAGCTTGTTGTTCCCCAGGGGTACCGTGAGCAGCTGCTCAAGACTGCACACAATATTCCCTTGTCTGGTCATCTGGAAATTGTGCGCACTACGCAGCTGTTGACCCAGAATTTCTATTAGCCCAACTTCACCCAGCAGGCGAAGGAATATTGCAGGTCTTGTCACCGCTGCCAAGAAATAGGGAAGGCAGGTCAGAAAACCCAAGCCGCCCTAATTCCATTGCCCATAGTGGAAGAGCCTTTCCAGAGGGTGGGAATGGATACTGTGGGGCCTTTAAATACCCCCAACTCCTCTGGGAAGAGGTTCATCCTGACTGTGGTGGATTATGCCACCTGGTATCCAGAGGCAGTCGCCCTGTCCTCACGGAGGACAGACAAAGTGGCAGACGCCTTATTTGGGATTTTATCCCGTGTTGGGTTTTTGCAGGAGGTTTTCACCGATCGAGGGGGTTCCTTCATGTCAGACCTGACGAAATGTTTGTGGGAGAAGTGTGGGGTGGTGCTGAGGTGCACAACACCTTATCACCCGCAAGCCAATGGACCTGTGGAAAGATTTAACGGTACCCTGAAGTCAATGCTTCAAGCATTTGCTGAACAGCATGGGAGGAACTGGGATAAAATACCTTTCCCACCTGTTTGCACACAGGGAGGTGCCCCAAGAGTCGACAGGGTTCCCCCATTGAGCTCTTATATGGACCCCAGGTACGTGGGCCCCTAGACTTGATCCGGGAGGACTGGGAAGGCAAGAATGCCACCCAGGAACTCCCATAGTGGATTACGTCCTTAGGTTTAGGGAAAGGCTGAAGGAGCTTACGGGATAGCCCAGAAGAAAAAATTACTCACCTTAGTAATGTTGTTTCTTCTAATGGAGTCTTGCTGTATTCTGACAATAGCAGTGAGTCCCAACCTTCGAACTGCCCCGGAGATGAAAGAGTTAACTTTCCATGCCAGGCATGGAACGCTGAGCTTGAGCTCGGTTGAGACTCTGTCTGTCTGTTGCTGTTTAAACTCAAACTGTCAGATCTTTACGAGCTAAACTCACTGAGGTCCTGTGTGGAAGCTGTAAACCTACACTAGCCAACTGGCTATTAACAGAAAGAGAATTTTTGGTCCCAAAACAAGGCTCAAGTCAGGAGACCCAAAAAATGAAATAAACACAACACCCATTCACCCAAAGAAAAAAAAGGGGGTGATAACAAAAAGGTGGGGCACCTCCTGAGTGCCAGCACTGCTACTGCCTACCCACATCCCAAAAACAAAGGTTCTGAGAGGGCAAGGCAGGGGGGAGGTCAGAATACAGCAAGACTCCATTAGAAGAAACAACATTACTAAGGTGAGTAATTTTTTCTTCAAACATGAAGTCTTGCTGTATTCTGACAATAGCAGACTACCAAGCAGTACCTCCATGGAGGAGGAACAGAACCTACTTAGGAAATAGGCTCTGAAGCACAGCTGTGTCAAACCGAGCATCACTCCTAGCCTGGATATCCAGGGAGTAATGCTTGGTAAAAGTGTGAACTGTTTTCCAGGTAGCTGCTTGACATATCTCAAGATAGAATATCCTGCAGCAGCAGGAAGCAGCTGCACCTCTGGTAGAGTGAGCCCTCAGGCCTGAGGGTGGAACTCACCCAGTTTTCATAGCAAAATTGAATGCAAGAGACAATCCACCTGGCAATGGATCTTTATAGCAGGTTTTCCTTTACCAACCTCACCATAAGTGAGGAACAGTTGGAGGGAGTCAAACCTGTGACCCTTGGTACGTTCTATGTAGTAGCTAAGGGCTCTTTTCACATCTAAACTGTGAAGCCTCCTCTCACCAGAGGAGGAATGGTCAGTGAAGTACACAGGAAGAGACAGATTGGTTGAGGTGGAAGTCTGAAACCACCTTAGGCAAAAACTTCCTGTTAGTCCTGAGGGCCACCTTATCTCTATGGAAAGAAATAAAATCAGGCTCCACTGACAGGGCTTGTAACTCACTTATGCGCCTGGCAGAAGTGATGGCCACCAGGAACACAGTTTTCCAAGTCAAGTACTTAAGCTCTGCTGAGGACAAAGGCTCAAAAGGGTTGCATAAGCTGAGCAATGCAACGTTAAGGTCCCAAGCAGGGCAGGGTCCCTGAATGGCGGATTGGTATGAAGCAATCCCTTGAAAACTTGGAGAATACAGGGTGAGCTGAAAGAGAAGAGGGCTTACCTGCTGAAATGAAAGCAGAAACAGCTGCCAGATGCACCCTTAGTGTAGCTGGTCTGAGTCCCAAGCTATTCAGATGGACCATATAATCAAGGACTGTGGGCAGATCAGCAGACTCTGGGAAATGTATTTCCCAGAGCACCATATGGAAAAATCTTTTCCACTTGGAATTATAAGTAGTTCTGGTGGAAGGCTTCCTAGAAGCCTTTAGAATATCCATAACACCTTGGGAAAGGTGTAAATCAGCAAACTCTAACTCTTCAAGAGCCAGGCCTTGAGATTGAGAGATTTGAGATTCGGGTACCAAACCCACCCTGAGCACAGGTTAACAGGTTGTAATTCCTGGGAAGAGACAGGGGAAGATGGACTGCTAAGGACAATAGGAGAGGATACCAGGGCTGTCTGGCCCAATCTGGAGCAATCAGTATCACCTTGCAGGGCTGAGACTTGATTTTGACTAGCACTTTGAACGGGGGAGCATACAGGAATTTCCCTTCCCAACTGAGAACTAAGGCATCCAGGGGGACTGAGCCCATCACTGGGGGCCTGCAGCAAAAAAGGGGAAGTTGGTGATTGTCTGGGGCTGCAAAAAGATCTATCTGTGGGGTGCCCCATCTGGAGAATATCACCTACAAAATCAGGGGATCCAGTGACCATTCGTGATGGCCCTCAGATATCCTGCTGAGAGCATCTGCCAGGACATTGTCCTTGCCTGGGAGGTGTACTGCTGAGAGGGAGGTGTTCAGGGAATAAGCCTAAGCCAGAGACCACAACTTCATTGCTTCTGTGCACAAGGCCGTAGACCGAGTGCTTCCTTGCTTGTTGATATACCACAGTGTGGTGGTATTGTCTGTTCTGATCTGAATAACTTTGTTCTGAACAGATTTGGAAAGGCTTGAAGTGCTAGAAATACTGCTCTGAGTTCCAACAGATTGATGTGAAGCAGAGATTCCTGAGGGGACCACAACCCTTGAGTGGTCAGGTCTCCCAAGTGTGCCCCCCACCCCAAGAGGGAGGCATCTGTAGTAAGGATTAAAAAGTGAGACTGAGTGACAAATGGAACTCCCTGTCTTAGATTGTTCTGATCCTACCATCACTGCAAGGCCTGGATCAGGGTTCGAGTTACTGGGATCAGTTTGGTCAGAGGGTCCTTTTTCTGAGACCAGAAGTCTCTCAGGTAGAACTGAATGTCCCTCATCTGAAATCTTGCTCCTTGCACCACTGCTGTAGAAGCAGCCATGTGCCCCAGGAGCTGCAGAAAATGCCTTGCTGGTCGGGACACCTGTAGGGTGAATGAGGAAGCCAGTGTGATAAGGATCGAAGGCTTTGGCCTTTTCTGTATCTAGCTCTGAGCCTATGAAGGTGAGGAGCTGAACAGGCTCTAGAACTGACTTTGAAAGATTCAGAAGAAAACCCAGGGAGGTGAGCAGTTGCTGAGTTACCTGTAGGTATAACTTGACTTTGTCTGGAGACTGGCCTACTATGAGCCAGTCGTCCAGGTATGGGAAGATTGCAATCCTTTGCCTTCTTAAGGAAGCAACTACTACTGCCAGGCATTTTGTAAACACCCTTGGAGCAGAGGTTAGACTGAAGGGCATTGCTCTGAATTGGTAATGGCCTGAGGGCAGCTCGAACCTGAGGTACTTTCAATGGGAGCTTCTGATGAGAATATGGAAATAGGCATCCTTGAGGTCCAGGGAGACTAGCCAGTCCCCTGGCCTTAGAGAGGGTAGAATTATTCCCAGAGTCACCATTTTGAATTTTGGCTTTAAAAGGTGCTTAAGTATCTGAGATCCAGGATGGGCCACCATTTTCCTGTCTTTTTGGGGGTAAGAAAGTACCTGGAGTACAATCCTTTGCCCTGGTGTAGGGGTGGAACCCTTTCCACAGCTCTGAAAGCCAGGAGGGAAGAGACCTCTGCCTCTAGGGCAAGTGCCTCTGAAGGATTTGCAGGTGGAAAGGATCTGGTTCTCAGTTTTGGAAATTTCTTGAAGCTGAGAACCAGTCCCTGGCTTACTAATTCCAGGACCCACTTGTCTGATGTTAGAGACTTCCAGTCCTGGACAAAGTAAGCCAGCCTGCCCCCTACAGGTAGTGGAGAATCAGCCCTGGCGAACCCATCAGGGTGCCTGTTTGGCAGGGGGTTTTGGCTGAGGGGTGGAAGCAAGTCTGCTTGTACCCCTTCTGCCTCTTCCTCTAAAGAACCCCCTCTGAGCATAGGCAGCAGAGGAGGCCTGGGCTTGGTAGAAAGGACTATGAAAAGGCCTGCCCCTGGGATGCTGCCTCTGAGAAGTGGCTTGCCTTTCCTTGGCCTGGGCACTCCTATTGGTGGTCCTGTAGTCATCCATTTTCTTCATGTAATTCTCTGCTTGCTCCCCAAACAGAAAATTACCTACAACAGGAAAATCCATGGCCTTAGTCTGGGTATCCTGTGTCAGGCTAGTACATCTGAGCCAAGCCATTCTACGAAGTGCCACAGATGTAGCCATGACTCTAGATGAAACATCATTGGAGTCCACTGCAGCATGGAATTGCACCTTGGATGCCTCAATACCATCAGCAGCCACCTGCTCCAGCTCCTTGGCAAGATGGCCAGGAACCTGTTTTGCTAATGCCATGACAGTGTCCCATCTGGATTTTTGATACCTAGCAGTATAGGCCTGTCTGAGTCCCAAGGATGCTGCCATGTACTGTTTCTTTGCCATGGCATCAATCCTCCTGGAGTCCTTGTCTGGGGGGCGAGGGGTGAAGCCAAGGGAATATTTGCCTTATCACAAGCTGCAGCCTGCACTATCCCAACATGGCTGCATTGTTGTGTAAGGAACTCCGTATCTGAGCCTGACAATGTATATATCTTGTCCATTCTTTTATCTACAGGAGGTATAGTATTAGGAGTCTTTAAAATCTTAAATGTCTGTTTCCCAAAAGATTTGTGTAAGGGATAGACAGCCTCCTAGACTCTGGGATATCCATCATTTCCACATAGTCAGGCTCTTCCTGGTCATCCACAGCTTCTTCCATAGGAAGCTGGAGGGTTTTGGCCACTTTCTTATAAAACATGAAAAGGGAGGGGGACTCGGAAAGCCTAGGAGGAGACACTCCTGAAGGTCTGTCTGGGGAGATGTCCGGGTCAATGGGCACATCCAGACTTTCAAAACCACATTCACTTTCCTCATACTCCTCTTCCTCCGGTTCATAATAGTCCTCTAAATCATAATCTTGACCCAGTAGAACCGGCCGAACCGAGCGCCTTCCTGATGGTGCTGGTTCGGTCGGAACCGGGGAAAGCGACTGCACAATTTTTATCGCTTTTGCTATTTCCTCAGCGGTTGGAGAAGAAACTTTTGGATCCACACCAGCTGATTTTTCCTTTCTTGTTTTCTTAGCCGGAACTGACTCCTCGGAATCGGTTCTCCTTTTGCCTGAATAAGTCTCGCCCTGGTCAGAGGGCACGCCTTCTGGTTCGGTTTGAACCGAACCGGGCTGGCCATCCGGTTCAGCGGGCTTTTTGGCCTCCCTTTCCCTGAGCCTACCAACTCTCTTCTCTAGGGCTAGGGTAGCTGCAGGAAAATTTTTACAAATCTGGCAGTCTGCATTGAGGTGGTCAAACCCCAGACAATAAACACAGGTGGTGTGGGGGTCAGCCTTATCAAAGACTTCCCCACACACACTGCAGTGTTGAAACCCAGTGGGCCCGGTTTTTCTTTTGGGTTTCTCAGACATTGTGCCAGTCCTAACCAAACTTACCCTTTTAATGGCAATCCACCAGGCAAGACCCTCTTATCGGTTCCTGACTGTGTTACGGGTCGTGGAAAAAAAGTAATAAAATCAGTTTTTTTTAGAACCGATAAGAACCGGTAACCACACACTAAAAGTGCAGATAAAGATTTTACAACAACTTGATCGGTTCAAACCGAACTGATGAACCGTTTACAAGTTCCACATAGAATAGAAAACCATATAAACCTATCTAGTACTCACGAATACCACAGACAGAGACTGAACCAACAGGTTACGGTTTAAATTCAGTTGAAAACCGAGAAAAGCGGTACTTTAACCGACAAATTGAACCGAGCAGAAGGAGAAATCTCCGGAGCGATTGTTCAGTGAGGCGGAGTAAAGAATCTGACGGTTTGAGTTTAAACAGCAACAGATAGAGTCTCAACCGAGCTCGAGCTCAGCGTTCCATGCCTGGCATGGAAAGTTAACTCTTTCATCTCCGGGGCAGTTCAAAGGTTGGGACTCACTGCTATTGTCAGAATACAGTAAGACTTCATGTCGTTTGAACAACCTGACAGCTGCCCAACAGAAACAAAACATGAGGTACGACCGCAGAGCCAGAGCTCACTCATACACAGTGGGTCAGGAAGTCATGGTCCTTATCCCGGTCTGGAAAGACAAGCTGCAGGCTGAGTAGGCAGGACTGTAAAAAGTAGTCAGAAAGGTAAATGATGTGAACTATATCACAGAGTTACCTGACACATGACATACAGAAAGAATATACCATGTCAACATGATGATGCCACATGCTAATAGGGCTGACATGGTGTTTGCAGTATGTAGCCCTGGGGAGGGGACGGACGAAGGAGACCCCCTTCAGGACTTACTGGAAGAAAGCAAGCGAGAGTCCTCTGTGGAGGCAGTTAAATTGTCACCCCAGCTAGCCACGGACAAGATCCAGGAAGTAAGGGAGGTTTTAGCAGACTTTGCCCCACTGTTTAGCGCTAAGCCTGGACTAACCCCCTTAGCGACACACGAAGTAGAGACAGGGACACAGATGCCCATATGGCGGACAGCATATCGGGTGTCAGAGGCTGTCCAAAAGGATATTAGGAGGGAGGTGCAGGAAATGCTAGATTTAGGGGTAATCCAGAGATCCCACAGCCACTGGGCCTCACCTGTAGTCCTTGTGCCCAAGCCAGATGGCTCTACTCATTTCTGTGTGGACTATCGTGGACTGAATGCAGTCATGAAGTCAGACACCCACCCGATGCCCCGGACGGACAAACTCCTGGACAAGTTGGGAGGGGTGATATACCTTATGATTATTGACCTGACATAGGGGTATTGGCAGGTAGAGTTAACTGACAGAGCTAGGGAGAGGTCGGCCTTCATCACTCCGATAGGCTTATTATTTGAATTTAAAGTAATGCCTTCCGGAATGAAGAACATCCCGGCCACTTTCCAAAGGTTGGTGAACCAGGTGTTAAATGGTGCTGAGGAGTACGCTGTGGCATACCTGGATAACACTGCCATCATTAGTGCCAGCTGGGAGGAACACCTGTCCCAGCTTAGGGAATTGCTGGGCAGGATACAGAGGGTCGGGCTCACTGTCAAATCTGAGAAGTGCCAGGTGGCCATGGCTGAAGTGGCATACCTCGGGCATGTTGTAGGCCAGGGACAGCTCTGTTCTAACCAAGTAAAAATAGAGGTGATCAAGGCCTGGCCCAGACCAGAAACGCAGAAGCAGATCAGGAGTTTTCTAGGGACAGCAGGGACATTTGTACCCAATTACAGTGCCCTGGTTGCTCCCCTATCTGACCTGGTAAAGAAAAAGATGCCTAAGAAAATTACCTGGGAACCAGCCTGTGAAAAAGCCTTTACCAGACTAAAGGAGGCACCGTGCAGTGCTCCTGTATTGACAAGTCCTGACTATAACAGACCCTTTAAAGTCCAGACGGATGCCTCAGACGTGGGTATTGGGACAGTACTGAGTCAGACATCCAACCAAAGGAAAACTCACCCTGTAGTGTACCTGAGTAAAAAGTTACTTCCAAGGGAGCACACTTACTCTACTGTGGAAAAAGAGTGTCTTGCCGTAGTGTGGGCCCTAAATAAGTTAGAGCCATACTTATATGGGCAGCATTTTGAGGTACAAACTAACCACAACCCCCTGGTTTGGCCGACACAAATGGGAAAAACTAATGGTAGACTATTAAGATGGAGTCTTGCCGTACAAGGGTATGACATGACGATCTTACATAAGGCTGGAGCGACCAATCAGAACACAGACGGCTTGTCGCGTCTATATGAGGAGTGAACCGACTTGGGAAGCTCATCCCATGCAGGGGATACAGCCCCCAAATTCAGTCTAGGTGGGAAGGATTGTGACGCTTGGCCAGCTGGTTATGATTATTGTATGATATTTGTAATATAAAAATATAGTATGTGATTGTCTCACATAAGACAGCCTGTGCTTCCATGGGTGCCGCCCCATGGTGCCCCCCAAGGTTTCAGTAAAGCTACAGGATATGAAAACTGACCAGGAACCATTTAATTAACTGACTACCTTCAAAATGGTATTTTATTACCATTTATGACATGCCTAGGCTTTTTGAAGTGCAAACTAAGTGCGACTTTATGACCTCAGAAACAGGACGTCATTAGGCTGATTCCTATTAGCTTTCTAACACATTGGTGCCAGTGTGAGATTGCTAAGTTCAAAGGAAACATGTGTAATTAAGGAGTTATATGTAGGAAATGTCTTTTTTCTTCTGATGGCACCTTATTTAAAATACCTCCTGATAGGAAATCATTTTTTGTAATTTTATATTCTAAAAGGAGGCGCTAGATGACTCACAGAAGGGGCGTGGAGACAGAGTTTAAAGTGATACTTGTATCTGAAATCTTGTCAATCATCTTGGAACTCTAGAGAAAACAGCTCTCTGATCTAACTTTAAAACGCACTTCCAGAGGTAATACCTTAGTTAGCAAAAATCTAACTGTATTGTGGTAGGAGTTATGTTTTGTAATTTTCCCTTGTTCTTTTATGTGATTGTGAGCTCTTTGACATAGTGTTCTGTGTTTACATTTTTCATATTTTTATCATCTTTTAGTAAAGTACATTTTCTTAAGATACTCCTGGGTGTGTCTTTCAAGTTCTTTTTGCATGTGATGTATACGTGGTTAAGTCTGAGAGCT
This sequence comes from Neoceratodus forsteri, assembly GCA_016271365.2. Classification (NCBI taxonomy): domain Eukaryota; kingdom Metazoa; phylum Chordata; order Ceratodontiformes; family Ceratodontidae; genus Neoceratodus; species Neoceratodus forsteri. Next base: position 658,487,503 of record CM057456.1, read on the forward strand.
GTTTGAAGGGCTTGATAATGTTACTAAACTGGGAAAATGTAAGAATATAGCTAAGGTCTCTTACAGAGTTTAAAGGGTTCATTTTGGATACCTGGTTAGGTGCCCTTAGGCGAAAGATATATTGCATCCCTCAGAACAGAATATCATCTGAGCCTGTACATTTGGGTATGCTAGCATAAGGTTCACAGTTTGAATCACCCCAGAACTTGAGACTAAAGGTGATTCAGACACAAAAGCAGACAGGAGGGTTACTCTCTCTGTTACCTGTTCACACTATTGTGCTCTGAGGTTGGCACTGTGGGTGCAGAGGGCCTGACCTGCTGAGTGTGTTTGTGACAGTGGATACTTCGTCTGTGCTGGAGGCATACACAGAGAGTGCTGAGGAGGCCGTGGTGGCCTATAACAGGGCAGCGATGGTGGCCTTGGACCACTTGGTGCCAATTCGTGTACGACCTCTGGTTTCATGTCTTGGCTTGCCATGGTTTGATGGCAAGTTAAGAGCATTAAAAAACAGGGGGTGGAGGCTGGAAAGGTGTTGGAGCATGACCAGGACCCAGGAGGACAGACTGGTTCTGGTAGCTTATTATGGTGAGTACCGGAATGAGACTGCCCATAAAAAGGCAGCTTTTATGTTAAGGGCGACTGCAGCTGGGAGGAATCGACCGGCTCAACTCTTTTGGGTTGTGGACAGGCTTCTGCATCCAGCCTGTCTAGAATCCGTTAAGAGTTTTTTCAGCTCAGGAATCTGAGTTCACTCGGTTCTTCTCACACAGGGTGTCCTCTGTTAGGGTTGGGATCTCCTTAGTCAGACTCCATCTTCTGACGTGGCTCGGTTTTGGTGGGATGGGTGTGTTCAGCCGTCCTGGGGAGAGTTCCAACTGGTGATGGTGGTGGAGGTCTGCGAGGTGATTACTAAGCTGAGACCAACTTCCTGTAGCCTGGACCCGGGCCCAATGTGGTTACTTGTGGGTTGCGTCAAGGCTCTGGGCCCCATGTTTGCCAGTACTGTCGGGTGTTCTTTGTCGGCAGGAGTATTCCATGGGTCAATTAAACAGGCTATGGTGAAGCCCCTGTTAAAAAAATAAAAATCTCCGGACCACGACGTCCTAGCAAACTATCACCCGGTCTCGAACCTACCCTTTTAAGGGAAGGTTCTGGAGAAGGTGGTTGTGGAGTAGCTGGAGAGTCGCCTCATGGCTTCCAGATTTATGAACCGCTCCAGTCCAATTTTAGGGCAATGCACAGTACGAGACTGCACTTGTCCGGGTGTTAAATGACTTGCTCAGTGCGAGGGATAAGGGAGAATGATCTGTTCTTGTCCTCCTCAATCTTTTGTCAGCATCTGACACTGTGAATCATGAAGTGTTACTGGATAGGCTGAGGGAGTATGTAGGACTCACCAGCAAGTTCATCAGCTGGTTTGAGTCCTTTCTCCAGGGCAGGGCACAGAGAACGGTCATGGAGAGTTTCTCCTTTGGCCCTGTGACCCTGTCCTGTGGAGTTCCCCAAGACTCTGTCCTGTCTCCCATGTTGTTTGCAGTGTATATGCCACCACTTGGTGAGGTCCTAAGATGGTATGGGCTGGGGTTTCAATGTTATGCCAATGATACTGAGCTCTACCTGTCTTTCGCGCCCGGAAGACTGGATGTGGTCAATGTGCTAAACAGGTACTTGTCTGAGTTCCAGGCTTGGATGTCGTCAAGCTGGCTGGGACTCAGGCTGGCTCCATGGTGCATCGCCTGGCACGCTGGTGACCCGGGTTCTTGTCCCGAGCTGGTCCCCCCCATCTGCAGTTTGATTAGCATCCTCTGAATCAGAGAAAATGGAGGGAAGGCATAAAGGAATCTCCCACTCCAGGAGAGGGACAGCACATCTCACCAGAAAACTCCAGGCCCTGGATCCAGCGAGCAGAAATTGGGCAATTTTGCATGGAGTGGGGACGAAAAAAGGTCCAGCTCTGGAAAATGCCATCTGGCGAACAGATCTTCTGCAACAGAAGAGAGAAGTTCCCACTCGTGCATGCTGGACTGTCTCCAGCTAAAGCTGTCCACCAGGGTGTTTAGTATGCCTGGGATGTGGACTGGTGAGAGGACCAGACTGTGGTCTTGTGCCCAGTACTATACTCTCATGGCCTCCCTGCACAGGGAGTACGAATGCATGCCCCCCTGCTTGTTGATGTAGTAGACAACACTGAGATTGTCAGACTGGATCAACAGCTGACCCAGGAGGAGATGGTTCTGAAAGGCCTGCATATCATACAGGACCGCCGGCTTCTCCAGGACATTGATATGCAGGGAGGTTTCAATCTAGGACCATGTTCCCTGAGTGTGAAAGGGACCCAGGTGTGCCCCCAGCCTGATCTGGAGGCATCCATGGTGAGGATTTGCTGGGGGGAGGAGATCTGGAATGGGACCACTCGTAATATGTTCTGTGACCCGACCTCCAACCACCACCTCTTGGTTGGGGACCAGAAGAGGGGGGTCTGGCAAGGAGTCAAGCTGAGGTGGATTCAGACACTGGGGCTGATCTGTCACCCCTAGGACACTTTGCTGCAGTGCCGGAGGAGGGGGTAGGCAAGGCAGAGGAGGCCTTTCTTTTATCCTGAAGGTGGGAGGCTGCTCCGGACTTGTGGAACACCTTGCAAAAAGGAGGGTGCTGTCTGCTGCTAGGCTGCGTATGGTAGAGGGAGTGGACAGACTTGATAGCCCTACCAGATGCCTGCAGGTCATTAATGATGTCCTGAATGTTTGGTCCGAATAACTTGGAGCCATTAAAAGGGGACCTTCTGCTGGGCATCTGCAGCAAAACCGGAGACCCTCAGGCAGGAGTGCCTACAAAGACAGATAGATGCCTGTGGCAGTAGCCCTGGCAGCAGTGTCAGAGATATCATACAAGGTCCTGAGGAGATGCTTATTAGTATCCTCAGTGCTCTGTTAAGAATTTGACAATCTCCTGCTTCTGGGAGCACTCTGGAAGGGCCTGGGCAGCTGCCTTCCCCTTCTTTCAGATGGTATTCTGGTATTTAACCATATATGAGAGATAATTAGCAATCTGCAGCCCTAAGGTAGAGGAGGCATACACCCTTTTTCCCCAAAGGTCAATCCGCCTAGATTCCCTGTCAGAGGGGAGGAAGCTAAGGTGCTTGGGCATCTTGGACCTGTCATGTGCTGCTTACTGACCACAGAATCAGTCTTGGGTTGAGCAGCATAGTATGGTAGGTTCTGAGGGGCATGATACAACTTATCCACCCGGAGGGGCATGGCACGGACCATGTCAGGTCTATGCCAGGCCACAGTAGCGGCATTCCTCAAAGCTGGGAGGATTAGAGAATGACCTTAGGAGGAGATTCTGAGATTTCCAGAAAGTCCGCCAGCTCCTGTCTGGTGGTATCCTCTTCCTCAGTGTGGAAGCCCATCGCTATGGACAGCTGCTTCATAACATTAAAGAAAGTAGGGTCCTCAGAAGAAGACCTGGGAGTATGCTTGACAGAGTCCTCACTCACTGAAGAGGCAGTGAACCTATCAGAGGAAGAAGGATCTTCCTCTTCTTCCTCTTCCCCAGGTACTATGAGGTCAGAATGGTGCACTTCCTTGACACTAACCTGTTACAACTCTAGGTTTAATGATGGCCCTCGGGGAACCGCCTGAGGAGGCCAAAGTGGTGTCGATAACGATGGAGCCGTCGACAGCACAGGGGACCGAGGTCTGTAAAAGCTCAATTGATGGACCAAGACTGTAAAGAACTGGAGCAGGATATCACTGAGGTCAACAGCAGGAGACTGGTGAGTCGACAGAGGAGGGGTCATTGACACAGGGCATGATGACCCATCTGTCAGGGCCAAGGAGCCCTAAAAGCCCGATGGCCACAGGCCTGGAGAGGTATCAGGCCGCGATGGAGAGGCTGTTGTCGATGACCCAAGTGTGGACGACCTGAGGGTCGACGACCAGCCTCCCTTAGAAGCAGAAGACAGCGCTGTAGTATGGGCCTGGAGAGAGCAGAGGCCTGGACACCAGTGGGCATCGGTGCAGGTGCAGCTGCAGCCAACGGAGTACCCCCTGTGGAAGATGAAGAGGCCATCAGGAATGCTGCCAGAGGGAGCAGCCCCATTCACTGTCTTTCTTGTGACTTTTCCCCAAGGACTTGTCTCGGACCTTTACTGCCTGGGAGCTCAATGAACCTGCCAGTGACAGGGAAGGAGGGTCCCCCGAGGACCCCTGCCCAGAACTGGCTACCTGTTGTTCCATCAGGAATTTTTTGATAGCCTTTGTGCATCACCTAAGGGTGGTTTGATTGAATTTCTGGCAGAGCTCAGTCTGTGGCGTTGTGATTGGGCCCAAGACAACAGACACAGAGGATATATATGGTCATCTGAAGAGACAACATTCTTTCTGCAGCGGCAGCAATGGAAGAGAGAAGTGGAAGGATGAACTCTTGACATAAACAAGGTAAACGAATCTCTTACAAAAAAGACATTCTAGAAATTTAAATAAAGAAAAGTCATAGGCAAAAATGGTGTGAAACTGCATCGGAGCTTTCACGGAGACCCATGTGAACACAGTCGACAGCAGGAAAGAACTGAGAAGGGAGTGGTGCCGCTCACACCTTTACAGGGTTGGTGACATCGGCAGGTGACGTCGAAGTGGATGGCCCCAGTGGTACTGGTGGAAAATTTTCCACGTGGATCCTGTTTCCCTGACAATGAAGTTCCCATGGTGTGACCTGATAACTAAGATACCCGTGAAGAAGATTATGTTTTTCAGTGCTCTCCGGGAGGTGTCCACCTATCTTCAAGACACCAGGCAAGGTGGCAGACTACAATATAAAGTGGATTTGATAGGTACCTATCTAACACCAGGACTTATTTTAGTAGGTAGACTGGCAGAACAACTGGGGCACCCAGGAGCTTAAACTGATAGACCATTGGAACTGTAACAACAGGCACAACTTGAATTTAGAAAAGAAGTGTTTGTTAGCAAACAGAGCTTTCAGTGTTATAAGTTACTGAAAGGAGGAAATAGTAATACAACCTGTGAAGTAAGTCTTGGTGGGGAAGCCCCAACAGTTAACAGTATCTCCTCTGAAAACACACAAACTGGAGCGCTGCCATTAGAGTACCCAGGCAGGACGTTACAGCTTTGTGAGTGTGTCAATCTACAAACAACAGCAGCATTTGGTGCACTCCTGGAGACACAATGATAAGGGTAGAAGTATCAGTAACCTTCTCTGATAGGGGCTGATGAAGCTCCAATGAACGAAGTGCCAGGGCATCTAGCAGGCACACTGTACAGCTCAGATGGTTCACGTAACCTGTCTGCCTGTCATAAAAAGAATTTATTTTTGCATATCATTGTCAGAGAAGGTTACTGGTACTTACACCTTTATCACTGTATCTCCATGAGCGCACCAAACTTTGTTGTTGTTTGGATCGGGCTACTCACCCCTCTGACAGCACCACAGATCAGCATCAGCGAGCACAGGCCATTCATGTTGTTTTGAAAGTGTCAGCCTCCCTAGCTGGATGATGTTATTAACCTGCCATCATGAGTAACCCCATGATCATGTGGACTGACATAAAAACTGTAACTGCTTGTCTAAATTCCACCTCCAGGGCAACACTCAAGCTAAAGACTCTGTTATTAATATGATGTAACATCATACATCACCTTTCTGTTGTTATAATTAAGAAGGCACTCTGGGAGTGCGATATGGTGGATAAATGGCCCCCCTCCGGTGAGTTGAAGCATGAGGTGAAGCTAAGGGTTTCAACCCACCCAAGGCGGGCCATTAGCCCACCATAACTTACCCCCTGGAGTGCATTACTGTGATTATGAAATGAGCTGGTTTTAGTAAATTGCATGTATGTTGTTTTTAAATATGCTTTGTATTGTTACATTTTGCAAAAGATAATTCAAGCAAGGAAATATAGTCCAGTTTGGATATGGTAGCTAGTCAGTAGGTGGCACAAAAGCTGCATATAAGCAACTGTTTAGTAAGGGCAATGGGAGGGCAGGCAGGGACTTCAGAAACTACCACAGTGCGTCAGGCCATGCCAGGAGGCTGCCAGTCAGCTAATGTAGCGATGGGAACTGGGGGCAGCTGGCAGCAGCCTTACACACTGGTGATCTTAGACCCCGTCGGTGGGATCAGGAGGCGCAGTGGATACTTCCAGTTGGGCAATGCAGCCAGTCAGTTAAAAAAGACTGTAGCCTATTTGCGGTTTGTCTTGCTCTGGTGTGGTCAGTGCGATGGAACTGTTTAGTAGTCAGTGTCACAGTTGGTACACTTGAAACAAGGATTTATAAAAAAAAGTATGAAAAGCAGCACTTTTGAGAATGGATCTGGAGGATGTGTAGACTGGAGTCAACACTACTTCAGTTGGGGTAGGGTATGGTCCTGTGTGGGATGAGCAGCCATGTTTGAGAAGGGAATTCACTCACAAGTAAGAGCGTACTGATTTGTTTAATGTGCTGCATCCTGATTCTATGACGCTACTTTCAGCCAGGCTCTTGGGCTGGGATATACTGCCTGGCTGAAAGTACCTCTTGGCCAATCAGGAGCCATCATTCTTACAACAGATTTCAGAATTGACTGTAGTTTAGGTAGAAAGTACTGCATCTGTTCCAAGTCTGTCTGCTCATTATTTTGGTACAGTTCTCCACAAGGGCACACTAAAAATACCATGATAAACATACTTTCCCATATTCAGAAAAAGATGGGTTATTCACCTGTAACAATTGTTCTAGGAGTGATCTACAGTTCACATCCACACTGTGGCAGTTCCACTTGCAATGCTGACTCATCGGATGTCTTGAAGAAAAAAAATTACTCACCGTGGTAATCTCGTTTCTTCCAAGGTCTTCTTCAATATTCATAACTCTTGCAGTCAGCCTACAGAATTGGACTGCCGGAGAATGGAACGTACGTAAATGATGGAACCAGCATTGGCTCGTGCCAACTTTCAAATGCTGCCCTTCCCCACTGCTGCGTTCTAAAATGCTCAGATTCATTGGAGCCTGCCAAGAAGGCCCTTACTAATCTTTCTTAACAAATGCTATGCTAAGTATTAAGATAAAATGAGTAATAATGATAATAAGAATAACAATCCCAACTAGAGCTAAAGATGGCCTGGAAATGGTGTGGTGAAAACTCATACCCAGGGGACAAACAAAAATTAAATTAGGTCTGGTTTAAAGACCCCCCCCCAATGAGCCCAGATGGAGAACTAGAATTATTAAAAGACATCAATAACCTAGATCTGTCAGAAAGAATAATATTGACCGGGGATTTTAATTTCCCAGACATAAACTGGAAAAAACTTGAAGGTACAAACAAAAGAAGTACACAATTTTTGGAGGCTCTAAATCAAATAGGGCTTGTTCAGCAGGGAAATAACACTTTAGACTTCATTTTAACTAATATGGGACAGACAATACAAAATGTGCACACTAGTAACCCTTTGGGAAATAGTGACCACCAGTCAGTCAAGTTCCTAATTAAAGATGCACCAAATACTCTTAGGGAAGGAAAAACTACAGTTCTAAACTTTAAAAAGGCTGACTTTCCTGCTATGAGGAAATACCTCACAAATTGGGATTGGCAGAAATAACTCGGAAATCACACAGCTCATAAAATGTGGGACTCCTTGGTCAATGTACTACACAAAACTATAAACATATGTACAGTATACCAAAGTACCCTAAGTACTCAACAAACAAAAATATCCCTAAAATGGCTAACTCCAAGAATTAAAACATTGATAAAAAAAAACGAAAACAGATGGTTCAAAAAAATTAAACATTAAATAAATAAACAACCTAACTTACTGTATAGAGAGTTTGTTAAAAAAGTCAAATGGGAAATAAAAAAAGCAAAAAAAGACTACGAATTAAAACTTGCATCACTTGTTAAGGACAACTATAAGACCTTTTATTCTTATATAAATAAACAACAAAAGAGTACTATTATTGGACCTTTTAAAAATAATGCAGGAGAAATACTTAGTAATAGAGACTGTGCAGAGTTACAAAATAAATATTTCTGCTCTGTCTTTAATCCAGTTACTTTACTAAATACTACTCCCAATACTACTTCCAGACCAGGGAGGATACAGATTAAACTACAAGATGTTCTAGATAAATTAAAAACAGTACACATAAACAAATCACAAGGACCTGACAAAATTCATCCTAGGGTACTGTATGAATTGGCAGAACAACTTGCACCACCTCTAACCCACATATTCCAAAAATCCCTAGATACAGGACAAGTACCACAAAATTGGTGAGAAGCGATGGTAGTTCCTATATACAAAAGCGGATCGAAATCTGAGTTAAAAAACTATTGACCGATTAGTTTGACATCGGTCATGGGTAAGATGATGGAATCCATTCTAAAGAATTATATAGTTGAGTACCTTGAGGTTAACAAACTGCAGGACCCACTACAACATGGATTCCGAAAAAAGCATTCCTGTTAGACAAATCTCTTGACTTTTTACGAAAAGGTTGGGAAAGCATTAGATACGGGAAATTGTGCTGACGTTATTTTTTTGGATTTTTCTAAAGCTTTTGACAAACTCCCACATCAAGAATTAATACTTTCCCTTAAACAGTATGCACTAGACACCAATATAATAAACTGGATAGATGCTTGGCTATGTGAAAGAAGGCAAAGAGTGGTGATACAAGGAGAAAAATCAAACTGGGAGACTGACTAGTGGGGTCCCCAGGATCGGTACTTGGACCCTGCCTTTTAACATCTACATAACCTCCTTGAAACTGGAAAATAAAGATATTTGGTTGACAAAATTTATGGATGATTGCAGAATTGGTGCATAACCAATACAGTAAAAACCAGCAGGATCTACAAGAAGCACTAAATTACATACATCATTGGACTATAAAGAGTAAACTTGAATTAAATAAAAACAAATGTATAACTATGCATTTGGGTAAAGTAAAAAATAACAACCCTCTCCCCTACAAATTGGATAATACTGTACTCAATAAAATAGAAGAGGAAAGGGATTTGAGGGTAACAATTAGTTCAGACTTAAAATTTAGTACACATTATAACAAAGTAATAAGAAAGGGAAATCAAATTTTGAATTGTATTCTGAGACACATCTCAAGTAGGGATAGGAAGGTGTTAATCCCTCTTTATGGTGCTCTGGTTAGACCAAACCTGGAGTACTGTGCTCAGGTCTGGGCACCTTATAAAAAAGCAGATATACATAATATTGAACGAATACAGAAAAGAGCGACTAAGTCAGTTGAAGGGTTGGAAAAGAAGACTTAACCTGAGAGATTAAGGGAGCTAAATTTGTTTACCCTGGAGTATAGAAGAACTAGGGGGGACTATTGTCTACTATACAGATGTATAAATGATCCTGCACTCTTGTCAGAACTTGGACTAGTCTGGAGGAAATCAAGATGCGAACCCAGGGGGCACCCCTTCCAGTTTGAAACACAAAAATGGCAGACTTTATCACAAAAATATTGGTTCAGCAACAGAGTTGTGGTGGGATGGAATTCTCTGCCTAGGGAAGTGGTGTCTAGTACAAATATGGACTCCTTTAAAAACAAACTCGATAACTTCCTTTTTGGATAGAATAGATAAAGGGTTTTAAATAATATGGCAAGCATTATGGACGAAAGTCTACCTAGCTTGAAATCACCTATGAACTCACCCCGACAGAGGTACCCCGCCCTTTTAGAAACTTGTCAGATATGACCCCTAAAGCGAACTACTACATCCAATGGGGTTTAAAAATATATATAACACAACAAGAGTGGGAACCCCCTTTAATTTATACAGTCAGCCAGAGATGCAAAGGCCACTGGATCTGGAAGGGGAGGCAGGGTGGGAGAATTATGAATACTGAAGAATATCTTGGAAGAAACAAGATTACTATGGTGAGTAATTTTTTTCTTCTAACCCCAGGAATTCTTCAATATTCCTAACTCTTGCAGGCTATGAAGCAGTACCTTTGGAGGTGGGCAAAGAAGCTATTTAGGGAATAGACTCTGCAAAATCACTGCACCAAACCCTGCCATCACTCCTGGACTAAAAGTCCAGACAGTAGAGTTTTGTGAAAGTGTGTACTGTCCACCATGTGGCTGCTTTACAGATTTCTAAAACTGGGATGCCCCTGGCAGCTGCTATTGTAGCAGCTGTGCCCCTTGTGGAGTGAGCCCCGAGATCTACTGGGGGCTCTTTACCCACCTTTGAATAAAAGAATTGGATGCACTGCACTATCCGGCATGAGACAGACCTCTTAGATGCTGGTTTCCCTTTTCCAACATCCCCATAAGTCAGGAACCACTGCTGTCTGTCCTGCCTGTGGTCTTTAGTGTGAGTCATGTAATAGCGTAATGCTGTCTTGACATCCAAACTGTGGAGCCTACGCTCACCTGAACTGGAGTGTTCAGTGAAAAAGGCTGGCAAAGTAATGAACTGATTCAAATAGAAGTGGGAGACTACTTCTGGGAGACATGTCCTATTAGTTCTGAGAACTATCTTATCCCTATGGAAGGAAATATAGTCCTGTTCTATACACAAGGCCTGAAGCTCACGGATTCTTCTAGCCAAGGTAATGGCCACCAGGAAAACTGTTTTCCAGGTCACATATTTCAGATTGTCTGACACCATGGGCTCAAATGGAGGCTCCATGAGCTTAGCAATGCATATATTGAGATCCCATGCTGGCACAGGTTCCCTGAGAGGGGGATACAGATGGGCCAATCCCTTGAAAAATGTCTTGAAAATGGGGTTGGATGCCAAGGAAACTCCCTTGCCAGCTGAAATATAAGCTGAGACTGAAGCCAAACGCACCTTCGGAGTAGTGGGTTGCAGGCTTATGGAGTGCAAATGAGTAAGGTAGTCCAGCAGAGCTGGTAACCCTGCCTGAGATGGTACTATATCTTTATCTGCACACCAAATAGAGAACCTCCTCCTTTTAGAAGCATAGGTCTTCTTGGTAGATGGCTTCCTCGACTCCCTCAGAACACTGAGAACACCCTCTGAGAGTTGCAGGCCTGCATACTCAAGTCAACAGCCATGCCTCGAGTCTGAGGGACCTGAGGTTTGGGTACAGAATCGTCCCCTGGGAGCAGGTTAACAGGTTGTGCCTCCTCAAGAGGTGTATTGGAGGTGCCACAGAGATGGAGAACAGCAGAGAGTACCATGGCTGTCTGGCCCAGTCTGGAGCTATCAAAATCATAGAAACTGGCTGGGATCTGAGTTTGATTAGAACTGAGGATTAGGGGAAAAGAGAGGACTGCATAAAGTGTTTTCCATTGCCATTCCAATGTCAGGGCATCCAGAGGTATTGTGCCCCTTGCTGGTGGTCTGCAACAGAACTGTGGCAACTGGTGGTTGTTGTGGGAGGCAAAGAGATCTATCTCTGGAGTGCCCCACTTTCTGAACACCACCTCCAGTACCTGTCTGTTGATAGCCCATTCATGATGGTCCTGGTTCATTCCACTCAGGGCATCTGCCAGTGTGTTGTTCTTCTCTGGTACATGAATGGCAACCAGAGAGGACTGGATTAGGTAAACCAGACTCTACACCTTCATTGCTTCTGTGCACAAAGGGCTGGACCTTGTTCCACCCTGCTTGTTTATGTAATACATGGTAGTGGTATTGTCTGTTCTGACCTGTACCACCTTGCCTTTTATCATGGATGTGAAGGCCTGTACTGCCGGAAACACTGCTCTGAGTTCCAGTATTTTTATGTGCTGGAGTGACTCTGCACTTGACCAAGTGCCATGGATGGTGTGAGATCCCAGGTGAACTCCCCAGCATAGGAGGGAGGCATCTGTCATAAAGACTACTGATGGGGACTCCTGGAGGAAAGGAACCCCTTCTCTGAGGTTTTCCCTTACCTGCCACCATTGGAGAGCTTGCAGCAATGTCTTTGTTACTGGAACTGGGATTGACAGCGCATCCTTTCTTTGGCACCAATGTACTCAGAAGTGGAACTGAATGTCCCTCATCTGAAATCTGGCCCCTATGACTGTACCAGTTGCTGCAACCATATGGTCCAGGAGTTGGAGGAATTGCCTTGCTGGTTTTGAGCTGCTTGAGCTGACAGATCTAGGAATCTGGAGGATGTTGCTTACTCTGTCCTGTGGTAAGTAAGCTCCTCCCCTGACAGTGTCCAGTTCTGCCCCTATAAAGGGTACAACTTGAACTGGTTGAAAAACAGACTTAAATATACTAGGAAACCTAAGGACTCCAAAAGGTCCTGAATTGTCCTTAGGGAGTCCCGTACCTTCTGTTGTGACCTTCCTACCACTAGCCAATTGTCCAGATAGGGAAATACAGTGACTCCCTGCCTTCTTAAATGAGCCACCACCACAGCCAGGTACTTCGTGAAAGCTCTTGAAGCTGAGGTGAGGCCAAATGGCAGTACTGAGAACTGGTAGTGACCTGATGGGAGTCTAAACCTGAGATATTTTCTGTGAGACTCTCTTACGGGGATGTGGAAATAAGCATCCTTCAGATCCAATGTAACTAGCCAATATCCCTTCTGGAGGGTTGGCAGGATCATGGCTAAAGTTACCATTTTGAATTTTGGCTTTGTCAAATGTCTCTTTAGTAGCCTTAGGTTGAGCATAGGTCGCCACTCCCCATTCTTTTTGGTCAAGAAGTACCTTGAGTAAAATCCTTTTCGCTTTTGGTGAGGAGGAACTGGTTCAACTGCCCTTGACAGTAGCAAACCTTTCACCTCTCCTCCAACAGCTTCTTTTCTGCAAGTGAAGCTGGTCTGAACATCCTTGTTCTTAATTCTGGGAAGGATTTGAAGCTGAGGGACAAGCCTTGGCTCACCACCTCCAGGACCCACTTGTCTGTGTGTTTTTGTTTTTTTGCCACTCCTGGAAATAGTGTGCCAGCCTGCCCCCTACTGGTACTGGGGAAGACGACCTTTACTATTAAGTCAGGGATTCTATTTAGGCTCAGGTTGGGCCTGGCTAGCCTGACCCCGATGCCTGGATCCCCTTCTACCCTCCTGGGGCTGTGTGGGTGGCTGTTTGTGCTTGTCTGTGTCTGTAGGTTAGTTTTTGTAGATTTAAATGTTTTTCTGCTTGGAGTACCTATGCCATTCTTGCACACAACATCTGGGAAAGTCTCCTGGACTGAATTTCTGCAAAACATCACCACCAGGCATCAGCTTTTTCATTTTAAATCAGCTTTTTGGAAGCCATCCCAAGGAAAAATAAGTCTGGCAAATAAGTGACAAACTTGGTGATGCTGGGTCCTGCGACTGAATGAACAGGTTACTCACCTGTAACAGTAGCTCTAGGAGTGGTATCTGTTCATCCACACTCTTTGGCATGTCCCCTTTCCTTTCAAGGATCCACTGGAAGCCTTCAAGCTGGCTCCTCCCACCCACCCGGGTGGTATATACCTCAGCTCCGCCCCACGACGCCAGATCTTAGCCCGCTGAAAGCCAGATGTTGTGCGTCCGCAGCCGGGGAGGTCGGGTGGGTCCATGTGGATGAACAAGATATACCACTCCTAGAAATACAGGTTACTCACCTGTAACAGGAGTTCTAGGAATGGTATATGTTGTTCATCCACACTTACTGGTAGGTTCCTTGCCGCTTTAAATCTTGCCAGAAGGTCTTCAAGCTGGCTCCTCCCACCCACCCGGGTGGTAAAACTCTCAGCTCCGCCCCATGAAGCCAGCTCTAGCCCGCTGGAAGCCAGGTTGCGCAAAGCCAGGGAGGTCAAGTGGGTTGTGTGGATGAACAACATATACCATTCCTAGAACTCCTGCTACAGGTGAGTAACCTGTATTTCTAGGGACAAGGATATGTTGTTCAATCCACACTTACTGGCAGACTCCTAGCAGTTCTCCAGGAGGAGGGAGGCAAGGTGCGCACCTCCTACTTGGGAAATAAGGACTGGAGAACTGAGATCCCAAAACCAGCATCCCGGCGTGACTCAAGGTTGATGTGGTAGTGGGTAATGAAGGTGTGTGCTGACTTCCAAGTAGCAGCCCTGCAGATTTCCTGGGTAGGGACATCTCTGGAAGCAGCCACTGATGCAGTGGTATGGCGGGTAGAATGAGCTCTTATCCCTTTGGGAGGCTCCATGCCTGCCAATCTGTAGCAGAGATCTATGCAGGAGGTGACCCACCTGCCTACTGTCCGCTTGGCTGCAGGTCTGCCAGGTGCGGCTTCAGCGTAGGTGACAAGCAGCTGGCGAACCTCTCCCTGAACTTCAGCCATCTGCTCCTTGTAGGGTCCAGAGTATGGAGCCTATATTTGGCCTCCGAGGTGTGATTGGGGTAGAACACCGGCAGAGTCAACACCTGGTTAAGGTGAAACTCCGACACCACCTTCGGAAGGAATTTTGGGTGGGGGCGCAGGACAACCTTGTCCCTGTGGAAGACCAGATAAGGAGACTCAATGGAAAGTGCCTGGAGCTCTCCCATCCTTCTGGCTGACATTATAGCCACCAAGAAGGCGGTCTTCCACGACAGGTGGGAGATATCGCACTTGTGCATCATTTCGAATGGCTTGTCCATGAGCTTAGCCAATACCAGCAGTAGATCCCACGGAGGTGGAGGTTCTCGCACCAGAGGCGATATGAGATCAAGGCCTTTGAAAAAGCGCCCGACCACCTTCTCCTGTGCTACCGACTGCTTTCTGGCCCGCGCCCGGCAAGCAGAGATGGCTGCCAGGTGCACCTTAAGGGTCATCGACCGAAGCCCTAGCTGAGAAAGGGCCACAGGTAGTCCAGAACGCTGGCCAAGGAACAGGAGGAAGGGTCCAACCCCTTATCCTGAAACCAAATGGAGAATCTCTTCCATTTGAAGGCATAGCATTTTCTGGTCGACTCCTTACGGGATGCCTCAACAACGTTGAGGACCTCGTCGGAAAGACCCAAGGCCTGGAACTCTAGCCACTCAGGAACCACGCCGTCAAGTGCAGGGATTGAAGGTCTGGGTGGAGTACTTTCCCCTTGTTGACTGAGATCAGGTCCGCGTGGGCTGGGAGCTGCCTCGGGAGCCTGGAGCTGAGGCTGAGGAGCTCTAGATACCAGAACTGGCGGGGCCAGTCTGGGGCTACTAGAATCACCTGTGCCTTGTCCCTCTTCACCTTGAGAAGCACCTTGTGGATCAAGGGAAATGGGGAGGCGTAGAAGAGGCCCGGGGTCCACGGCCTCGAGAAGACATCCCCCTGCAGCGAGCCCTGCTGAGGGTGGCGGGCATGAAACAGCCTCAGCTTCGCATTCTCCCTGGAGGCAAACAGGTCCACCTGAGGTGTGCCCCAGTGGGAGAATAGATCTTGTACTACCTCCGGAAGGAGAGACCACTCGTGAGATGCAGCACCTATCCGGCTTAGGGCATCGGCCAGAGTGCTGGAGGCTCCTGCCACATGGATGGCTAAGAGATCCGCCTCCAGTCTGCTCATGAGAGACCAAGTGCGGAGAGCTTCCTTGCACAGAGGCAAGGAGTGCATCCCGCCCTGGTGGTTTAGGTAGTACATGGTCGTGGTGTTGTCCATCTGGACCTGGACCACTTGACCCCGTACAAATGGAGCGAAGACGGTGAGGGCTAGTTGGACTGCTCGAAGCTCCAGCAGGTTGATGTGGCATCGAGACTCCTGAGGGAACCAGAGGCCGTGGGCTCTGAGCTCCCCCAGATGGGCACCCCAACCCATCAGAGCGGCGTCGGTCATCAGAGTGACTGTCGGCTCTGGGCAGACAAACGGGATACCCTCCTGTAGATGAGCTGGAACGAGCCACCACTGGATGCCGTTCCACATCTCCTGGGTCACTGTCACTGGCTGGTCCAGAGGACCGGAGCGCTGTGACCATTGGCGGGCCAGTCCCCTATGCAGGGGACGCATGTGCCAACAGGCCCAACGGACCACGCTGGTGCAGGCCGCCATGAGGCTCAGGAGGCACAGGAAGTCCCGGGCAGGGCACAATTGCCCAACCAGAAATGATTGGGCAAAGGAGGAAAGAACCTCGGCCCCATCCGCTGGGAGCCATGCTTTGGCTCGAAGAAATGAATCACCTGCATTGGCACGAGTTCCAATTTGGCCTCATTGATGAGGAGGCCAATCGGAGAGCAGACCTGGAGGGCCAGATCCCTGGACCGCCCCACCTCCAGCTTGGAGGGGGCTGCAATCAGCCAGTCGTCCAGGTAAGGGTACACCCGGACCCTTCAGTGCTGTAGGAATGCTGTCACCACTGCCATGCATTTGGTGAAGACCCTGGGAGCTGGAGAGAGGCCGAAGGGCATGGCCCGGAACTCGTAAAGGGATCCCTCTGCTCTGAAGCGGAGGAATCGCTGGTGGAACGGATGGATTGGGACGTGAAAGAACGCGTCCTGGAGGTCCAGAGAACAGAACCACACACCTCGTTCCAAGGATGGAATGATCTGAACCAGAGTGACCATCCTGAAGGTTCGAGACCTTAGGAACTTGTTCAGGTCGTGTAGGTCTAGAATGGGATGCCAGCCCCCCGTCCGTTTTGGGACCAGAAAGTACCTGGACACAAACCCTGGGTCTGATGGAGGATCCGCCACCTCCCTGATCACCTCCTTCTGGGGGAGCAGGGTAATGTCGGCTCAATGAGCCAACAGAGAGGCTGAGGACCCTGTAGCCCCCCATGGGGTGATGGCTCGATAGGGTAGGGACTGCTCGAATTCTAGAGGCAGACCCTTTTCTACCACTTCCAGCACCCAGCGGTCTGTGGTGATATCAGACCAGGTGGAAAGGAAGTGGCGGAGCCGTCCCCCCACAGGGGGGAACCCGGGGAGGAGTGACGAGGTTGGGGGCGACACCCCTCAACCCGTCACTGGGCAGGCTTGGTGGAAGGACCGGCCGAGGAGCCTCCTGGACCTTTCCCTCCCGGCTTCCTGCTGGAGGAAGCAGCAGGCTTGGCTTTGGGGTGCCAAGTGTGAGCCTGCTGGCCCAGATGCTGGTGTTGCTGGGCCGGACATGCCGCAGGGGCTGACGGCCGAAAGGGCTTACGCTGCTGCTGGCAGCCTTTGTCCTTCTGGGTAGACGTGACCGAGTCCAAGGTGGTGTTGGACTTCTCGATCCATTGCAGATGACCCTCTACCCCGGGACCGAACAAGTCGGTACCCAAGAAGGGAACGTCTGCCAGCCTGTGCTGGATGTCCACTGTAGAAGTGGAGATCCGCAGCCAAGCTCTGCGGTGCAATGCCACTGCGGCCGCTACTGACCGGGCACACGAGTCAGCGATGTCCAAGGAAGTTTGGAGCTGCTGTTTGGCCACCGCCCTTCCCTGATCCTGCACCTGCTTGACCGTCGTCTGAAGGTCAGCCGGGAGATGAGGAATTACCTTATCCAGGGAGCCCAAAAGGGCGTGTGAAAAGCGTGCCATCAGAACGACCGAGCTGGCCTGACGAATGCCTAGGGAGGAAGCAGCATAGACTTTCCGCCCGGAGTAGTCCAGTTTCTTGGACTCCTTATCGGGTGGCTTGTCAACATCCTGAGCATTCCTGGAACGCCAGAAAATGTTGTTGGTCACTAGCCCCTCCACGGAGAGGTGCTCCGAGAAACCGGAGAGTGAACCAGTGGGAACAGCGTACTTTCGAGCCATCCTGGCCGAAAGTGCTGGACAAGAAGCTGGCCGCTGCCATAGCTCCAGGGCTGGGCCAACAATGGCTTCGGCCACTGGGAAGGCCTCCGTGGGGGAATCCCCTCGGTCCAGTATCTCCGTGAGGGGATATTTGGCTCGTTTTGAAACAGGTTCGAGCTTCATCCCAGTGGACTCTGAGATGAGTCGAAGCATTCCAAGGAATGAGGATGGGTTCTCGTCCACCGACTGACCCCCGGTGGATTCCAGGCCAAGCAGCCTGGAGAACAAGGAGTTGTCGTCATCAGACTCCGAGGAGTCTGCGAACAGCTGCCAAGCGCCTGAGCCACCCTCCACCTACTGAGGTCAATCGGGAGTGAGGGTGACCAACAACCGATGGGGCAAGCCCTGACCCAACCGAGAATCCTTGGTCGGGGCCCCAGTTTTAGGTTGTGGAGGCGGGGGTTCCACCACAATGGGTGGCGCAGATGGTTTCGGCCAAACAACCGGTGCCAGCTTCGCTCCTCGACTACAATGAGAGGTTGTTTCGGCCACTCCGGTGATAGCCACTTAATGGCCGGGGAAGGCGACGGAGTAGGCTTATTTCCGGTCAAAAGGAGCTGCTGCCACATTAGATCCTCACAGCGCTGACTCAATTTGCGCCGGAGCCTATCCTCCGAAGAGGACAATGACAAGGATGAGCGGCACCGCCGCTTTCCACAGTGCCGAGACCGAGACCGCCGATGTCGGCGGGATAGGCTGGACCTGGAAGAGGTCCGAGACCAAAACCTTTGGTGTT
Organism: Neoceratodus forsteri; assembly: GCA_016271365.2. Taxonomy (NCBI): domain Eukaryota; kingdom Metazoa; phylum Chordata; order Ceratodontiformes; family Ceratodontidae; genus Neoceratodus; species Neoceratodus forsteri. The sequence goes on from CM057456.1 coordinate 658,505,867, forward strand.
TCTGAGGGTGGGTCTGAGAGGGGGCGTCGGAAACCCACTCCTCCCTCGGTTCAGGGACCTTAACCAGGGACTCTGGTACAGTAGGCACAGGCAAGTCCTCGGTTTCCACCGGGGGAACCGGTGAAGAAGGGTTGTCGGCTTCTCTAGTCGACAGCCCGTCTGACGGGTCGAGAAAAATCTCGACTGCATTGATGGGTGTCTCGGCCGGCTGACCTGACGGGGACACCATGAAGCCAGCGGCCTTAGCCGCAACCTCGACCGGAGTTGATGTGGTGGTGGGTGATGAACGTGTTTGCTGGCTTCCAGGTAGCAGCCCAGCAGATTTCCTGGATAGGGATGTCCCTGGAAGCAGCCACCGATGCAGCAGCATGGCAGGCAGAATGGGCTCTTATCCCTCAGGGAGGCTCCTTCCCTGTCAACTCATAGCACAGACCAATGCATGATGTAATCCATCTAGCAATGGTCCGCTTTGCTGCAGGTCTGCCAGAAGCGGCTTCAGCGTAAGTGACAAACAGCTGGTGAACCTTTCCCCGAATTTCCACCGTCCTCTCCTTATAGTAGGAGAGAGCACGTCTCATGTCCAAGGTGTGGAGCCTGTATTCAGCCTCCAAGGTGTAGGTTGGGTAGTAAACCGGCAGAGTTAGCACCTGGTTAAGGTGAAACTCTGACACCACCTTCGGAAGGAATTTCGGGTGGGGGCGCAGGACAACTTTGTCCCTGTGATAGACCAGATAAGGGGAGTCCACCAAAAGCGCCTGGAGCTCCCCTGCCCTTCTGGCTGACGTGATAGCCACCAGGAAGGCCATCTTCCATGACAAGTGTGACAACTCACACTTGTGCATGGGTTCGAATGGCTTGCCCATGAGCTTTGCCAGTACCAGCAGTAAATCCCACGGAGGTGGAGGTTCACGCACCAGAGCGGATATGTGATCCAGGCCTTTGAAAAAGCACCCGACCACTGTCTCCTGCACCAACATCGGCTGACCGGCCCATGCCCGTTAAGCAGAGATGGCTGCCAGGTGCACCTTAAGGGTCGATGACCATAGACCCCCTTTGGAAAGAGACCAAAGGTAGTCGAGAATATTAGCCACTGGACAGGACAAAGGGTCCAGGCCCTTGCCCTGACACCAAATGGAAAACCTTTTCCATTTGAAGGCATAAGATTTCTTGGTCGATTCCTTTCTAGATGCCTCCATCACGGTGTAGACATCTTCAGAAAGACCCAAAGCCTAGAACTCTAGCTGCTCAAGTACCAGGATGTGAGGTGCAGGGATTGAAGGTCCGGATGGATTACCTTCCCCTGATTGAGAGAGATCAGGTCCGGGTGTGTGCAAAGCCACTCCCAGGGCCTGCAGCTGAGGCTGAGAAGATCTGGATACCAGAACTGGCACGGCCAGTCTGGGGCTACCAGGATCACCTTCACCTTGTCCCTCCTCACCTTGAGGAGCACCTTGTGGATCAAGGGAAATGGAGGGAAGGCACAGAAGAGGCCTGGGGCCCACGGCCTCGAGAAGGCATCCCCCTGGAGCGAGCCCTGATTGGGGGGGGGGGCATGAAGCAGCCTCAGCTTGGTGTTTTCCCTGGAGGCAAACAGGTCCACCATTGGTTTGCCCCAAAGGGAAAACAGGCTGTAAGCTACCTCTGGATGAAGAAACCACTCGTGGTATGTGTGGCCTAGACGGCTGAGAGCATCTGCCAGATCGTTAGAGGCTCCTGCCACATGGATGGCTAGGAAATCTGCCTCCAATCGGCCCACGAGGGTCCAGATGCGGAGCGCCTCCTTGCAGAGCAGGCAGGAGTGCATGCCGCCCTGTTTGTTGAGGTAGTACGTAGTTGTGGTATTGTCCGTCTGGACTTGAACCACTTGATCCCGGAGCTGAGGAGTGAAAGGTGACAGTGCCAGTCTGACTGCTCTGAGCTCCAACAGGTTGATGTGGCATTGGGACTCCTTGGAGGTCCCGAGCCCATGGGCCGTTTTGTCCCCCATGTGGGCTCCCCAGCCCATGAGAGAAGCATCGGTCATGAGAACGACCATCGGCTCGGGGCGGACAAACAGGATCCCTTCCTGCAACCGGTCTGGGGTGGTCCACGACTGGAGAGCGTCCCACATCTTCTGGGATACAGTGATCAGCTGGTTGAATTGACCATGGCGCTGAGTCCAATGGGCGGCCAGCTCCCACTGGAGGGTCGCATGTGCCAACAGGCCCAACGGACCACCGAGGTGCATACCACCAAGTAACCCAGAAGGCGCAGAAAGTCCCGGGCAGGGTGCAACTGCCCAACCGGAAATGATTGGGCAAAGGAGGAAAGAACCTCCGACCTGTCTGCCGGGAGCCGAGCTCTGGCTTGACGAGAGTTGAGCTCTGCCCCGATGAAGTCCATCACTTGAGAAGGCACGAGATCTGACTTGGCCTCGTTGATTAGGAGGCCAAGTTGGGAGCAGGTCTGGAGGGCCAGATCCCCGGACCTCTCTACCTCCTGTAGGGAGTGACCTGCCAGAAGCTAGTCGTCGAGGTAGGGGTAAATTCTGATCCCCCGACACCGCAGATGGGCCACCACCACTGCAATGCATTTGGTGAAGACCTGTGGGGCTGATGACAGGCGGAACGGCATGGCTCAGAACTCGTACAGGGTCCCTTCGACCCTGAAGCGGAGGAACCACTTATGGAATGGCCGGATTGGGACGTGAAAGAACGCGTCCTACAGATCCAGTGAACAAAACCACATGTTTCGCTCCAAGGATGGAATGATCTAAGACAGAGTGACCATCTGAAAGGTGCAAGACCTGAGATATTAATTCAGGTCACGGAGATCGAGAATGGGGCGCCAGCCCCCCCCTTGTCCACCAAGAAGTACCTAGAGACAAAGCCTGGGTCTGGTGGAGGATCTGCCATGGGAGCTACCGCCTCCTTGAGGAGGAGCTGAGCAATGTCGTCTCGAAGAGCCAACTGGGTGTGAGCGGATATCCATTCCTCCAGAGGGGCTTGGCTTGGCTGGGAGGGTACTGCTCGAACTGTAGAGGCAGTCCCTGACCAACCACTTTGAGAACCCACCTGTCCGAAGTGACATTGGACCAGGCAGAAAGGAAGTGACAGAGCCGGTCCCCCACAGGAGGACCCAGAGCTGCAGTGATGGGAGTAGGGGTGGCACCCCCCACCACATCACTGAGCAGGCTTGGAGGAGGAGACTCCAGGACCTGAGCCTCAGCCTCCTTTACGGGCCTATTGGAGTCCAGGCTTGTGCCGAGGGTGCCAAGCTTGAGCCTGCTGCTGATGCTTGTGCTGCTGTCCCCCTTGGAAGGAGGACTGCTGAGCCACAGGGGAAGAGTGCCGAAAGGGCTTCTTCTTCTGCTGGTCCTTGCCCGAAGAACCTTTGGCAGAAGTGACGTCCAAGGTGGCACTGGACTGTTCTATGCGCTGAAGGTGACCAGCCACTCCTGGGCCAAACAAGTCAGTTCCGAGGAAGGGCACCTCAGCTAATTTGTGCTGAGTATCCACCGGGAAGGAGCAGAGCCTCAGCCAAGCCCTACGGCAAGAGGCAATTGCGGCAGCCATCGAGCAGGCCCAAGAGTCTCCAATTTCCAGGGCTGTCTGGAGCTGCTGTTTGGCAACAGCTCGGCCCTGGTCTTGGACCTGCTTGACCATGGTCTGCATGTCTGCGGGGAGATGTGGGAGGACTTTGTCTAACGACCCGAGAAGGACGTGAGAGAAGTGTGCCATGATGACGGCCGAACTCGCCTGACGAAGGCCCAAGGAGGAAGCTGCATAGACCTTCCTCGCCGAATGGTCAAAGAGCTTGGACTCTTTGTCGGGAGGTCAGTCTGTGTCGGCAGAACTGCCAGTATGCCTGAACACAGAGGCGGTCACCAGGCTCTCAACCGAAGGGTGCTCTATGAACCCCGCAAGGGACTCCATGGGTACCGCGTACTTGAGGGCCATGTGGGCAGACAGGGCTGGACAAGAGGCAGGACACTGCCAGAGTTCGAGTGCCAGACCAACAATGGCCTCAGTCACAGGAAAGGCCTCCGTCGGGGTATCCCCTCTTTTAAGGATATCCGTAAGAGGGTACGCCGCCTTTTTCTGGATGGGTTCCAGGGGCATCCTTGTGGACTCGGAGATGTGGTGAAGGATCCCTTGGAAGGAGGAAGCCCTTCCTCCACCCCTAGGCTAACGAACAACTCATCATCCCCAGGATGAGAGTGAAGCCTGGTGATGTCTGAATCCGAGGAGTCGGGATACAGTGGTCTGCCGCCCAAATCACCCTCGACATGACGAGGGCGGTCCGGGGTGACCGTGACCGATAAACACCAGGGAAGCCCGGAGTCCAGTTTGTCTTATTTTGAAGGAGCTCCTCTCACAGGCTGCTTAGGTGGCAGTTCCACCATGATGGGTGGAGAGACCGGTTTAGGCTGAAGAGGTGGATTTGCTGGCCCTGCGGGTGGGGGAACTGAAGATTTCCACTCCAGAGGGGTTGGCTTCGGCCTCGGAGGTGAAAGCCAAGTAACAGCCGGGGTAGGAGCCGGAGTAGGCTTGTGCCCGGACAAGATCAGCTGTTGCCACATGAGGTCCTCAGAGCGCCGGAGTTTCCGCCGGAGCCTCTCCTCATCTGAGGAGGACAAGGACAACCGATGGCATCACCTCTTCTTAGAGCGCTTATGGCTCTTCCTCTGCCTTTTGGTCGAGGAGGTTCTAGACCTCGACTGAGATGGGGCGGGCTGACTCAGTCGCTCCAGAGACACCAGCGGGACCGGTGACTTCCGGGGGTCCAGAATCGGGTCCTCGATGGGAACACCAGTGGGCTGGTTCTCCTCACCGGGGAAGACAAGGACCAGAGTCCTTTCCAAGGAGTCATGGGCCGGAGCCGGCGACAGTGGGTCAATGGGGTTGATGACAATCTCGATCTTCGGTCGTCTGGCACGATGGAAGGTCCGAAAATACAGGTTACTCACCTGTAACAGGAGTTCTAGGAATGGTATATGTTGTTCATCCACACTTATTGGCAGGTATCCTTGCCGCTTTAAATCTTGCCGGAAGGTCTTCAGCTGGCTCCTCCCACCCACCCGGTGGTATAACTCGGCTCCGCCCATGGCGTCAGATCTGGCCCGCTGGAAGCTCAGGTTGTGCGCGTCGAGCCGGGAGGTCGAGGGTCGTAGGATGAACAATATACCATTCCTAGAACTCCTGTTACAGGTGAGTAACCTGTATTTCTAGGGACATGGATATGTTGTTCATCCACTTATTGGCAACTCCTAGCAGTTCTCCGGGAGGAGGGAGGCAAGACGCACACCCCAACACTACTTGGGAAAGAGAGAGACTGGAGAACCGAGGCCCCAAAACAGCATCCCGGGCGTGACTCAAGGTCGATGTGGTAATGGGTAATGAAGGTGTTGCTGACTTCCAGGTAGCAGCCCTGCAGATTTCCTGGATAGGGCGTCCCTGGAAGCAGCCACCCGTTGCAGCAGTATGGCGGGTAGAATGAGCTCTTATCCTCTGGGAGCTCCATGCCCGCCAACTTATAGCAGAGATCTATGCAGGGGTGACCCACCTGCTTATAAGTCGCTTGGCTGCAGGTCTGCCAGATGCGGCTTCAGCGTAGGTGACAAACAGCTGGCAAACCTTTCCCGAATTTCTGCCGTGCGCTCTTTGTAATAAGCGACAGCCTTCTGGGTCAAAGTATGGAGCCTATTTGGCCTCCGAGGTGTGATTGGGTAGAACACCGCAGAGTCAACACCTGGTTAAGGTGAACCCGACACCACCTTGGAAGGAATTCTGGTGGGGGCGAGACAACCTTGTCCCTGTGGAAGACCAGGTAAGGAGACTCGATGGAAAGTGCCTGGAGCTCTCCCATCCTTCTGGCTGGACGTGATAGCCACCAAGAAGGCGGTCTTCCACGACAGGTGAGAGAGGCACACCTGTGCATAGGTTCGAATGTATCTTGCCCATGAGCTTTGCCAGTACCAGCAGTAGATCCCACGGAGGTGGAGGTTCACGACCGGAGGGATATGTGATCAAGGCCTTTGAAAAAGCGCCAGACCACTCCCTCCTCATACATCGACCGCTTCCCCGCCCGCTCGCAAGCAGAGATGGCTGCCAGTGCACCCTTAGGTCATCGACCTAAGCCCTTGATTACAAAGGGACCATAAATAGTCCAAGATGCTTGCCAAGGAACAGGAGGAAGGGTCCAAGCTCTTGTTTGACACCAAATGGAAAATTTTTCCATTTGAAGGCATAGCATTTTCTGGTCGACTCCTACGGGACGCCTCAACTACATTGAGGACCTCGCGGGAGTACACCCAAGGCCTGGAACTCTAGCTCAGGAACCAGGCCGGCAGGTGCAGTGGATTGAAGGTCCGGATGGACACCTTCCCCTGATTGACTGAGAGCAGGTCCGGGCGAGCTGGAAGCTGTCATGAATCCTGGAGCTGAGACTGAGGAGATCTGGGTACCAGAACTGGCGAGGCCAGTTTGGGGCTATCAGAATCACCTGTGCCTTGTCCCTCCTCGCCTTGAGAAGCACCTTGTGGATCAAGGGAAATGGGAAAGGCGTGAAGGGCCGGGGTCCACTGCCTCGAGAAGGCATCCCCTGCAGCGAGCCCTGCTGAGGGGTGGGCATGGAACAGTCTCAGCTTCAAGGTTCTCCCTGGAGGCAAACAGGTCCACCTGAGGTGTGCCCTAATGGGAGAACAGATGCTGTACTACCTCCGGCAGGGAGAGACCACTCGTGGGATGCAGCCCCTATCCGGCCAGGGCATGGCCAGGGTGTTGGAGGCTCCTGCCACATGAATGGCTAGGAGATCCGCCTCCTCAGGCTGCGCCACAGTGACCGTCGGAGAGCTTCCTTGCATAGAAGCATGGAAGCGCGTCCGCCCTGGCGGTTTAGATAGTACATGGTCGTGGTATTGTCCGTCTGGACTCGGACCACTTGACCCCGGAGGAACGGAGCAAAGGCGGTGAGAGCTAGGCGGACCGCTCGGAGCTCCAGTAGGTTGATGTGGCATCAGGACTCCCAGCGGGGACCAGGAGGTCGGAGCCCGGTGTCCCCCAGATGGGCACCCCAACCCATCAGAGAGGCATCGGGTCGATAGAGACCGTCGCTGAGCTCGGGTGACGAACGGATGCCCTCCTGCAAATGACCTGGAGCGATCCACCACTGGAGAGCTGCCCACATCCCCTGTGTCACCCGACTCAAGCTGGTCAAAGGATCGCAGTGTTGTGACCACTGGCTGGCCAGTCCCCATTGAAGGGGATGCATGTTCCAGCGGGCCCAACAGACCACGCTGGTGCAGGCCGCCATGAGACCCAGGAGGCGCAGGAAGTCCCGGGCAGGGCGGTGCCCAACCAGAAATGATTGGGCAAAGGAGGAAAGAACCTCGGCCCTGTCCGCTGGGAGCCGCGCTCTGGCTCGAGAGAGTCGAGGCCTGCGCCCGATGAACAGAATCACCTGCTTTGGCTCGAGTTCCGACTTGGCCTCGTTGATAAGGAGGCCCAGTTGAGTGCACAGACCTGGAGGGCCAGATCTCTGGACCACTCCACCTCCTTCCTGGAGGGAGCTGCTATCAGCCAGTCATCCAGGTAAGGTACACACCTGGACCCCTCGGCCGCATGGAAGTGTCACCACTGCCATGCATTGGTGAAGACCCTGGGAGCTGGAGACAAGCCGAGGGCATGGCTTGGAACTCGAAGAGGATCCTTCTGCTCGGAAGCCGAAGGAATCTCTGGAGACGGGATTGATAGACGTGAAAAAGCGCGTCTCTGCAAGTCCAGAGAGCAGAACCACACGTCGTCCCAAGGATGGTATTATCTGAGCCAGAGTGACCATCCTGAAGGTCCGAGACCTTAGGAACTTGTTTAGGTCGTGCAGGTCGAGAATGGGGCGCCAGCCCCCCGTCCGTTTCGGAACCAGGAAGTACATGGACACAAACCCTGGGTCTGAAGGAGGGTCCGCAACCTCTCTTATCGCCTCCTTCTGGAGGAGGAGAGCGATGTCGGCTCGACGAGCCGCCAGTGAGGCTGGGGACCCCGAAGCCCCCCGAGGGGCGACGGCTCTGAAGGGTGGTGCCTGCTCGAATTCTAGAGGCAGGCCTCTTCCCACTACCTCCAAAACCCACCTGTCCGTGGTAACAGCGGACCAGGCGGAACAGTAGCGGAGCCGTCCTCTAATGGGACCCAGGAGTAAGGTAGACGGGATGGGGGCGACACCCTCAGCCCGTCACTGGGCAGGCTTGGAGGAGGGACCGGCCGAGGGACCTCCTGGGCCTTACTCCTGCCTCCTGTTAAGGAAGCCGGCGGGGTTTGGGATGCCAGGAGCCGAGCCTGCTGGCCCTGACGTTGCTGGGCAGGGCCTTGAGGGCGCAGAAGGACGAAAGGGCTTAGGCTGTGGTTTGCGGCCTTTGTCCTTCTGAGCGGAAGAGACCAAGTCCAAGGTAGCATTGGACTTCTTGATCCTCTGCAGGTGACCTTCCACCCCAGGGCCGAAGAGGTCAGTCCCCAAAAAGGGAACATCCGCCAACTTGTGCTGGGTATCGAGTAAAGGATATCCTCAGCCAAGCCCGCCGACGATAGCCACTGCGGCCACCACCGATCTGGCACGAGTCCCCAATATCCAAAGCAGTCTGGAGCGCTGTTTGGCCACTGCCCTGCCCTGGTCCCGACCTGCTTGACCGTAGTCTACCAGATCAGCTGGGAGATGAGGATGACCTCATCCAGGGCCCAACAGGGCATGAGAAAAATGTGCCATGAGGACGGCCGAACTGGCCTGACGAAGGCCGAGAGAGGACGCAGCATAGACTTTTCGCTCGACATAATCCAATTTCTTGGATTCCTTGTCGGGAGGGTTGTCCACATCCCTGGTGTTGCCGGCGCGCCGGAAAACGCTGTCGGTAACCAACCCCTCAGCAGAGGGGTGCTCCGAAAAACCGGACAGGGAACCGGTAGGGACCGCATACTTCTTGGCCATCCTGGCCGAAGGCTCAGGGCAGGAAGCAGGGCGCTGCCAAAGCTCCAGGGCCGGACCCACTATGGCCTCGGCCACCGGAAAGGCCTCTGTTGGAGAATCCTGGTCCAGAATCTCCGTAGGGATACCTGGCCCATTTGGAACGGGTTCGAGCTTCATCCCGTGGACTCCGAGATGAGCCAAGCAGTCCTAGGAAGGATGACGGGCTATCGCTCCATTGACTGACCTCCTGAGGACTCCAAGTCCAGACGCTGGAGAAAAGGAGGAATCATCTTCGGACTCGGACGAGTCCTCAAGAGCTGCCTCTGGCCTGAGCCACCCTTCACCTGCCGAGGTCGGTCGGGAGTGAGGGTAACCGAGCAGCCGATGGGTAGACCCTTAGCCGACCGAGAATCCTTGGTCGGAGCCCCAATTAGTGGCTGTGGAGTGGAGGTTCCACCGGAATCGTGGAGCAGTTGGTTTTGGCCTAACAACCGCCTGGGTACAGGTTCTCGGTTAAATCGAGGTTGTGTCGGCCGGGCCCGGTGACAGCCATTTAATGGCTGGGGCACGCGCCGGCTTATTCCCAGTCAGGAGGAGCTGTTGCCACAAGGTCCTCGCATCACGACGTAATTTATGCCAGGCCTCCCTGTCCGAGGAGGAGGGTCGAGACGAGCGGCGACGCTGGCTATCGCGTGCCAGCCGAGAACAGACCGCTTATGACGCATGGATCGGGCTGGACCGCTAAGAGGTCCGAGACCGGACCGAGAGCCCTCGCCTTCTGAGGTCGGTGCGGGAAGTGTCAGTAGGAACCGGTACTCCTTCCGCCCGGATGGTTCATCTGAGGTCCGGAACCGGAGGCACAGGCAAGCCCACGATCCTTTCATTCGGGAACCCGGGAGGGAATTCGGCTTCTATAGGCGACAGCCCGTCCCAACGGATCGAGAAAATCTACTGTGCCGGCAGGAGTCTCGGTCAACTGACCTGGACGGGGACACCGTGAGGCCAGTGGCCGAAGCTGTAGCGGTTGACCAAGTCAACGGCTCGACGGTGAGGGGGACTCTTTCCCGCCTCCCAAGAGCTTGACGGAGGGATTTACCTTTGTCCCTCTTTTGGACCGAGAAAAGGTCCAGCAGACGTTAGGCCTTCTCCCTTAGTGGAGAGGGACAGACAGAGCTCCTTAAAGGAAGCTGTGTAGGAAGAACCCAGAGAGGCGGGATAAATGCGCGGCCGAGGAAGATCTGACCCGCCACACCCTCTTCGAGGGCGATCATCTGCTTGAGCTGATCTGCCGAGCCCGCCGCCGCGGACACTGCCGACCGGGCCTCCTTAGACTTCACCGGAGGGAAACGCTTCTCGGGACGGCCCAGATGCAATCGGGCAGCACGGTCTTCGAGGACTTAGGCCGAGAAAGAAGAGCACAGGTCGCAATCCTGCGGGTCGTGCTCAAGGCCTAAACAGTAGACACACGTGGAGTGTGGATCCGTCCGAGACATCTTCTGCCCGCAGGGGCATCTCCGAAAACCGGGAGTCGATTTGTCCATCGCAGCCGCGAGGGATCGAAGACTGAAGTCTTTTTCGCAAAAAATTCTGAAACTCGCAAACGGAGAAATAGGAACCAGTCTCAAACGCAGAGCGTTAAGGAGGAACCTGAGCTTCCAAGCGGTAAGGAAGATCTGGCGCCATGGGCGGAGCCGAGTTATACCACCGGGTGGTGGGAGGAGCCAGCTTGAAGACCTTCCGGCAAGATTTAAAGCGGCAAGGATACCTGCCAATAAGTGTGGATGAACAACATGTCCATGTCCCTAGAAGAAAAAATTACTCACCTTAGTAATTGCTTTTCTTCTCATGGAGTCTTGCTATATTAGGACTTATTGCAGTTAGCCACTGCACTTGAACTGCCCCGGAGAGGGAAGAGTTAACTCCAGAGAATCTGGAGTTCTAAAGCGCGAGGGCGCTATACCAAAGCTCTATCTGGGCAGTTTCAAATGAAACTGTCAGATCTTTACGAAGCTAACACTAAGCAACAAGTCTGTGTGGAAAGCTCTACACTAGCCAAATGGCTACCTACTAGTAGTAATAACAACAATATAAACAACAATAGGAACAACAATAACAATAATAAGAATGAATAATGGTATTAGTTTTCCCCCTGACAAGCACTATTAGGACCCCCCCTTCCCCCAAAGACTCAAGTCCAGGAAGGGGGCCAACAAATCACTCAACCAGAAAACCCTAGTTCCCTAACCCTAAATAAAAGAGGGTGAAGGAAGAACTACAATGGCATGACACAGTGCTTGCACTAATTTGCCACCCCACCCCAGTAGAAGTTCTGAGAGGGGCAGGTTGGGGGTCTCTAATATAGCAAGACTCCATGAGAAGAAAAGCAATTACTAAGGTGAGTAATTTTTCTTCAAACACCATGAAGTCTTGCTATATTAGGACTTATTGCAGATTACACAGCAGTACCTCCATGGAGGGGTCAGAACCTACTTAGGAAATAGGCTCTGAAGCACAGCTGTGCCAAAACGAGCACTCTCCTGGACAGAAATCCAGGAATAATACTGGTAAAAGTGTGAACTGTCTTCCAAGTAACAGCTCGACGAGATTTCCAGAATGGGAATATCTCTAGCAGCCGCTAGAGATGCAGCTGTACACGCGTGGAGTGAGCCCTCAGTCCTGAGGGGCTCTCCTACCTAGTCTTTGATAACAAAATGGATACAAGAGACAATCCACCTTGCAATTGTCCTTCTTAGTGGCAGGTTCCTTTGCCAACCTCTCCCTAGGTAAGGAAGAGTTGGAGGGATTCAACCTGTGACCCTTGGTGTGTTACAAATAGTAGCATAAGGCTCTTTTGACGTCCAGCTGTGCAGTCTCCTCTCACCTGAGGAAGAATGCTCAGTGAAAATCCTGGGAGAGAGATGGGTTGGTTCAGGTGGAAACCTGAAACCACTTGAGGACAAACCTGTGTTAGTCCTAGGGACTGTCTTATCCCTGTGGGAGAGAAAATCTTCTTCCACTGCCAGGGCCTGTAGTTCACTTATGCGTCTGGCAGAAGTGAAACCACCAGAAAAACATTTTCCAAGTGAGAAGCTTGAGCTCTGCTGGGGACAGAGGTCAAAGGGGTTTGCATTAACTGAGCAATGCAAACATTCAGGCTCCATGCAGGAGCTGGTTCCTGAAAAAGGAGGGTTGGTGTGAAGCAACCTTAAAAACTTGGAAACACAGGTTGAGAAGAAAGGAAGCAGGCTTCCTGCTTGCAGAAAAACAGAGACAGCTGCCAGAGGAACCCTTAAGGTAGCTGCCCAAGACCTAAGGAATTTAAAATGGACCAAAAAGTCCAGAAAATGGGCAGATAAGCAGACTGTGGTATAATCTGCTTCTCAGCGCACCAGACTGAAAACCTGTTCTGCTTAGAATTGTAAGTGGCCCCAGTGAAAAAGCTTCCTTGAAGCCTTTAAAATATCCGTGACACCTTGAAAAAGGTGTAAATCAGCAAATTCTAACTCCTCAAGAGCTGCCTTGAGAAGGAGGAATTTGAGGTTCGGATACCACACTCTCCCTTGTGCAAAGGCCAGTAAGTCGTGGACTCTGGGCAAGCTCAGGGTAGGGTGGACTGTCAAGGCAGAGACAATGGGTACCAGGGTTGTCTGGCCCAGTTTGGAACAATCAGAATCGCTTTGCAGGGCTGAGATCTGATTTTACTAGTACCCTGAAAGAAAGGAAAAAGGAGGAAAGGTGTACAGAAACTTCCCTTTCCAATCCAAGTGAAAAGCATCCAGGGGCTGATCCCAGCACTGGAGGCCTCAACAAAACAGAGAAAGTTAGTGGTTATCTGGGGCTGCAAAAGATCTATCTGAAAATGAGCCCCATCTGGCAAGGACTGAACCCAGCGCCTGAGGATTCAGAGCCCAATCGTGATGGCCCTGAGAATCCTGCTGAGAGCATCTGCCAGGGCATTGTCCTTCCTGGGAGGTGAACTGCTATCAGGAGGTGTTCAGGAGTAAGCCAGAGACCACCACTTCATTGCTTCGGTGCACAAGGCTGATGAGCGAGTGCCCCTGCCTGTTGATGTACCACATTATTGTGGTGTTGTCCCTGACTTGAACTACCTTGTTCTGGACAGAAGCTGAAAACTCCTAAGAGCTAGAAGACAGCTCTGAGTTCCAAAAATTGATGTGGAGCAGAGATTCCTAGGAGACCACACCCCTCGTGGACAGGTCGCCTAGCGAGCTCCTCACCCTAACACAGGAGCATCCGTGGTGAGGGAATGAGGAGGACCCCTAGTTTTAGATTGCTTTGATCCTGCCACCAGTGTAAGGCCAGGATCAGGATTGGGTCACTAGAACCAATTTGGAAAGGGAATCCTCCTTTGGGACCAATAGGCCCTCAGATGGAACTAAATGTCCCTCATCTGGAATCTTGCTCCCTGCACTACAGCTGTGGAAGCAGCCATGTGCCCTAGTAGTTGTAGCAAATGCTATGCTGGTCAAGAGACCGCAGAGTAATGGAAGATGCCAGGCAAAGAGACTGCCTACCCTTTCAGAGGGAGAAATGCCCTGGCTAACTTTGTGTTCAACTCTGCCCCTATGAAAGTTAGTACCTGAACTGGTTCGAGAACTGACTTTGGCAAATTCAGCAGGAATCCCAGAAAGGTGAGAAGCTGCTGGGTGACTTGCAAGTGGGATTTTACTTGATCTGGAGACTGACCCACTAAGAGCCAGTCATCCAGGAAAGGAAACAAAGCAATCCCTTGCCTTCTTAAAGAGCCACTACCACAGCTAGAATTTCAATACCCTTGGCGCAGAGGTAAGGCGAAGGGCATTGCCCTGAACTGGTAGTGGCCTGAGGGTAACCTGAGGTACTTTGGTGAGAAGGCCTGATCAAAACATGAAAAATAGGCATCCTTGAGGTCCAGGAAAGCTAGCAGTCCCCTGGCCTCAGCCAGAGCTAACTTTTTAACTTTGTTTTCAAAAGATGCTTGTTCAGATACCTTAAATCTGAGATGGGCCAAATCTCCTGCCCTCTATAGGGTAAGAAAGTATCATGAGTACAGCCCCTGCCCGGTGGCAAGGAGGGACCCTTCTACTGCTTTGCAGTTCAGAGGAGAAGAAATCTCTGCCCCAAAGCAAGGGATTCGAAGGATTTGTAGTGGACCTGTCTGGCTCTCATCTTTGGAAACTGTTTGAAGCTGAGAACCAGACCTATTACTTCCAGAACCCACTTGTCCGAGTTAGGGACACCCAATTCTGGCTGAAATAAAACCAACCTGCCCACTGGTATAGGAGAATCGGCCCTGGGCACCCCATCAGGTGCCTGCTTGGCAATAGTCTTAGGCTAAGGAGGGACGGTTTACTTGTGCCCGCCTATCTCTGCCTCTGAAGAGACCCCTCTGGCGAAGCAGAGGAGGCCTGAGCCTCTACCTGGGCACTTTTGTAGGTAATCATCCCTGTTTTCATATAGCTTTCTGTTTGTTCCTCAAACAGAGAATTACCCACAACAAGAAACAAATCCATAGACTTTGACAGAGTATCTTGGGACAGATTAGTGCATCTGAGCCATGCCAACCTACAGAAAGCTACAGAAGTGGTCATGACCCTAGAGAAAACAAGATTAACACCAACAGCAGTATGAACTTGAACTTAGAGCTTCAGTGCCATTAGCAGCCACCTGTTCCAACCTCGCTAGCCAGCTGGCCATGGGCCTGCTTGGCTAACTGCAATACTGCATCCCACCTAGATTTCGAAATCTAGCCACATAAGCCATACAACTTGCCTGTCTGAGTCCCACAGAAGCTGCCATATACTGTTTTCTTGTCATGGCATCAATCCTCCTGAATCCTATTCAGGAGGATGTGAGGCCAGGAACTAGCCTGACACAGGCTGCAGCTTGTACCACACCTACCTGACTACACTGCTCAGTGAGGAAGTCTGTAACAGAGCCTGACAAAATACACCTTCTGTCCATTTTTTATCTTACAGGAGGGACAGAAAGAGGAATCTTATAAAATCTTTGTTGTTTACTTCCTAAATGACTTATGCAAAGGAAAGACAACCTCCTAGCCCATCATTCCTACATAATCAGGCTCCCCTTTACTCATCCATAGCCTCCTCTAAAGGAAGCTGGGGGGATTCTGCAAGCTTTTTGTAAAACATAAACTGAGAAAAGGACTCAGACAGAAAAGGAGGAGATTCTAAAAGTCTGTCTGGAGAAAATGTCCGCTTAAGTGGGCACGTCCAGACCCTACCAGCCACACATGTATTGATCAAATTTCCTCCTCCCACTCCTGTGGTTCATAACAATTCCTCAACATCATAAACCTGAACCACTGGAACTGAACGAGCCACCTTTACCAACTGTAGATGGTCCGACAGGACCTAGAAACAGTGACTGGACAATCTGTATGGCTTAACTACTTCTGCAGCAGTTGGAGAGACAATCTTGGACTCCAAACCTACTGATTTCTCTGTCATATTTTTTTTTTTTTAAACTGGTTCCTCTGAACCATCCTTTTGCCCGAGGAAGTCTAGCCCTGGTCAGAGGGCACTCCCTCTGGTCCAGTGGGTACTGGACCGGGCTGGCCATCCGGGTCAGCGGACTTTTGGCCAATAGTTCCCTGAGCCGGCCCTATCTCTTTTCAGGGTGGCTGCAGAGAAATTTTTAAACACCTGGCAGTCTGACAGGAGGTGGTCAGCCCCCAGACAATAAACACAAGTGGTGTGTGGGTCAGCCTTGGCAAAGGCTTCCCCACAGCATCACAGTGTTGAAACCCAGTGGGCCCGGTTTTTCTTTTTGGGTTTCTCAGACATAATGCCAGCCTAACCAAAAACTTGCTCTTTTATGGCCATGCTAGGCAAGACACCTTATCGGTTCCTAACCGCTTACGGTATTTGAAAAACCCTATTTAAAATCAAGGTTTTTAGAACCAATAAAACCGGTACTGCACTCCAAAAGCCCAAAACTTTAAACGTTAAAATAAGCAAACCGATCGGTTCAAACCGAACCGATAACTAAATTTCCACACAGACTTTTCATTTTGTACTACGGTTTACCAGATAGAGCTTTTAACCGAAATGCGGTAAATAATTACTTTTGGCGGTTCAAATGAACCGAAAATACTAACGACGAAATGAACCGAGCTGAAGGAGCTGATCTCGGGCGACTGTTCAGTGAAGCGAGTAAAGAATCTGACAGTTTCATTTGAAACTGCCCAGATAGAGCTTTTGCATAGCGCTCAAGCACTTTAGAACTCCAGATTCTCTGGAGTTAACTCTTTCCTCTCCGGGGCAGTTCAAGTGCAGTGGCTAACTGCAATAAGTCCTAATATAGCAAGACTTCATGGTGTTTGAAAGCCAGCGGCCGAAGAAACGATTTCGACCGAAGTCGAGACCGCGTGCTCTTGGGATCTCTCTCGGTCCCAAGAACGCCTTCGCCGAGACAAAGGCTTATTTGGTTCGTTTTCCTCTTTACGGGATTGGATGGAGTGCGAGCCCGCAGGTGCCTCTCCCCGGGTGGGAAGAGACTGGCACAACTCCTGGAAGGAGCCCAAGAAAGTGGAGCCTAGGTTGAGAGGAACAAAGAAGCCCCGAGTGTCGGCAGCACGAGCCGCTTCTTCCTCGAATGCCTGCATGCATTCCAATTGTTTGGTGGAGCCCGCAGCCGCGGAAACCACCCACCTAGCCTCCTTGGACTTCACCGGGGGGTTCCTTTTCTCCGGTCTCCCCAGCTTTTTTTTTTTGTTAATCCTTTTTTACCTGGCACTGGTCTGCTTCACACGTCCCGGCATCCATCTCATCCAGCTGTTGTCCGGTCTGCCATGGCCCGGAGAGCCCCACTACTAATTACCCCCACAGCTTGCCCCCCACGGCAGGGTGGTGGACAGTCCCCTTTACTCGCCACCGATCCAGGATCCAGTAGCCACGGTGGAGTCCCCAGGCCATGCATCCCTTAGGGCGCCATCAAGCCGCCGCGACCGGGCGCCCTATTTCCTGCTTTTCTCCCCTTACACGTGAGTGGGGCATGCAATGACGCCAAAGGGGGGGAAGAACGCACGTGTCTGCATGTGCTCCCTCCTGGGGCCATGCCCCAACTCACCAGCCCTCAGTGCGGAGTCAGCGCACCACCCCCCAGCCTCCGCTAGAGGTCACCAGAGCGCTGACGCCTGGAAGCCCCCCTCCCCGGAGAGGAACAGCAGTCCTGTGGACACTCAATCCCTCCCGACCCTGCCGACCCCCAGCGACCCGAGTCAGTCCCGAACCTGGGTCGCCGGTGTGGAGAGAGGTGTGGCGTCCAGCGCCTCAACCCTCAGTGCTACCGGGCCAGGTCTCCCCAACTTTAAGCATGCCAGGCGGTCGTCCAGAACATTGGGATGGAAGACCAAGCAAAAGTTGCAGGACGAGGTGTCATGGCCGATACCTAGGCAGTAGACGCACGTGAGATAGGGATCAGTGCGCGACATCTTCTGACTGCAAGGACACCGGCGAAATAATGGGGAAGATTTTTCCTCCATAATCAAAGACACAAAGGAGCGATCGCTAACTCGAACGAGTTTTAATTTTGGTAAAACCGAAATTCTGAAAGCCAGGGCCTACGAAATGCGTGAGCACGAGGGAGGCAACCTGAATCTTCCAGCGGAAAGAAAGATCTGGCGTCATGGGGTGGAGCCGAAGTATATACCAACTGGGTGGGTGGGAGGAGCCAGCTTGAAGACTTCTGGTGGATCCTTAAAGGGAAAGGGGACATGCCAAAGAGTGTGGATGAACAACATATCCACGATCCTAGAAAGTACAGTTACGTAAGAACTTACCATAACAGTAAATCTTCGAGAGGAGCGCTTGCAGTAGGTAAGAAAAAAATTGCTCACAATAGTGATGTTGTTTCTTCTAATTGAGTCTTGCTGTATTCTGACAATTGCAGTCAGCCCCTGAGGTTGGACTGCTCCGGAGAGGAAAGAGTTAACTCTATGCAAAATTATAGAATGTTGAGCTCGAGCTCGGATTTCAAATTCCTGTCTGCAGTACATTCCACATAACCACCAGATTCTTATGAGCACTAATTAATAACTAACTAAAGCTAACCAAATCTCACGAAAAGGTAAGCCAAAAACCAACCACCTGGATAAAAAGACTCGGCTCGAAAAAACCCAGAAAAGCACTCTTAGTAATAATCAATAATAATAAATAGTAATAACAATAAAGACCCTCTAAGGTGCAGCACTGGCACATGCCATCCCCTAAATAAGCAATGGGGTTCTGAGAGGGGAGGCAGGAAGGGAGGTCAGAATACAGCAAGACTCCATTAGAAGAAACATTATTACTATGGTGAGTAATTTTTTCTTCAAACAACATGAAGTCTTGCTGTATTCTGACAATTGCAGACTACCGAGCAGTATCCCCAGGAGGGGGGCCCAGAACCTATTTAGGGAACAGACTCTGTAGCACTGCTGTACCAAACCTGGCATCACTTCTGGATCGAGTGCCCAGGCTGTAATGTTTAGTAAACGTTTGAACAGTCTTCCAGGTGGCTGCTTTACAGATTTCCAAGAGGTGAATGTCCCTAGCTGCTGCCACTGAAGGAGCTGTACCTCTGGTTGAGTGAGCCCTCAGGCCTGAATGCGGCTCTCTACCCAATTTACCATAGCAGAACTGAATACAATAGACTATCCATCGAGCAACAGTCCCCTTGGTGGTAGGCCTACCTTTGCCCACCTCTCCGTAGGTGAGGAACAACTAGAACAGTCATTACAATGGGCCTTAGTCTGATCCAAATAGTAGCTAATGGCCCTTTTGACATCCAGACCATGCAATCTCCTTTCACTTGAAGAGTGATCAGTAAAGAGCACTGGAAGAGTCATAGTTTGGTTAAGATGAAAATCTAAGACTACTTTGGGAAGAAAGAAAAAATTACTCACCTTAGTAATGTTGTTTCTTCTAATGGAGTCTTGCTATATTATAGACATTACTTACAAGAGTGCCCAGGCTAAGGAGCGGCAAGCCACTCCTCAAAGGCATGCTCCAGGGGTAGGGGTAGGCCTTTTCACAGGCCTTTCTATCAGACTCAGACCTCCTCTGCCTTTGCTCAGAGGGGCTTCTTCAGAGGCAGGGGCAGACGAGGGTTGGGCAGGCCTGTTCCCACCCCCCAGCCTAAAGCTCCTGCAAAACAGCTCCTTAGCCTGGGCACTCTTGTAAGTAATGTCTATAATATAGCAAGACTTCATGTTGTTTGAATGTTCTATTTGTTCTGAGAACAACTTTAACCCTGTGAAAGGAGATGTAGTCAGGTTCAATAGAAAGGGCTTGTAGCTCACTAATCTTCCTAGCAGATGTGATAGCTACAAGAAAAACAGTTTCCCAAGTTAAATACTTGCGCTCAGCTGAGGACAAGGGTTCAAAAGGAGGCTGCATAAGCTGAGCAATGCAGACATTCAGGTCCCAAGCAGAAGTGGGCTCTCTGTGAGGGAGATGTAAATGCAATAATCCCTTAAAAAACTTTTTAAAAACTGGTTGAGAGGCTAAGGAAAAACATTTTTTTTTGCTGAAAGAAAAGCAGACACAGCTGGCAGGTGGACTTTCAAAGTGGTAGGTCGTAAGCTCAAAGAATGCAGATGGACTAAGTAATCCAAAGTTTCAGATAGCCCAGCTGAATCTGGATCTAGATTATTCAGTGAACACCAAATGGCAAATCTCTTCCATTCGCTAGCCCCCTGTTTGGGCTAGGTGGTGTGATCACCTTGCCCAGAGCCCTACTGCCTTCACTATATCTCCCACAAAACTCTTGTGTAGTACTGTCCAATGTACTGTGCACCTGTCTAACATTTTGTGAGCTTGCTCTATTACTCTGTACTATGCTAAATGCCCATTCCAATGTATGTTTTGACTGTAGTCCAATGTATGTAACTTCTGCTGTAACTAATCCCGGGTTGCCACTGAAAAAGGGACCTTAGGTCTCAGTGGGCTTACCCGGTTACCAAAATCTAAATAATAAATAAAGAAATTTAAAGTTGTACATTTTTCTGGTGGCTGGTTTCCTCGAGACCTTCAAGATATCCAGCACCCCTTGAGAGAGAGAGATGCAAGCCTGCACACTCTAGCTCCTCAAGAGCCATCCCTTGAGCTTGAGGGAGCTGAAGTTGGGGTACTATATCCTCCCCTGGGATGAGGACAGGAGATTGTGCCTCCTGGGAAGACATATTGGAGGTGCCACTGAGAGGGACATCAGCAGCGGATATCAGGGCTGCCTGGCCCAATCCGGTGCAATCAGAATTACTGAGCAGGGCTGAGTCCTGATCTTTATCAGTACTCTGAACAGGAGAGGAAATGGGGGAAAGGCATACAGAAACCTGTTCCCCAGTCCAGAACCAGAGCACCTAGGGAGACAGACTCCACTAGGGAAGGTCTGCAACAAAACTGAGGAAGCTGGTGACTGCCTGGGACTGCAAACAGATCTATCTCTGGAGTGCCCCATTTCCTGAAAATAGTCTGAAGGACCTGCTTGTTTAGAGCCCACTCGTGGTGGCTCTGAGATATCCTGCTGAGGGCATCTGCTAAGACATTGTCCTCACCCGGGACATGCACTGCCACTAGAGAAGCCTGAAGGGAATAGGCCAAACTCCAAACCTTCATGGCTTCTGTGCACAGAGCTGTGGACCTTGTTCCTCCCTGCTTGTTTATGTAATACATGGTGGTGGTGTTGTCTGTCCTGATCTACACCACTTTCCCCTGAACTTCCTTTGAGAAAGCCTGGAGGGCCAGAAATACAGCTCTGAGTTCCAGAAGACTGATGTGAAGGAAAGATTCCTGAATTGACCAGGTGCCCTGAGCAGTAAGGCTCCCTAGGTGGGCTCCCCACCCTAGTAAGGAAGCATCTGTAGTAAGAATCACTGATGGGGATTGCTGAAGAAAGGGGACTCCCTGTCTGAGGTTGTCCTTGTCCAGCCACCATTGCAGAGCCTGGATAAATGTCCGAGTGACTGGAACCATCTTGGACAATTGATTTCTCTTCTGGGACCAACAGGACCTGAGGTGAAACTGAATGTCCCTCATCTGAAACCTGGCCCCTGGGACCACTGCAGTGGGTGCTGCCATGTGGCCCAGAACCTGAAGAAAATGCCTAGCAGGCCTGGAAACCAGAAGTCTGAATGAGACTGCAAGAGAAATTGGGGCCTGTACCCTTTGCACTGGCAAGAAAGTCTTTGCCTGGACAGTGTCCAGTTCAGCCCCTATAAAGGTGAGTACCTGTACTGGTTCTAGTACTGACTTGGGAAGATTGAGCAGAAACCCCAGAGAGGCTAGGAGTTTTTGAGTGATTGCCAGAGTTGTCCAACTCTGGAGACTGCCCTACTATGAGCCAGTCATCCAGGTAAGGAAACACTGTTATTCCCTGCCTTCTTAGAAACGCTACTACCACTGCTAGGCACTTGATGAATGCTCTGGGGGCAGAAGAGAGGCCGAAGGGCATAGCCCTGAACTGGTAATGGCCTGAGTGCAATTCAAACCTTAGGTACTTTCTGTGGCAGCACCTGATGGGTAGCTGGAAAAAGGCATCCTTGAGGTCCAGGGAGGCTAACCAGTCTCCTGGCCTTAGAGAGGGAACGATGGTGCCCAAAGTTACCATCCTGAACTTTGGTTTTGTAAGATGTCTGTTTAGGTACCCGAGGTCTAGGATGGGTCACCACTCCCCTGTCTTCTGTGGTGTGAGGAAATACCCTGAATACAAGCCTTTTCCCCTAAAGACAGGAACCCGTTCCACTGATTTTAACAGCAGTAAGGAAGAAACTTCTGAGTGGGAGGTTTGAAAGACCTTGCTCTGCATTTGGGGAACTTTTTGAAATTCAGAGCAAGTCCCTGGCTTATCACTTCCAGAACCCACTTGTCTGAAGTTACAGACTTCCAAGCTTGGAAGAAGTGAGCCAGCCTGCCACCTACTGGAATAGGGGAGGCGACCCAAACTGACACATCAGGGTGTCTGCCTGGCAGGGGTTCTAGGCTGGGAAGTGGATGCAGCCCTGCTCATCCCTCTTCTGCCTATCCCTCTGAAAAAACCCTCTTCTGGTAGGAAAAGGAGGCCTGTGCTTGGTAGAAAGGCCTGTGAAAACGCCTTCCCCTGCCAGCCCTAGACTGCTGCCTCTGAGGAGTAGCAGACTTTTTCCTAAGCCACAGCACTCCTATAGGTGGTCCTATACTCATCCATTTTTTTCATGTAATTCTCTATCTGCTCCACAAACAGAGAATTTTGGATAACAGGAAAATCCATGGCCTTAGCCTGTGTGCCCTGTGAATGGTTGGTACATCTAAGCCAAGCCACTAAGAGATCAATAGCCAGGTGGATTGTCTCTTGTATCCAATTTTGTTATCAGAAAGTGGGCAGAGCCCCCACCCCCCGGTTTGAGGGCTCATTCTACCAGGGGTACAGCTGCGTCTCTAGCTGCTGCCAGAGATATCCCTTTATTAGAGATTTGCCAGACTGCTACTTGGAAAACGGTACACACTTTTACCAAGCATTACTCCCTGGATGTCCAGGCCAGGAGAGATGCTCGGTTTGGCACAGCTGTTCTTCAGAGCCTATTCTCTAAGTAGGTTCTGCCCCTCCTCCATGGAGGTACTGTTGTGTATTCTGCTAATGTCTATAATATAGCAAGACTTCATGTTGTTTGAAGAAAAATTACTCACCTTAGTAATGTTGTTTCTTCTAATGGAGTCTTGCTATATTATAGACCTACCCAACCTGCCCTCTCAGAACCTCTACTTGGTGGGGTGCGGGCAACTTAGTGTGGGCACTACTTATGTTCTTTAGCATTTTGTCCCCTTTGGAACTTTGGGGTGTGTGTATGTGTGCGTGTGTGTTTTATTATACTTATGTTCCATTTTCATATTATTAGAATGGTGTTAGTATTTCTGGTCCCCTGACTTGAGTCTTGGGTGTTGGGACTATCAATGGTTGTTATTATTTAGGTAGCCATTTGGCTAGTGTAGGTTACAGCTTCCACACAGACCTTAGTGAGTTTGGCTCGTAAAGATCTGATAGTTCAAGTTTGAAATGACACAGATAGAGCTGCTCTTGTACCAAAATTCTATTTTGGAATGGTTTTAACCATTTCACTCCAGGGCAGTTCTAGAGCTGGATCAAACTGATGGAGACAGATGTAGCCATGACCCTGGATAAAACATCACTGGAATCATAAGCAGCATGAAACTGTACATTAGATGCCTCAATTCCATCAGCAGCCACCTCCTCCAGCTCCTTGGCCAGCTGGGGAGGGGCATTCTTGGCTAGGTCCAAGACAGACTCCCATCTGGACTTCTGATACCTAGCTGTGTATGCCATACAAGAAGCTTGTTTGAGTCCCAAGGAGGATGCCAAGTATTGTTTCTTGGCCATGGCATCCACCTCCCTGGAGTCCTTGTCTGGGGTGTGTGAAGCCAAGGGTATGTTAGCCTTGTCACAGGCTGCAGCCTGCAGAACCCCAAGATGGCTGCTGTGGTTGTAAAGGAACTCTGTCCCAGGACCTGACAGTATGTACCTTCTGTGCATCTTCCCATCTACGGGAAGTATGGAAAAAGGCAACTGCAAAATTTTGTCCGTTTCCCCAAAGACTTATGAAGAGGGATAGACAATCTTTTGGACTCTGGGATGTCCATCATTTCAATGAAGTCAGGCTCCTCAGATGCCTCAACAGTAGGCAGCTGCAGAGTTTCAGCCACTTTCTTATAAAAAGCATAGTGGGGAGGGGACTCACCAAGTCTGGGGGGGGGCAGAAACAGAGTTAGGCCTTTCAGGGGAGACATCAGGCTCCACTAAATCACCTAGGCCTTCATCTTCTTCACCCTCACCCTAAATCTTATAATAAGATTCCAGATCATTATCCATTGTAGATCCGAACCAAATCAACCGACCGGAGAGAAGGAACAGCCAGTGCAGTTGGTTTGGTTTGACGTGACTGAATTATTTGAATCGTTTTAGCAATTTCCTCCGCGGTAGGGGCCAGTGTTTTCGGATCCGAACCAGCGGATTTTCTCTTTTTGTTTGCCGGAACCAGACAATTGGTCCTGGCCTTGCGCTTGCCTGAGGAGGTATCGCCCTAGTCAGAGGGCACGTCCTCTGGTTCGGTCAGAACTGAACAGGGCCAGCCATCCGGATTAGCAGATTTTTCGGCCTGTCTTTCCTTAAGCCTCTGCAACCATTTTTCCAGAGTAGCTTTCTGAAAGTTGTGACAAATCTGGCAGTCTGTTTCTAGGTGGTCAAACCCCAGACAATAAAAGTACATAAGGTGGAGATCCACCTTGGCAAATACATCCCCGCACTCAGTGCAGTGCTGAAATCCAGTGGGTCCGGTCTTTTTCTTGGGTTTCTCAGACATAGCACTAGAAGCCAAATTACCCCAGTGGCGGTAAGGCCGGGTAAACCAACCTTCTGTTATCAACAGTGTCATGGGTTGAGAAGATCAAACTGAAAAAAGATGCTGTAAAGTAACAGAAAGCGCCGGATCCCACACACAACACACAGAAACACACAAAAAAATGATTAATTGGTTCCTTACCAGACTGACCGATAAGAATCAGAGATATACCAAATATCTATCTATATAGCTACTACCTGTACTGTAGACAGAAGCTTGAAGAACCAACGAAATTTCCTTTTTTTTTTTTCCGTGCTGAAAAAACCAAACACAATTACACCGAACCGAAGCAGTGAAGGAGAAATCTCCGGAGCGTCTTCATTAGTCAGGTGGAGCAAAGAATCTGATGGTTATGTGAAATGTACTGCACACAGGCGTTTGACAACTCAGGGACTGACTGCAATTGTCAGAATACAGCAAGACTTCATGTTGTTTGAATATTATTAGGACTCAGGCCGCCAGGCATTAGGACCACATGGAAACATTTTCTAGCTAGCAGTCTGTGGCAGGAGACTGTCTCCAACGTCATCTCTGCCCGACATCAGACGTGGTATAAAGGGGGCAGTCTCCTGGCGCCACCTCAGTTCTCCCGTCGGAGACCCAGCTGAAAATACAGATGCAGAACTGAAGAGGATCTCCCATCCCCAATGAGAAGATGTAATGTTTTGTCCCCGGGGGCAGGTGGGTGGGAAAGCCACCTGCTGCAAGAGCTCCTCTCGAAGATCTACTGTTACAGTAAGTTCTTATGTAACTGTACTATCTCACTTCGAGGGGGAGCTCTTGCAGCAGATAATACCATTAGGACTGAGTCCCTAGCAATGCCCAAGGAAAGACCCAGATCAAAAGGGTGGAGGACAATTAGGGAAATTAGGAGAGAAGTCCCTGAAGGACTGCTAGGCCAAAACCTGCTCTCCTTCTGGAAGCAATGTCCAGACTGTAGTGCCTCATAATAGTATACACTAAACTCCAAGTAGCGGCCGTACAGAGGTCTGCTGATGATACATTTCGGAAGGAAACGAAAGATGTCGCCATCCCTTTGGTGGAGTGAGCCCCCACTGGTTGCGGTAGGGGTTTGTTGTGGTGCTGGTAGCAAAAGGTGATGCAGTGCACTAGCCACTTAGGGTTTGTTTTGTGACTGGTGCCCCAAGTTTCCTGTGGGCAAAAGAGACAAACAACTGGTCTGTCTGGCAGAACTGGTTCTGGCCAGATAGAAACGCAAGATTCTATGAACATCCAGAGTATGTAACAATGCCTCCCCGTTGTTCGAGTACTCTGGGTAATAAACTGGTAGTTGGATGTCCTGGTTCAGTGTGAGCTCAGACACTACCTTTGGTAAAAACTTTGGGTTTGTACACAGGGCTACCTTGTCCCTGTGAAAAACAAGATAGGGCTCTTTACACATCAGAGCTTGCAGCTTGGAAAACCTCCAGGCTGAAGTAATGGCAACTAAAAATAGCACCTTCCAAGAGACAGAAGGCAGAGCTCACAGCTTGCAGCCGGTTCAAAAGGTGGCAAGGTGAGCTTCTCTAGAACAAACAGGAGATCCCAGGATGGTACCGGGTTTCTCCTGTGGGGTTTCATATGCAAGATACCTTTCAGAAAGGTCTTGCAAATATCCAGCTGTGCCAGAGTCATCCCATTTATTTATTTAATCAATTTTGATAACTGAGTAGGCCCTCTGAGCCCTGAAGGTCCCTTTTTCAGGGGCGACTCGAACGGCACATGATAAGCTGACAGAGCACAGAGATGCACCTTTATGGATGAGTAACTGAGACCCAAGTCAGACAAGTGGAGAAGAAACTCCAGCACAGATTCCACCGGACAAACCAGGGGATCCTGAGAATGGGGAATCACCCATAAGCAGAAATGTTTCCATTTCATGGCTCAGGTCGCCCTGGTAGAGGGTTTTCTCGCTGTCATGAGCACCTCTGCCACTCTAAGGGATACTCCAAACCTATCCCTAGCTAAGTATGCAGGAGCCAAGTATGCAGATGCAGGGACCGGTGGGCCGGATGGACCAACATCCCTTGCTCTTGGGACAGCAAGTAAGTGGAGAGAGGCAACAGAACTGGTGGTCCTAGCAGGGGAGGTAGGGTGGGAGCTCAGAATACAGTAAAATTCTCTTAGAAGAAACAAGATTACTATGGTAAGTAATGTTTTCTTCAAACCCCAGGAAATCTTACTGTATTCTGACAAATGCAGACTACTCAAGCAGTATCTTTGGAGGTGGACAGAGGACCTATTTAGGAAACAGGCTCTGCAGAACTGATGTGCCAAACCTGGCATCACTCCTGGCCTGGGTATCCAGGCAGTAATTTTAGTAAATGTGTGAACTGTTTTCCAGGTAGCTGCTTTACAGATTTACAACAAAGGGATATCCTTTGAAGCTGCTATTGATGCAGCTGTCCCTCTGGTGGAATGGGCCCTGAGCCCATGTGGGGGTTGCTTGCCCACCTTGCCATAACAGAACTGGATACATGCCACAATCCACCTTCCTATGGATCTCTTCGTGGCAAGTTTACCTTTTTCTACTTCTCCATAGGTCAGAAAGAGTTGGGTCCTGTCCCCTCTGTGACCCTTTTTGTGCTCCAGGTAGTAGCCGATAGCTCTTTTAACATCCAAGCTATGCAGTCTACGTTCCCCTGAAGAGGAATGGTTGGTAAAGAAGACTGGTAGTGTGATGGACTGATTGATGTGGAAATTAGACACCACCTTAGGAAGGAATTTATTGTTGGTCCTAAGGACCACCTTATCCCTATGAAATGCTACATAGTCGGCCTCCATGGACAAGGCTTGGATCTCACTGATCCTTCTGGCTGAACTGATAGCAACCAGGAACACAGTTTTCCAAGTCACATACTTGAGATCAGCTGATGACATGGGCTCAAAAAGTGGCTGCATGAGCTGTGCTATGCATATGTTCAAATCCCATACTGGGGTGGGAGTTCTATGCTGTGGGTGCAGATGTAGCAACCCTTATAGAACTTTCTAAACACAGAAATGAAGGCTTTGCCTGCTGACAGGTAAGTGGAAACTGTAGCCAGATGTACTTTCAATGTGGATGGCCTTAGGCCTAGGGAATGAAGATGGGCTAGGTAATTCAGGACTACTGGCAACCCTAAGAGCTACAAGGAAAACAGCTCAACTGCTAAGCGAAGGTGACAGAGTAAAATACTCAAAGGAAAACAAACAAAACTCAGCACTCCTCAGCTAGGCGCACACACAGGGCATAATTTATTGACGGCAAACGTCACAATAAGCCATAAGCAACAAAAGTTCCCGACAGGTTTCGTGCTACCAGCACGTCATCAGGGGGTAGCACGAAACCGGTCAGGAACTTTTGTTGCTTGCAGCTTATGGCTTATTGTGGCATTTGTTTTCACTAAATTAGGTCCTGTGTGTGCGCCTAGCTGAGGAGTGCTGAGGTTTGTTTGTTTTCCTACTGGCAACCCTGCTCGATTGTGATCCAATTCTTATTCTGGCACCAAATGTAAAATCTTTTCCATTTGGATGTGTAGATCTTCCTGGTAGAGGGCTTTCTAGAAACCTGGAGGACCTCCATGACTCCTTATGAGAGACACAGGCTGGCATAATCTATGTCCTCAAGAGCCAGGCCTTGAGCCTGAGAGACCAAAGCTTGGGATACAGGATCCTGCCCTGAGAAGTCGTCAGCAAGTTGTGCCTCCTGGGGAGGCTTATTGGCTTGGCTACTGATAGTGCCAGAAGAAAAAAATTACTCACCTTAGTAATGTTGTTTCTTCTAATGGAGTCTTGCTATATTATGACATATGCAGTGAGTCCCAACCTTCAAACTGCTCCGGAGGAGAACGAGTTAACTTTCCATGCCAGGCATGGAACGCAGAGCTCGAGCTCGGTTGAAACTCTGATTGTTGTTCTTCAAACTCAAACCGTCAGATCTTAACGAGCTAAACTCACTGAGGTCCTGTGTGGAAGCTGTAAACCTACACTAGCCAACTGGCTACTAAACATAAGAACACACTTTTGGTCCCAAAACAAAGACTCAAGTCAGGAGACCCAAAAATGAAAACACAACACCAAGTCACCCCAAAAGGAGGGTGAAAACAACAAGGTGGGCATCTACTAAGTGCCAACACTGCACTGCCCACCCACATCCCAAAAACAGAGGTTCTGAGAGGGGCAGGCGGGGGGGGGGTCATAATATAGCAAGACTCCATTAGAAGAAACAACATTACTAAGGTGAGTAATTTTTTCTTCAAACAACATGAAGTCTTGCTATATTATGTCATATGCAGACTACACAGCAGTACCTCCATGGAGGAGGGAAAGAACCTACTTAGGAAATAAGCTCTGAAGCACAGCGGTGCCAAACCGAGCATCACTCCTAGCCTGGATGTCCAGGGAGTAATGCTTGGTAAAGGTGTGAACTGTTTTCCAGGTAGCTGCTTGACATATCTCTAGAATAGGGATGTCCCTGGCAGCAGCAAGGGAAGCAGCTGTACCTCTGGTAGAGTGAGCCCTCAGGCCTGAGGGAGAAACCTTACCCAGTTTTTCATAACAACATTGGATACAAGAGACAATCCACCTGGCAATGGATCTTTAGTGGCAGGTTTCCTTTACCAACCTCACCATAAGTGAGGAACAGTTGGAGGAGTCAAACCTGTGACCCTTGGTACGCTCTATGTAGTAACTAAGGGCTCTCTTCACATCTAAGCTGTGCAGCCTCTTCCACAGAGGAGGAATGGTCAGTGAAGTACACTGGAAGAAATATAGATTGATTAAGGTGGAAATCTGAAACCACCTTAGGCAAGAACTTCCTATTAGTCCTGAGGACCACCTTATCTCTATGAAAGGAGATAAAATCAGGCTCCACTGACAAAGCTTGTAACTCACTTGTCGTCTGGCAGTGATAGTTACCAGAAACACAGTCTTCCAAGTCAACTACTTAAGCTCTGCTGAAGACAAGAGCTCAAGGGGTTGCATAAGCTGAGCAATGCAAACATTAAGATCCCAGGCTGGGAAGGGTTCCTGAATGGAGGGTTGGTGTGAAGCAATCCCTTAAAACTTGGAGAATACAGGATGAGCTGAAAGAAGAGGTTTACCTGCTGAAATAAAGCAGACACAGCTACCAAATGTACTTTTAGGGTAGCTGGTCTCAACTCCAAGGTATTTAAATGGACCATATAATCCAGGACTGTGGGTAAATCAGCAGATTCTGGGGAAATATGCTTCCCAGAGCACCATATGGAAAACCTCTTCCATTTGGAAATATAGGTAGCCCTGGTGGAAGGTTTCCTAGAAGCCTTTAGTATATCCACTACACCTTGGGAGAGGTGTAGATCAGCAAACTCTAACTCTTCAAGAGCCAGGCCTTGAGATTGAGAGATTTGAGGTTCGGGTACCAAATCCTCCCCTGAGCACAGGTTAACAGGTTGTGATTCCTGGGAAGACACAGGGGAAGATGGACTGCTAAGGACAGTAGGAGTGGATACCAGGGTTGTCTGGCCCAATCTGGAGCAATCAGGATCATCTTGCAGGATTGAGATCTGATTTTGACTAACACTTTGAACAGGAGAGGGAAGGGGAAGCATAGAAACTTCCCTTCCCAACTGAGAACTAAGGCATCCAGAGGGACTGAGCCAAACACTGGGGGCCTGCAGCAAAAAAGGGGAAGTTGGTGATTGTCTGGGGCTGCAAAAAGATCTATCTGCGGGGTGCCCCATCTGGCAAATATCACCTCCAGGACCAGGGGGTCCAGTGACCATTCGTGATGGCCCTGGGAAATCCTGCTGAGAGCATCTGCCAGGACATTGCCCTTGCCAGGGAGGTGAACTGCCGTAAGGGAGGTGTTCAGGGAGTAAGCCAGAGACCACAACTTCATGGCTTCGGTGCACAAGGCCGCAGACCGAGTGCCCCCTTGCTTGTTGATGTACCACATTGTGGTGGTGTTGTCTGTTCTGACCTGTACAACTTTGTTCTGAAAAGATTTGGAAAAACTTGAAGTGCTAGAAAAACTGCTCTGAGTTCCAACAGATTGATGTGGAGCAGAGATTCCTGAGGGGACCACAATCCCTGGGTAGTGAGGTCGCCCATGTGAGCTCCCCACCCCAAGAGGGATGTATCTGTAGTAAGGATTAAGGAGTGACACTGAGTGACAAAGGGAACCCCTTGTCTCAGATTGCTCTGATCCTGACACCACTGTAGGGCCTGGATCAGGGTTCGAGTTACTGGGTTCAATTTGGTTAGAGAGCCTTTCCTTTGAGACCAAAAGGCTCTCAAATGGAACTGGATGTCCCTCATCTGAAATCTTGCTACCTGCACTACTGCTGTAGAAGCAGCCATGTGCCCCAGGAGCTGTAGGAAGTGCCTTGCTGGTCGAGAGACCTGCAGGGTGAATGAGGAGGCCAGAGAGACCAGGGTCCTTGCCCTGTCCAAAGGAAGGAAGGCTCTGGCTTTCTCTGTGTTCAGCTCTGCGCCTATGAAGGTGAGGAGCTGGACAGGCTCTAGAACTGACCTTGAAAGATTCAGAAGGAAACCTAGAGAGTGAGCAGTTGCTGAGTTATCTGTAGATGTAACTTGACTTGGTCTGAGACTGGCCTACTATGAGCCAGTCGTCCAGATAAGGGAAGATGGCAATTTTTTGCCTTCTTAGGGAAGCAACTGCTACTGCCAGGCATTTTGTGAATACCCTTGGAGCAGAGGTGAGGCCAAAGGGCATTGCTCTGAACTGGTAATGGCCTGAGGGCAGCTCGAACCTGAGGTACTTTCGATGGGAGCTTCTGATGAGAATATGGAAGTAGGCATCCTTGAGGTCCAGGGACGCTAGCCAGTCCCCTGGCCTTAGAGAGGGTAGAATAATTCCCAGAGTCACCATTTTGAATTTTGGTTTTAAAAGGTGCTTGTTTAAATATCTAAGATCCAGGATGGGCCGCCATTCTCCTGTCTTTTTTGGGGTAAGGAAGTACCTGGAGTACAATCCTTTGCCCTGCTGTAGGGGTGGAACCTTTTCCACAGCTCTGAGAGCCAGAAGGGAAGAGACCTCTGCCTCTAGGGCAAGTGCCTCTGGTGGATTTGCAGGTGGAAAGGATCTGGTTCTCATCTTTGGACATTTTTTGAAGCTGAGAACCAGTCCCTGGCTTACTACTTCCAGGACTCACTTGTCTAATGTCAGAGACTTCCAGTCCTGGACGAAGTAAGCCAGCCTGCCCCCTACAGGTAACTGAGAATCGGCCCTGGAAACCCCATCAGGGTGCCTGCTTGGCAGGGGCTTTGGGCTGCGGGGTGGAAGCAGGCCTGCTTGTACCCCGTCTGCCTCTCCCTCTAAAGAACCCCCTCTGGGCATAAGCAGAAGAGGAGGCCTGGGCTTGGTAAAAAGGCCTGTGAAAAGGCCTGCCCCTGCCCCTGGAAAGCTGCCTTTGAGGAGTGGCCTGCCTTTCCTTGGCCTGTGCACTCCTATAGGTGGTCCTATACTCGTCCATTTTCTTCATGTAATTCTCTGTCTGCTCCCCAAACAGAGAATTACCCACAACAGGAAAATCCATGGCCTTAGTCTGGGTATCCTGTGACAGGCTAGTACATCTGAGCCAAGCCATTCTGCGAAGTTCCACAGATGTAGCCATGACTCTTGATGACACATCATTAGAGTCCACTGCAGCATGGAACTGCACCTTGGATGCCTCAATACCATCAGCAGCCACCTGCTCCAGTTCCTTGGCAAGCTGGCCAGGGACCTGTTTTGCTAGAGCCATAACAGTATCCCATCTGGATTTCTGATATCAAGCAACATAATCCATATAATTTGCCTGTCTGAGTCCCAAGGATGCTGCCATGTACTGTTTCTTTGCCATGGCATCAATCCTCCTGGAGTCCTTGTCAGGGGTGTGTGAAGCCAAGGGAATATTTGCCTTGTCACAGGCTGCAGCCTGCACTACCCCAACATGGCTGCATTGTTGTGTAAGGAACTCCGTATCAGAGCCTGACAATGTGTACCTCTTGTCCATTCTCTTATCCACAGGAGGTATAGTGTGAAGAGTTTTTAGAATTTTAACTGTCTGTTTCCCAAAAGATTTATGCAGAGGAATAGACAGTCTCCTTGACTCTGGGATATCCATCATTTCCACATAGTCAGGCTCCTCTTGATCATCCACAGATTCCTCCATAGGGAGCTGGAGGGTTTCAGCCACTTTCTTATAAAACATAAAATGAGAAGGGGACTCAGAAAGCCTAGGAGGAGACACTCCTGAAGGTCCGTCTGGGGAGATGTCCGGGTCAATGGGCACATCCAGACTTTCAAATCCACATTCACTCTCCTCATACTCCTCTTCCCCCTCCGGTTCATAATATTCCTCTAAATCATATTCTTGAATCGTGAACCGGCGAACCGGATGTACCATTGATGGTGCCGGTTCGGTCGGAACCGGGGAAAGCGACTGGACAATTTTAATCGCTTTGGCTATTTCTTCAGCGGTTGAAGAGGAAAGTTTTGGCTCCACACCAGCTGATTTCCTAGTCCTTTTAGCTGGAACCGACTCCTCAGAGTCGGATCTCCTTTTGCCAGAGGAAGTCTCGCCCTGGTCAGAGGGCACTCCCTCCGTTTGGTTGGAACCGAACCGGGCTGGCCATCCGGTTCAGTGGACTTTTTGGCCTCCCTTTCCCTGAGCCTACCAACTCTCTTTTCTAGGGTAGCTGCAGGAAAATTTTTACAAATCTGGCAGTCTGCATTGAGGTGGTCAAACCCCTGACAATAAAACACAAGTGGTGTGGGGCTCAGCCTTGGTAAAGACTTCCCCACAGACACTGAAGTGTTGAAACCCAGTGGGCCCGGTTTTTCTTTTGGGTTTCTCAGACATAGTGCCAGTCCTAACCAAACTTACCCATTTATGGCAATCCGCCAGGTAAGACCCCCTTATCGGTTCCCAACCGTGTCACGGGTCGTGGAAAAAAACGTAATAAAATCTGTTTTTAGAACTGATAAGAACTGGTAACCACACTCTAAATGACAGATTAATATATTTTAAACAACCTGATCGGTTCAAACCGAACCGATAATCATTTACAAGTTCCACACAGAATAGAAATTAATGTAAAACCTATCTAGTACTCACAAACACCACAGACAGAGTCTGAACCGACCGGTTGCGGTTTAAATTCGGTCGAAAACCGAGAAAAATAATACTTTAACCAACAAAATGAACCGAGCAGAAGGAGAAATCTCCGGAGCGAATATTCAGTGAGGTGGAGTAAAGAATCTGACGGTTTGAGTTTGAAGAACAACAGACAGAGTTTCAACCGAGCTCGAGCTCAGCGTTCCATGCCTGGCATGGAAAGTTAATTCTTTCACCTCCGGAGCAGTTCGAAGGTTGGGACTCACTGCATATGTCATAATACAGCAAGACTTCATGTTGTTTGAACCAGAGAGTACCATGGCTGCTTGGCCCAGTCTGGGGCAATGAGGATGGCTGGGATGTGAGCTTGTTCAAGACCCTCAACAGTAAGGGGAATGGGGGGGGAAGGCATACAAGAACCTCCCTGTCCAGTCCAGAATCAGTGCATCCAGCGGTACTGAACCCTTCACTGGAGGCCTGCAGCAAAACTTTTGGAGCTGGTAGTTGTCTGGAGCAGCAAAGAGAGCTACCTCTGGAGTGCCCCACCTTTTCAACGCCACATGTAACATCTGCTTGTTCTGAGACCATTCGTGATGGTTCTGATTTATCCTGCTCAGTGCATCTGCCAGAACATTGTCTTTTCCTGGTAAGTGAACTGCTGACAGAAGAATTCCCAGAGAATAAGCCAGACTCCATATTTTCTTGGCTTCTGTGTATGGGGTGTGGACCTTGTGCCACCTTGTTTGATATATAGTACACTGTGGTCATGCTGTCTGTTCTGATCTGCATCATCTTTCCCTGTAGCATGTTGGTTTATGCCTGAAGTGCTAGGAAGACTGATCTGAGCTCTAGCGGGTTGATGTGAAGCAGCGAATCCTGCTTGAGCCATGTACCATGCACAGCCTAGCAGGGAGGCATCTGTGGTTAGTGTCACAGACTCACTCAGCAGGTCAGGTCCTCTACTCCCAAAGTGCCAACCTCTGAGCGCAGTCTTGTGAACAGTGTAACAGACAAGGTAACCCTCTTGTCCGTTTTTGTGAGTTCGGATCAACCTTTGGTCTCCAGTTCTGGAGGGATTCAAACTGTTAACCTCTTGTTAGTATACCCAATGCACAGGCTCAGATACATCTGTCTTCGGGGGGGGGGCAGATATCTTTACCTATGGGCACCTAACAAGGTGTGCAGAAATGAACCCTTTAAAACTTTAATAAAGACCTCAGATTTAAAACTCTTCTCTTTCCAGTTTGGTACCACCATACAAGCTATGTCTGTTGTCTGCTATAACCATAAATATTTCTCAGCAAAAGAAAGCAATTCAAAGACAGACCAGGTTTGATCTAAAATTAGAGTTTTTACTAAAATATATAATAACACATCAAAAAAAAATACAGAACTCATATCAAAAGACATAAAAATCTTTAAACAAAATGAGGTTTAAAACAGTGTAATTCCTACAACAATATTTAGATTTTGTCTAGCTTTCTAAATACCTGTTTTCAGTGCTCAGATGTTATCTTGGTCAGAGTCAGCTAAAAGTGTCCTCTGTAGTGAAAAAGAATAATCTTTACAAGCTGTGTTTGCCAACCCCCTTTTGGATGAGGTCATCCAGCTCCTCCTCTGTCAAAATATCTAAGAAATATATATTTCTATACAACCACAGGATGTAATTTCAAGTATTAATTCTGCAACCTTAGCATAACTCAAGTTTCAAATGACACTTTCTTTGATCTCATGCTGTACCCTCCTCACACAGGCTTCATGTGAGCATTTATGACCTCTCACCTCTGTGTAATAACCTGTGTTTTCTCTTCAACGTCATAAACCTTTTTTATGATTTTCCCTCAACAAAGTTAACCAAAACAACTCTGTAATTAACTCAGAGAAACAGGATAATTGATTAAAGTCTTCCATGTAACACACTGTCTCAAAAAACTGAGTGTGTGTGATACATGCTGTCAACTGTTCTCTTGGCCTGTAGCTGTGAGCTGAAATCTGGGGGGAGATGAGTTAGGTCATTCTTAGAGCATTTGATTTTTTTCAGCAGAGCCAGTCATTCATACATTTTACATATAAAAAAAATATTATACAGCACTCAGAATGGGCTGTCTACGTCACAGTTAGCACCAAGGAAGGTTGCTCTTGAAGGAATGGAACTCCCTGCCTGAGGTTCTCCATGTCCAACCACCACAGAAGAGCTTGCAGAAGAGTTTGTGTAACTGGAACCAGTTTTGACAATGAATCGGTTTGCTGGTGCCAGTAGTGTCTGAGATGGTACTGAACATCCCTCATCTGCAATCTTGCCCCAGATGCTGCAGCTGTTGAGGCTACCATGTGGCCCAACAACTGTAGAAAATGCATGGCTGGCCGGAGACTGTGAGGGTTGAAGGAGCCTGCCAGCTGTACCAGGGTGTTTGCCTTTTCCTGTGGAAGGAAAACCTTTTCTCTTACTGAGTCCAGTTTAGCCCCTATGAACTCCAGAAGACATTCTTGCAGTGAGTATGGCAGTATTGCAACTGATATTTTTCTAGAAGGACAAAGAGATGGGATAGCCACAGGGATTTTTTAGGTCCTAAAAGTGCCCACCTTTCTTTTTCTTCCAGGCATACTCTGATTAGGTCATCTGGAACCCCACCGATACATTTAATCCACTATTTAATATATAGCGAGTCTGCTAGAGTCTTAAAGCTGTCAACACCTAGTTCTGCTCTAATGTATGCAGTAGGGACAGATTTATTTAACCTCAGCGAAGATTTCAGAAATTGAATAGGAATATTTTCTAGGTCATTAAGCCTATATGGGGCCCAGATCTCAGAGGCAAACAGTAGTTGAGGATTTATTAAGAGTGGATTGCTTGAATAAGAGGCCTGATACTGCGTCCTCTGTACCTGAAGTTAAACTTTTTGAGGCCGAGAGATGTTTTTTAGGCTTTTGTGATGGTATCCAGATAGTGTACCAAATGCCATCGGTGGCAAATTCTAAACCCAAATAAGTATACTGCTTGAATTTTTTAAATGTTGAATTCTTGATATGCCATAAGACTCTAGTATTCACTCTATGGTTCCCAAAGAAAACTATCTGGCTTTCAGTTGGATAAATAATAGGGCAAGATTCCGGGATATGGAGGCCAGTAATTTAAAAAACATTTTCTAAGCCTGACTGTGAAAGGGATAATAACACTAGGTCATCTGCATATGCCAATAGGGGGACTTAATGGAACCCAATCCTGGGTGAGTCTAAGGGAAAGTTATTAAATACTTTTACCAGTTTATCCAGGCAGATTTTAAATAAGGTTGGTGCTAATAGGCACCCTTGTCTGATGCCCTTATTAATTTCTAGTTTGCAGGATAATGAGCCCAAAAGGCCTACTCTAACTCTGACCTAGTTATTACTATATATGCTAGAGATTACCGATACCAGGTCATAGTCTATGCCCATATCCAGCATAGCCAGTCACAGTTTATTTCTGTCGACGGAGACAAAGGCCGAGGACAAATCTATGAAGGCAGCATAACACCTTTGTTTACGAAGCAGGCAGTATCTTTCCGCTAAGAACTAGCAAAATATCCCAAATCAACTAAACTTTTTAAAAAAATTACTGCAGGCAGAGTAATGAACAAAATAGTGTTTAAATATCACTTTTTTGACAGAAATAAACAATCTTGCAGTGAAGTTGCTATGAGCAGCTCTGAGGGCGTCTAGTTGTCTGAATGAAGAAGATAATTCTGGCAGTTAGATGGAACACAGTCCACCTAGAGGCAGTAGTTTGAATGTATTATTCTAAGTTCCATGATTTGCATACATTCCACATTACATCAGAGCTCCAGGGGCAGTCAGAGATTCTGAGGTGACTGCATATGTCTAATCCTACTGGGAGATCCCTGGGGATTGAATGAAACAGTTGTCCAAAGTACAGCAGTTATCTCTAAACCCGAATTGAAGGGGAGAAAGCCCACTCAGTGAGATGATTTGTGCTTAAATTTTGTTCATTATCTCTAAAATGCTGATGGGGCGATACAAACAAGGAATCCAATTTCACATGTGGAAGCCTTAATAGAACACAATATATCTGGGTATATTACATGTTGGGTAAAAGCATGGTTAAGTGAAAGAACGAGAGGGTTTGTTTGAAGGGTGTATATTCTGATTGGTTAAATGTGGAAAGTGGAGTTCCCCAGGGATCAGTACTGGGGCCTTGTTTGTTTAAAATACTGTATATAAATTATATATATATATATATATATATATATATACACACAACACACACACACACACATATACATACATACATACACATACATACACACACACACACACACATATATACACTCACTGACTGGTGGAGGGGATGCTTGGGAGACCAAATTTGCAGATGACACCAGGATTGGTACCAGCATCAAAAATAGTGAGGATGCAATGAAGCTACAGGATGCTTTATCTAAAATGGAAAGATGTGCGAGGGATTATAAGTTATCTGTTAACACTAATAAATGTGCAGTTATGCATTTTGAGAAAAATAACAAAAAAACAGATTATGTTCTAAATGGACATATGCTGGGGAAGGTCACCGAAGAAAGAGATCTGGGCATTAAAGTGACTAATGATCTCAAGTTGCAACAATACTGTAGCCAGATGATAAGGACTGCTAGTGGTATTCTTAATAATATTAATAAACATATTAAGAGTAGGAAGAGGGAGGTGATTGTGCCTCTTTATGGTTCACTGGTAAGACTGCATTTGGAGTATTGTGCCCAGTTCTGGTCACCTGGGTTTAGGACAGATGTCAAGAGATTGGAGAGGGTTCAGAGAAGGGCAACAAGGTTGGTGGCAGATGTTAGGGACCGAGATTATGAAGACAGACTGGAGGAGCTGGGGATGTACACACTGGAGTATAGGCGACTGAGAGGAGATCTGTGTATGGTGTATAGATTGCTTAAAGACACCAACTTAAGGGGGAAACTGGGACTTACACTTAGGGATCAGTATTATAACACTAGGACACACACATTGCAGTTGAAGGGGCAACATTTTAAGACAATAAAAATAAAACATTGGTTTAGTGTTAGGGTAATTCCAGTCTGGAACAACTTGCCTGAAGAGGTGGTTGCAAGTAAGAACATGCTTGAGTTCAAGAAGGAACTGGATAAATATTGTGTAGCAAACAAAATCGGGAGTTACCGTAACTAGGGCCTAAGCGAGCGCAATGGACGAAAGTCTTCTCTGCTCAATAACTACCTATGACACAGAGGTCCAGGGTGATAATATTGGTACTGACTGAATTTAAAACATCTTGTAAAGTGGATGAGAAAATCTGGAGGACACAGAATGAGGCCTCCTCTGTCCACACTAATATCTGATGGGAAGGGATTTTGCCCCTGAGAAATTGAGTATGATCCCTTTTTACAGTCATCTAAAGCACAACCTAATGCTGTGAGAAGATGGTCACTTTCTGATCTACTAAGCACATGCCAAGATGCCCAGGCTACCAGGCGGCCATTCCACAGTGCATAGTAGATCACCAAGAGACCATGTACTGAAAGGTGTGTGAACTGACCTGTGGAATCGCCAGTTAACCTTCCATTAAGAGGAAAAAATGTAATTCTACCATGAAATTGATAAGATTCAGCTCAGTCCTGGTTACCCTAGCGTCACATGACTACCTTATTTTGGGAGACAAATCTGTACAGAGAAGAATGACTGTGGAATTGTCCAGGGTACCATCAAAGTTGCCAATCCTGGCATTAAAGTCCCCAATCAACAGGATCGGGGTATGGGGGAATTGTAAATCGATCTTCGAGAGATTTTGGAAGCATCGGGAGACATAGACCGCACCTGGCTATGTTGTCGTGCTGCTTGCCCAGGCAGTACAGTCACATGTCGTGTGTGTCAGTGACCAACACCTTCTGTTGGCAACGTACGCAGAATTTGAAGACCAGCTTCCATTGCTCCACTGTCAATCAGAAAGAGCAGTCGAATGCCCTGATAAAGAATTCAAAATAGTTTTGAAAACTTTGTAAAGAAAGGTTCACCAATGGTGCACTAAATCGTAAGCGACAGCAGCAAAGGAGGTGACCTGTTCTTCCAGTGGAAAGAAAGATATGATGTCACAGGGCAGAGTCAGGAGATATACTGCAAGGTGGTGGCAGGAGCTTAGCTTCTAGATGTCCAACAAATCAGCATTTCCAGTGGAACTAACAGAATGTGGATAGTGAACTGTATCTATGCACCTAGAACATATTATTTGTGCTTACATTTAACACAGGTGCACTTTAAGAAAAAAGATGTATACTTTAATAAAGGTTTACCTCTCGTGACTTCCTTGGTTTGTAGTTGCCGTTGAACCTTTTTTTCCCATTCCTTCCTTTGTTGGTCTGTTTCGTCTGCATAACCATTGCTAACCAGCTTGCTGAAGTTTAATGGCTCATTGTTCTTGGAAAAAGGCCTAAAAGATTGGGACAAAGCACTAAAGGTAGTTATAACAGACTTTTGATAATCCTAGGGCTATTTCTTGGGGAGACAGAGTCCTCTCTGTGTACAGCACCCTTGTTTTCTAACTCATAGCCCCAACAGCTCCATGGTGTTAATTCAATATGACCCTTACTGCAAAATTATAGAAAAACACACAAACAGCCCAGAGATATTAACAGGTGCCACTGGGAAATCTTAGAAACAGTCTTCAAATCTTGTTTCAGCAAAAACAGCCCATGTAGCCAGGGCCCCTGGTTTTCCATGGCACTTCATTCCTGATTTCTGCAGCATGACTCCTATGCTCCTGCAGCATGAATTATTCATTTCTGTGACAGAATGCAGTCCTACCATTGGCTAAAAGAAAACAATTGCTCACCATAATAATGTTGTTTCTTCTAAAGGCATCCCTCACTATGCTTAACAACTGCTTCGTTGTCCTGGAAAGAGCCACCCCAGAGCTTAGAATTTTATGCTAATTAGATCATTTTTAGAATGAAATTCAAAACTCCGCTGTGCGGTCACGCTCTCCCTCACATTCCCACGGCAGATTCATTTCTACAGCTAGGGTGAGCAGTGACCATTAAGCTAGCTAAATGGCTACCAAACATATATCCATAAAATGTAAACCTTTAAAATTTTATTTTTCAAAATGGCAGAACAATTTTAAAATGCTATGAAAACACAAAATACCTTAGATCACTGAGTATCACTTGTAAAAGCACTGTAACATATAATGTTCAAGCAACAGAAAGAACTGATTCTTGTGCAACCCTTTTTCCAGGTTCTGGAAGGGAAGGTAGGAATTATGGATTGTTAAGCATAATGAGGGATCCCAGTGGAAGAAACATTACTACAGTGAGTAATTTTTTCTTCAAACCCCAGGAATCCCTCACTTATGCTTAACAACTGCAGACTCACAGCAGTACTTTGGGAGACTGGGTACAGAACCTATTTAGAGAAAAGGTTCTGTAAGACAGCAGTGCCAAAAATGGTATCCCTTCTGGACTGTATGACCAGACAGTAGTGCTTAGTGACAGAGTGTACTGTTTCGCAGGTAGCTGCTTTACAGATTTCCTGCAAGGAAACACCTCTTGGTACTGCCACAGAGGCAGAGGTGCCACTTGTGAAGTGAGCCTTAGGGCCTTCAGGTGGCTGGTTGCTAGCTTTGCTATAACAGAACTATATGCAGGAAACTATCCATCGAGAAATGGTTCTCCTGGATGCTAGTTTACCTTTCCCCACTTCACCATAAGTGACGAATAACTGAGCCTTAGCAGACCTTACATCTTTTGTGTGGTTCAAGCAGTAGCTCAGCGCTCTCTTAACATCCAGACTGTGGCGCATTTGTTCTCCAGAGCTGGATTTTGCTGTAAAGAAAACTGGAAGTGCAACTGATTAATTCAGATGTAATTCAGACACCACAATTTTCTGTTAGTTCTTAGGACCACCTTGTCCCTGTTAAATATGATACAGTTAGGATCTGTGCAGAGGGCTTGCAGCTCACTCACCCTTCTGGCAGATGTCAGGACTACCAGGAAAACTGCTTTCCAAGTGACATACTTCAAAGCAGCAGTTGCCACAGGTTCATAAGGAGCCTCCATCAGCTGGGCAATGCACAGATTCAGGTTCCATGAAGGAACAGGATGTCTTAATGGTGAGTACAAGTGATTAAGGCCTTTTAAATAACTTTTTGAAAATGAGCAGTGAAGCAACTGATCTGTCCTTGCCAGCTAAAGCATACACTGACACTGCTGCCAAATGAACCTTCAGGGTTGAGGGCCTGAGGCCTAGGGCCTGGAGGTGGACTAGGTAGTCTAGGATTGAAGCTAGACTCGCCCACAATGGGCTTGGCTGACTAGAGGAACACCAAAGGGAAAATCTTTTCCACTGAGATGTAGGTGTTCCTTGTTGCTGGTTTCCTGGAAACCTTAAGCACGTCCATAACCTTTTCAGAAAGATTTAGTCCAGAGAACTCTAGCTCTTTAAGCACAATGCTCGGAGTTTTCAGATCTGGTAATGTTATCCTGTCCATAGACAATGTCAGCAGATTGTATTTCAGGGGCAGGTTGATAGGATGTCTGCTGGAGAGGGACAAGGGCAGGGAGTACCAAATCTGCCTGTCCCAATCTGGAGCTATAAGAATCATTGTTGCTGACTCCCTTCTCAGTTTCAGAAGTACTTTCAGCAAAAGTGGGAAGGCATACAGAAACTTCCCTAACCAGTTAAGGACCAGAGCATCCTCTGGGACTGTACTCACTGATGGGTGTCTGCAACAAAGCAGTGGGAGCTGGATGTTTTACCAAGATGCAAACAAGTACATCTCTGGTGTACCCCACCTTCTGAACACTGCTGCCAGCACTTGGTTCAATGTCCATTCGTGATTTCCTTGACTGATTCTGCTCAGGGAATCTGCACAGCATATCATCCTTCCCTGGCAGGTATACAGACATAAGCAAGACCTCCAGGGAGTATGCTGAGTTCCAGATTTTCATCACCTCTGCGCATAGTTTTGAAGATCTTGTTCCTCCATTGTTTATATAATACATAATTGTGGTATTGTCTGTCCTGATCTGGATAGACTGACCTCTGATGTAGGAGGAAACGGTCTGCATTGCCAAGTATACTACCCTGGGCTCTAGGACATTTATGTATTCCTGAGTATCTTGTGTACTTCATGTGCCACTTACAGTGAGATCCTCCAGATGGGCACCCCAGCCCAGGAAGGAGGCATCTGTTGTATGACTGTATATGACTGTAGGTGTGTGCTGAAGGAATGGAACCCCCCTCTCTGAGGCTGCAGTCCTCCTTCCACCATACTAGTGCCTGTAGCAGGGATTTTGTGACTGTAACTAGTTTTTAAAGTGGTTCTTACCTTTGGAACTAATGGTTCACCAGGTGGTATTGCATATCTCTCATTAGAAACATGGCACCTGGTACCACTGCAATGGATGATGCCAAGTTGCCCAGCAAGCACAGGAAATCCTTTGCGGGTCTGGGCTGACCTGCCTGGAAGGATTTTGCAGCAGCCATCGGATTTGCTACTCTTGCATGGGGGAAGGAATGTCTTCCCTGCAGGGTATCCAGTTCTGCAACTAGAAAGTCCAGAACCTGAGCAGGGTCTGATTATGACTTTTGCACAATTATGAGGAAGCCCAGGTGCTTCAGGGTGCGTTGCGTCAGGAAAGGGGAGGACTTGGCCTCCTGGCATGATTTTCCTGAAACTAGTCAATCACCCAGACAGAGAAAAACTACCACCCCTTGCCTCTGCAAGCCAAACTCTTGTTCTGGAGAACCATCTGGTTCTATGGGCTCTTCTTCATCCTCCTCCTCCTCCTCAAAATACCAGTCATCCTCCTCCTCCTCCTCCTCCACAGACTTTGGGAAAGGAAATTGAGCCTGGGGAGGTGGGGGCAGGCATATTCATAAAATTCTGCATAGCCTGGAAAGCCTGGAGGAATTGCCATGCCTTAGTCATGTCTTCTATTGAGGACATTTTATTTGTATGCACTGGTCGCTCCTTCCTTCTTCAGGAGGAGGGGCAGCGAGAACAGGTTACTCACCTGTAACAGTAGCTCTAGGAGTGGTATATGT
The DNA here is from genome assembly GCA_016271365.2 of Neoceratodus forsteri. Lineage (NCBI taxonomy): Eukaryota > Metazoa > Chordata > Ceratodontiformes > Ceratodontidae > Neoceratodus > Neoceratodus forsteri. The sequence continues at coordinate 658,549,331 of CM057456.1, forward strand.
TGTTCATCCACACTCTTTGGCATGTCCCCTTCAGCTTTAAATCTCACCGGAATTCTTGAAGCTGGCTCCTCCCACCCACCCGGGTGGTATATACCTCGGCACCGCCCCATGACACCTGATCTTAGCCTGCTGGAAACCAGGTTGTGTGCATCTGCAGCCGGGGAGGTCGGGTGGGTCCGTGTGGATGAACAACATATACCACTCCTAGAACTACTGTTACAGGTGAGTAACCTGTTCTTCTAGGAGCGTGGATATGTTGTTCATCCATACTCTTTGGCAGACTCCCAGCAGTTCTCAAGGAGAAGGGAGGCAAGGTGCACACCCCCTACTTAGGGAACAGAGATTGGAGAACTGAGGCCCCAAAACCAGCATCCTGGTGTGACTTGAGGTCGATGTGGTAGTGGGTGATGACAGTATTAGCTGACTTCCAGGTTGCAGCCCGGCAGATTTGCTGGATAGGGGTGTCCCTGAAAGCAGCAGTATGGTGGGAAGAATGAGCTCTTATCCCTCTGGGAGGCTCCTTGCCCACCAACTCATAGCACAGACCTATGCATGATGTAATTGATCTTGCAAGAGTCTGCTTGACTGCAGGTCTGCCAGAAGCGGCTTCAGCGTAGGTGACAAACAGCTGGTGAACCTCTCCCTGAATTTCCGCTGTCCTCTCCTTATAATACGAGAGAGCACGTCTCAGGTCCAAAGTATGGAGCCTGTACTCGGCCTCCGAGGTGTAATTAGGGTAGTACACCGGCAGGGTTAACACCTGGTTAAGGTGAAACTCTGATACCACCTTCGGAAGGAATTTCAGGTGGGGGCGTAGGACAACCATGTCCTTGTGGAAGACCAGGTAAGGGGAGTCCACCGAAAGTGCCTGGAGCTCCCCTGTCCTTCTGGCAGATGTGACAGCCACCAGGAAGGCCGTCTTCCACAACAAGTGTGACAATGCACACTTGTGCATTGGTTTGAATGGCTTGCCCATGAGCTTTGCCAGTACCAGCAAAAGATCCACGGAGGTGGAGGTTCATGCACCGGAGGGGATATGTGATCCAGACCTTTGAAAAAGTGCCTAACCACCGTCTCCTGCGCCATCGGCTGACCGGCCCGCGCCTGGTAAGCAGAGATGGCTGCCAGGTGCACCCTAATGGTCGGTGACCAGAGACCCCCTTTTGGAGAGAGACCAAAGGTAGTCAAGAATGTTAGCCACTGAACAGGATAAAGGGTCCAGGCCCTTACCCTGACACCAAATGGAAAACCTTTTTCACCTGAAGGCATAACAATTCTACGTCGATTCCTTTCTGGATGCCTCCACCACGGTGTAGAAATCTTCGGGAAGACCCAAAGCCTGGAACCCTAGCCGCTCAGGTACCAGACTGTGAGGTGCAAGGATTGAAGGTCCGGATGGAATACATTCCCCTGATTGAGTGATATCAGGTCCAGGCATGTGCAAAGCCGCTCTGGGTGCCTGCAGCTGAGGCTGAGGAGATCTGGATACCAGAACTGGCGTGGCCAGTCTGGGGCTACCAGGATCACCTTTGACTTGTCCCTCCTCACCTTGAGGAGCACCTTGTGGATCAAAGGGAAATGGAGGGAAGGTGTAGAGGAGGCCTGGGGTCCACGGCCTCGAGAAGGCATCCCCCTGCAGCAGGCCCTGCTGAGCGGGCAGGCATGAAACAGCCTCAGCTTGGTGTTTTCCCTGGTGGCAAACAGGTCCACCATCGGTTTGCCCCAATGGGAGAACAGGCTGTAAGCTACCTCTGGATGGAGAGACCACCAGTGGGATGTCTGGCCTAAGCTGCTGAGAGCATCCGCCAGCTGGTTCGAGACTCCTGCCACATGGATGGCTAGGAGATCTGCCTCCAACCGGCTCATGAGGGTCCAGATGCGGAGTGCCTCCTTGCACAGCAAACAGGAGTGCATGCCGCCCTGTTTGTTGAGGTAGTACATGGTCATGGTATTGTCCGTCTGTACTTGAACCACTTGACCCCGGAGCTGAAGAGTGAAAGCTGGAAGTGCCAGTCTGACTGCTCTGAGCTTCAACAGATTGATGTGGCATCAGGACACCTCAGGGGTCCAGAGCCTGTGAGCCCTTTTGTCCCCCATGTGGGCTCCCTAGCCCTTGAGAGAGGCATCGGTCATGAGGACGACCGTCGGCTTGGGGCAGACAAATGGGATCCCTTCCTGCAACTGGTCTGGGGTGGTCCACCACTGGAGAGCGTCCCACATCCTCTGAGTTACAGTGACCAGCTGGTCAAAATGACCATGGCGCTGAATTCACTGGGCAGCCAGCTCCCATTGGAGGGGCACATGTGCAACCAGGCCCAACAAACCACTCAGGTGCATGCCGCCATGTAACCCAGAAGGCGCAAAAAGTCACGGGTAGGGCACAAGTGCCCAACTAGAAATGATTGGGCAAAGGAGGAAAGAACTTCCACCCTGTCTGCCGGGAGTCGAGTTCTGGCTTGACAATAGTCGAGCTCTGCCCCAATGAAGCCCATCACCCGAGACGGCATGAGTTCTGACTTGGCCTCGTTGAACAGGAGGCCGAGTTGGGAGCAGGTCTGAACGGCCAGGTCCCTGGACCCCTCCACTTCCTGTTGCGTGGATCCTGCTAGGAGCCAATCATCGAGGTAAGGATAAATCCTGACCCTCGACGCCGTAGATGGGCCGCCACCACTGCAATGCATTTGGTAAGGTCCCGCGGGGCCAATGACAGGCCGAACGGCATGGCTTGGAACTCATACAGGGTCCCTTTGACCCTGAAGCAGAGGAACCGCTGACAGGATGGACGGATTGGGACATGAAAGAATGCATCCTGCAGATCCAGTGAACAGAACCACATGTTTCGCTACAAGGATGGTATGATTTGGGACAGAGTGACCATCCGAAAGGTGCGTGACCTGAGATATTGATTCAGATTGTGCAAATCTAGAATGGAGCACCAGCCCCTGTCAGCTTGGGCACCATGAAGTACCTGGAGACAAAGCCTGGGTCTGCTGGAGGATCCACCACTGCAGCTACTGCCTCCTTGAGGAGGAGCTGAGCAATGTCGTCTCTGAGAGCCAACTGGGTCTGAGTGGATACTCGTTCCTACCGAGGGGCGCAGACTCAGCAGGTACTGCTTGAATTCCAGAGGCAGTCTCTGACCGACCACTTCCAGAACCCACCTTTCCATGGTGATAACGGATCAGGAGGAAAGAAAGTGGTGGAGCCGGTCCCCCATGGGAGGACCCAGAGCTGGCATGACGGGAGAGGAGTTAGCAGCCCCCGCTTCGTCACTGAGCAGGCTTGGGGGAGGAGGCTCCAGGACTGGAACCTCTGCCTCCTTTACGGGCCTGTTGGGGACCGGGCTTGGGCCGAGGGCGTCAAGCCTGAGCCTGCTGCTGTCCTCCTTGAAAGGAGGACTGCTGAGCCGCAGGCGAAGAATGCCAAAGAGGCTTCTTTTTCCTCTACTGGTTCTTGCCCGAAGAACTCTTGGCAGAGGTAGCATTCAAGGTGGCTTTGGACTGCTCAATGCACTGAAAGTGACCGGCCACTCATGGGCCGAACAAGTCGATCCCAAGGAAGGGCACGTCAGCTAGTTTGTGCTGGGTATCCACTGGGAAAGAGGAGGAGAGCCTCAGCCAAACCCTGCGATGAGAGGCAACTGCGGCAGACATCGAGTGGGCACACGAATCCCCAATGTCCAAGGCCATCTGAAGCTGCTGTTTTGCAACAGCTCGGCCCTGATCTTGGACCTGCTTGACCGCGGGGAGATGTGGGAGGACTTCATCTAATGACCCTAGAAGGGCGTGAGAGAAATGTGCCATGATGACGGCCGAACTCGCCTGACGAAGGCCCAAGGAGGAAGCCGCATAGACCTTCCTGGCTGAATGGTCCAAAAGCTTGGACTGTTTATCAGGAGCTCAGTCAGTGTCGGCAGAACTGCCAGTATGTTTGAACACAGAAGTGGTCACCAGGCTCTCGGCTGAAGGGTGCTCTGTGAACCCCACTAGGGACCTCATGGGCACCACATATTTGCGAGCCATGTGGGCAGATGGAGCTGGACAAGAGGCAGGACGTTGCCAAAGTTCTAGGGCAGGTCCAATGATGGCTTCGGCCACAGGAAAGGTCTCCGTTGGTGTATCCCCTCTCTTAAGGAGATCTGTAAGAGGGTACTCCGCCTTTTTCTGGATAGGCTCCAGGGGCATTCCTGTAGACTCAGAGATGAGGCAGAGAATCTCTTGAAAGGACGAGGGACCTTCCTCTGTCTGTAGGCCAGCGGTCGGGTCATCATTCCCTGGATGTGAATGTAGACCGGTGACGTCTGAATCTGAGGAATCTGGATACAACGGTCTACCGCCCATGTCACCTTCGACTCGCCGGGGGCGGTCTGGGGTGACCGTGACCGATAAACACTGGGGAAGCCCGGTGTCCAGTCTATCTTCTTTAGAAGGAGCCCCTCCCACAGGCTGATTTGGTGGTGGTTCCGCCACAATAGGTGGAGAGACCGTTTTGGTCCGAACAGGGGGTACTCCCAGCTCCGCGGGCTTGGGAACCGATTTGGTCGGCTTTGAAGGAGTCTGGTTCAGCCTGGGAGGTGAAAGCCAAGTAACGGCTGGGGTGGAAGCCGTGGTAGGCTTATGCCAGGACAGAATTAGCTGCTGCCACATGAGGTCCTCGTAGCACCGACAGAGTTTCCGCTGGAGCCTCTCCTCATCCAAGGAGGATGAGGATGACCGATGGCATCACCTCTTCTTAGAGCGCTTAATGCTCTTCCTCAGCCTGTCGGTCGAGGGGGTCCTAGACCTCGATCGAGATCGGGCAGGCTGAATCAGTTGGTCGGGAGACACTGGCAAGGCCGGTGACTTCCCAGGGTCTGGGATTGGTTCCTCGATGGGGACTCCAGCAGGCTGGGTCTCCTCATCGGGGAAAACAAGGACTGGAGTCCTCTCTAAGGAGTCGGTGACAAAGGATCAAGAGGGTCGATGACAATTTCCACTTCGTCGACCAAACCTTCGGTCAGCTAGCTGGACGGTAAGTCTGAAAAGCCTGCGACCTAGGAAGCGATCTCAACCGAAGTCGAGAACACATGCTCCTGGGACTGAGATCTCTCCCGCTCCCAGGACCGTCTTCGCACTCGGATCCTTCTCCTGCTTATGGGATCGAGAGGCGTGCAAGCCCGCAGGCACCTCTCTTTTGGTAGGGAGAGACTGGCACAACTCCCGGAAGGAACCCAAGAAGGTGGAGCCCAGGTTGTGCGGAATGAAAAAGCTCCAAGAAAACTTCGCAGCACGAGCCGCCTGCTCCTCGAACGCTTGCATGCGTTCCAACTGTTCAGCGGATCCTGCAGCTGTGGAAACCGCCCACTGGGCCTCCTTGGATTTCACCAGAGGGTTCCTTTTCTGTGGCCCCCCCAGCTTCAGGCATGCAAGATGGTCGTCGAAACGTTGAGGATGAAGGTCAAACATATACTGCATGACGGTGTCATGGCCGACGAGGCAGTAGATGGATGTGGTATGTGGGGATTTCGACATCTTCTTCTGGTGAATGGGCACCAACAAATCCGGGGGAAGATTTATCTTCCATGATCGAAGCTGCAAACTTGCAATCATTAATGCGAACAATGCGAATTTTTGGTAAAATCGAAGGTTTGAGAGCCAGGGCCAATGAAATGTGACAGCATGAGGGAGACAACTTGAATCTTCCAGTGGAAAGGAAGATCTAGCGTCATGGGGCGGAGCCAAGGTATATATCACCCGGGTGGGTGGGAGGAGCCAGCTTGAAGACTTCCGGTGAGATTTAAAGCGGAAGGGGACATGCCAAAGTGTGTGGATGAACAGCATATCCACACTCCTAGAACATGTATTTCCTTTTGTTTCTTCTTTGCAGGCACCATCACTGGTGTCTGCTCAGAGGCTCTTATTTTTATTAGACTCAGTGTTCCTCGTTCAGAAATCCTGATTTCTGAACCATCTTTAGTGGCCTTTTCTTTCTTGTCTGTCCCCTTTGACAGGGACTGCTGTTTGCCTTAAGGGGCTAGACCCTCATCTGAGCCTTTATGTGATGTGGAGACAAACTGAGAAGCCATAATATCTGCAAATGTTTTAGCCCTTTACGTTTGCGTTTTAGGGCAAAACGTGATACATAGCTCACAGCTGATAAAATCATTGATCTGGACTCAGGCACCTTAAACACAACTCACTGCATTTTGTCTGCCTTAGCCAGGAGATGGAAGCAAACTTTACAATTTTTAAAGCCTGTTGGTTCCGTATTCTTCTTGGGCCTGTTAGTCATGCCAAATGCTGACAGGCATGGAAGATATTCCAGGTCCCAAAATCCAAATTTCTAGTTTAAAAAAAAAAACCAAAACATTATGAACCTATGAAAGCAGAGACAGGTTTAAAAAAATAAAGAAAACACAGTTTGGTTCCCTAGTAAAGATAAACCTCGATATAAAATGAAACCTAATAGTGTTAACAAAAACAAATAAGGCCACTTATTGCCTCAGTTCCCAAAATCAGGGAACTAAGACTAGTTATAACAAAATACCACATAGCAGTTAAATTAAAAAGTAAAGCAAAGGTTTTAATTTTTTTTTCTGAAGTAAAGCAGTTCCATAAAGCAAATGAAGTGGTTTCCTAAAGTGGAACCACACCACAAAACAGTCTTCTCTGGTTCCTGGGAACTGATGTGGAACCAGAGAAATAGAAACTTTTATACAAACTACACCCTAAAGCAAAGTATCAATAATTTATCTAAATAAGTAAGAAAAAACTGAAACTTAGAATAAATAAATAGAATAAAGTATGCGGTGGTGTGTGCAACGAAAAGTTTACACCCCCCCGAGGTGTTAGATGCTACATAAACCCTGAGAGCGAAGCATCTAACACCGAGGGTGTGTGCAAACTTCCGGCTTACACACCACCCTTATTTTATTTTATATAATTGCTGGTTTTTTTGCCTCTGCAATTATACAAAATAAATGAAGTTACTGTGCAGCCGCGGTCCGTTACAGCTATGTCCACAACTGACTGACTATTTCTTTAAAAGTAGGTTTTGTTTTCATTTTGTGGCCAGTCGAAGTTGATTTTTCAAATTGTGGTACATTTTATTTTTCACTTACCGCTGAGCCGGGTGGTGGTTCACTGTCTGTTAGTGGTTCGGTGAAAAGGCAAGCAGCAGAGAGCGGTCGGGAAGCAAGGAACTGTGGCGGGTGCATGTGCAGAATTAGGGAAACCGTGTGCATGTTTACCGTAATAAACACTCCTTCCACGGTTTCTCTATGGGAAAAAGGGGAAGCCAGTAATTATAAAAACAATAAACTGTAATCAGTCTGAAGTATGATGAAAAGTCGTTAGGGTAACTGCTTTCTTCAGGCAAAGAAATAACTGTGCAGTTAGAATGTGAGGATGAGCATGACCACACAGCAGTTTGAATTTCATTCTAAGATTCTCTAATTGCCATAAAATCTAAGCTCCAGGGCGACTAATTACAGGGGAATGAAGCACTTGTTAAGCATAAATGAGGGATTCCTGGGGTGTGAATATGATGTTTTTTTAAAAAACATTTTTGGCCAGGAAAGACAGACTAAGCCAAGGCTCATTTCTAGATGCATCCTGGAAGCACAGGGAAGTTAAGTGACTTGCTCATTGTCACACAGTATGCAAGTGGTGGCTGTGGCATTTTAATCTGCTTCTCCAGGTTTGTAGCTCAGTGCTCTTAACCACTACATTTTACTGCGCCCCTATGCTGAACACAGAGGAGGGCTTATGATAAACAAGGAGGGTGAGGAACCAGGCACTATGAAAAACTGTATACCCGAATGAAAACTCAGCACGAGCAATGAATTTCACAGCACTAAATATTTTCTGCTGCACAATGTGAGTTCTGCAGAAAATTCTGCAGCTATGGAATTGCAGAATTCCAGGGGCCATGCAGATGAAACTGGCAATTAATAACTGCATTGTGCAACTCTGTAATATAAATCACTTACAGCAGTATCTCATGATAGGACAACTTTAAATAATCTCTTCAGCAGTTAGAACAAATAAAAATACAAGCTCTAGCCAGAGCTGATAGGGCTGTGAAAAAGCTACCAAATGACCAAAGTTACACGTGTGCGTAGAAATTATGCAACGCCCGGGCATAACATGGCCATTTTTTGGAGGGGTTGCACCAAATTTTCAACATGACCTTTTTGGGACCCCTCCTCATGAAGAGTGCCAGTGAGATTTTTTTCACTTGTCCCAAAAGGTGATTTCGCTGTGCCACACGTGGGAAAACACGTTTTGGGCACATTGTGGAAAATGACAGCTATACTGTTTTGAAGGAGGTGTGCAAAAATGGCAATGTTGAAAATGTGGAGTGAAAATATTAAAAATTGGCAAAGTTAGGAGGATGCATAGAAACTGCGCAACGCACACTCGTAATGCAGTCATTTTTTGGAACTTTTTCACCAAATTTGCAACATGGGCTATTTGGGACCCCATCTCATGAACAGTGGCACTGTCATTTCGTGAATCGGTCCCAAAAGGTGACTCCGCACGGCGACTGCGAAATTACCTTTCGGGACTGAGTAACAAAATGACAGTGACAGTTTTCATGAGGTGGGCTCCCAAGAACCACATGCTGAAAATTTGGGGCAAAAATTCCAGAACATGGCTTATTTATCAGCATAAGCTGAAAACCCCATTAAATGGCATTATAGCATGCTTATCTTTGATTCTTCGGTTTGCGGTTTGACTTTGAAGAGTGCAGACGTGTCCCAGTCCAGAGAAGAAGACAAGAAGACAGTGCCGACCTCCAGAGATAAGTATGGGGTGGGGGATGGGGAGGGGACTGGAGTGACGACGAGGACTCGTTTTTTTACTTGCAATCATTAATGCAACAATGCAAATTTTGGTAAAATCAGGTTTGAGAGCCAGGGCCAATGAAATGTGACAGCATGAGGGAGACAACTTGAATCTTCCAGTGGAAAGGAAGATTCAGGCCATGGGATGGAGCTAGGTATATATCACCCGGTGGGTGGGAGGAGCCAGTTTGAAGACTTCCGTGAGATTTAAAGCGGAAGGGGACATGCCAAAGTGTGTGGATGAACAGCATATCCACACTCCTAGAACATGTATTTCCTTTTGTTTCTTCTTTGCAGGCACCATCACTGGTGTCTGCTCAGAGGCTCTTATTTTTATTAGACTCAGTGTTCCCCGTTCAGAAATTCTGATTTCTGAACCATCTTTAGTGGCCTTTTCTTTCTTGTCTGTCCCCTTTGACAGGGACTGCTGTTTGCCTTAAGGGGCTAGACCCTCATCTGAGCCTTTATGTGATGTGGAGACAAACTGAGAAGCCATAATATCTGCAAATGTTTTAGCCCTTTACGTTTGCGTTTTAGGGCAAAACGTGATACATAGCTCACAGCTGTTAAAATCATTGATCTGGACTCAAGCACCTTAAACACAACTCACTGCATTTTGTCTTCCTTAGCCAGGAGATGGAAGCAAACCTTACAATTTTTAAAGCCTGTTGGTTCCGTATTCTTCTTGGGCCTGTTAGTCATGCCAAATGCTGACAGGCATGGAAGATATTCCAGGTCCCAAAAATCCAAATTTCTAGTTTAAAAAAAAAAACAAAAAACATTATGAACCTATGAAAGCAGAGACAGGTTTAAAAAAATAAAGAAAACACAGTTTGGTTCCCTAGTAAAGATAAACCGCGATATAAAATGAAACCTAATTGTGTTAACAAAAACAAATAAGTCCACTTATTGTCTCAGTTCCCAAAATCAGGGAACTAAGACTAGTTATAACAAAATACCACATAGCAGTTAAATTAAAAAGTAAAACAAAGGTTTTTATTTTTTTTTCTGAAGTAAAGCAGTTCCATAAAGCAAATGAAGTGGTTTCCTAAAGTGGAACCACACCACAAAACAGTCTTCTCTGGTTCCTGGGAACTGATGTGGAACCAGAGAAATAGAAACTTTTATACAAACTACACCCTAAAGCAAAGTATCAATAATTTATCTAAATAAGTAAGAAAAAACTGAAACTTAGAATAAATAAATAGAATAAAGTATGCGGTGGTGTGTGCAACGAAAAGTTTACACCCCCCCGAGGTGTTAGATGCTACATAAACCCTGAGAGCGAAGCATCTAACACCGAGGGTGTGTGCAAACTTCCGAGTTTACACACACCACCCCTTATTTTATTTTATATAATTGCTGGGTTTCTTTTTTTTGCCTCTGCAATTATACAAAATAAAATGAAGTTACTGTGCAGCTGCGGTCCGGTTACAGCGTACGGTCCACAACTGACTGACTATTTCTTTAAAAGTAGGTTTTTGTTTTCATTTTGTGGCCAGTCGAAAGTTGATTTTTCAAATTGTGGTACATTTTATTTTTCACTTACCGCTGAGCCGGGTGGTGGTTCACTGTCTGTTAGTGGTTCGGTGAAAAGGCAAGCAGCAGAGAGCGGTCGGGAAGCAAGGAACTGTGGCGGGTGCATGTGCAGAATTAGGGAAACCGTGTGCATGTTTACCGTAATAAACACTCCTTCCACGGTTTCTCTATGGGAAAAAGGGGAAGCCAGTAATTATAAAAACAATAAACTGTAATCAGTCTGAAGTATGATGAAAAGTCGTTAGGGTAACTGCTTTCTTCAGGCAAAGAAATAACTGTGCAGTTAGAATGTGAGGATGAGCATGACCACACAGCAGTTTGAATTTCATTCTAAGATTCTCTAATTGCCATAAAATCTAAGCTCCAGGGCGACTAATTACAGGGGAATGAAGCACTTGTTAAGCATAAATGAGGGATTCCTGGGGTGTGAATATGATGTTTTTTTAAAAAACATTTTTGGCCAGGAAAGACAGACTAAGCCAAGGCTCATTTCTAGATGCATCCTGGAAGCACAGGGAAGTTAAGTGACTTGCTCATTGTCACACAATATGCAAGTGGTGGCTGTGACATTTTAATCTGCTTCTCCAGGTTTGTAGCTCAGTGCTCTTAACCACTACACTTTACTGCGCCCCCTATGCTGAACACAGAGGAGGGGCTTTATGATAAACAAGGAGGGTGAGGGAACCAGGCACTATGAAAAAACTGTATACCCGAATGAAAACTCAGCACGAGCAATGAATTTCACAGCACTAAATATTTTCTGCTGCACAATGTGAGTTCTGCAGAAAATTCTGCAGCTATGGAATTGCAGAATTCCAGGGGCCATGCAGATGAAACTGGCAATTAATAACTGCATTGTGCAACTCTGTAATATAAATCACTTACAGCAGTATCTCATGATAGGACAACTTTAAATAATCTCTTCAGCAGTTAGAACAAATAAAAATACAAGCTCTAGCCAGAGCTGATAGGGCTATAAAAACTACCAAATGACCAAAGTTACGTGTGCGTAGAAATTATACAACGCGGGCATAACATGGCCATTTTGGAGGTTGCACCAAATTTCAACATGACCTTTTGGGACCCCTCCTCATGAAGAGTGCCAGTGTGATTTTTCATTTGTCCCAAAGGTGATTTCGCTGTGCCACACGTGGGAAAACACGTTTTGGGCACATTGTGGAAAATGACAGCTATACTGTTTTGAAGGAGGTGTGCAAAATGGCAATGTTGAAAATGTGGAGTGAAAATATTAAAAATTGGCAAAGTTAGGAGGATGCATAGAAACTGCATAGCCTTTTTCATGATAAGTCATTTTTGGAACTTTCACCAAATTTGCAACATGGGCTATTTGGGACCCATCTCATGAACAGTGGCACTGTCATTTAGTGAATCGGTCCCAAAAAGGTGACTCCATGCCGGCTGACCTAAGTATTACCTTCCGGGACTGAGTAACAAAATGACAGTGACAGTTTTCATGAGGTGGCTCCCAAGAACCACATGCTGAAAATTCGGGGCAAAAATTCAGAACATGGCTTATTTATCAGCATAAGCTGAAAACCCCATTAAATGGCATTATAGCATGCTTATCTTTGATTCTTCGGTTTGCGGTTTGACTTTGAAGAGTGCAGACGTGTCCCAGTCCAGAGAAGAAGACAAAGAAGACAGTGCCGACCTCAGAGATAAGTATGGGGTGGGGGAATGGGGAGGGGGACTGGAGCGACGACTGAGGACCGTCTCTCTTTACAGAAAAAGAAACATTTGGGCACACTGGGGTGGGCTCCCAGTGTGCCACATGACTGGGGGGGTTGTACATTATGCCAACATGGGGATTGGGCACCTAGATGTCAGTGGGGGATGAAAAAAAATACAGGTTACTCTCCTGTAACAGGAGTTCTAGGAGTGGTATATGTTGTTCATCCATACCTTGTGGCAGGTTCCTTGCCGCTTTAAATCTTGCCGGCAGGATCAAGCTGGCTCCTCCCACCCACCTGGATGGTAAAACCCTTGGCTCCGCCCCATGACGCCAGATCTAGCCCGCTGGAAGCCAGGTTGCGCATCAAAGCTGGGGAGGTCGGGTGGGTCACGTGGATGAACAATATATACCACTCCTACAAATGGAAATTGTGTACCTACCATAATTCTCGATCTTCTTGGACGAGTCTCCACCACTCATTCACACTAATGGGATAGCGCCAGAGGCACTAGGACCTAGCGGGAGCAAACTTTTTGCTGGAGGGCCGGCGCCAGAGATGGAGCCACGAGGAGCGGCACCACGAGCCTCAGCTCGTGCGGTAATGACTATCTCGGCGTTGACCCTCCAACCGCCTCAGTACCTTTTCTCTCCGAGGAGGTGCAGCGTAACTAACCTAGAAGGATAGCCTAACCAGAAACCGGACATAAGATATTCCGGACGACCCATATAAGAAGGGTCAACAAAGAAGTCTTCACAGCCTAAAGATTTGAGGAGTGAAGACCAACAACAGAGGTGAGCTCGGGGATGGAGGGAGATGAATGAGTGGTGGAGACTCGCCCAAGAAGATCAAGAATTACAGTAGGTAATGCACTCCATATCTTCCTGGACATAAGTCTCCACCACTCATTCACACTAATGGGAGAGTACCGAGCCAATAATCCCCAAGAGGGCGGCAGGAGACCAAGAGCTCACAGTTTTAGGACAGAAGTCCATTAAGGATGGTCCTGCCAAAGGAAAGATGTCGTCTGGCATGGACATCCAAGGCATAGTGTTTAACGAAAGTATGCACTGAGCTCCAGGTAGCTGCATTGCAAATATCTGCAATGGGTACGTTGCGAATTTCCACCAGAGATGCCGCGACCGCCCTAGTAGAGTGAGCGTACACTCTGCCCTCCAGCTTAACCTGCGCCATGGAATAACAGTGGCAACAGCATGCCACTAGCCATGCTGAGATACATCTGATAGCGACAGGTTGACCCAGCCGGGTCTCGCTGAAGGAAACAAAGAGTTGCTGAGCTTTACGAAAGTCTTTTGTTCTATCTAGATAGAAACGCAAAGCTCTCTTGACGTCCAAGGAATGAAGAGAACGTCCTCCTTCATTTTGGAAGTTCGCGAAGTAAGAGGGAAGGACCAAAGGTTGGTTTAGATGGAATTCCGGAACAACCATAGGAAGAAATTTAGGATGGGTTCTAAGGAATACTTTGTCTTTGTGGAACACAGTATACGGAGGGTCTGTGACCAAGGCATGTATCTCAGAGACCCTGTGAGCTGAGGTAATGGCCACCAGGAAGGCAGTTTTCCAGGGGAGAAATTTTAGCTCACAGGTAGCCAGAGGTTCAAAACGTTTCTGAGTGACCATATCTAGCACAAGATTAATGCCCCAGGTTGCAACTGGACATCTTATAGGAAGTCTGGTATGCAGAATTCCCTTAAGAAACCTCTTAACCACAGGTAACTGAGCCAGCGACAAGGAAAGTACCGGCTCATGATAAGCTGAAATGGCACAAAGGTGACCCCTGACTGTAGAGTACTGCAGACCTGAATTTGATAGGTCTAAGAGGTACTCGAAAATTTTATCTGGTGGGCAGGAAAAGGGATTTAAAGAGGATTTTGCACACCAGAGTGAAAAACGCTTCCATTTGGCTGTGTAAGTTTTCCTAGTGGCTGGCTTCCGCGCAGCCAGAAGAATATCTGAAACCCTGCGAGAGACATTGAACCTGTTCACTTCTATCTCTTCAGGAGCCAAGCGTGAAGGTGAAGCGACCTCAGGTTGGGATGAACAACAGGCCCCTGAGTCAAGAGGTTCGTCTGAAGGGGAAGTGGTTTCGTCGGAGCTGCCGACATACTGCTGAGTAGTGGAAACCACATCTGTCGAGGCCAGAAGGGAGCAATGAGGATCATTTTGTCCCCCTGGGATTCGAACTTGAGAAGTACCCTCTGAATTAGAGGAAGAGGCGGAAAGGCGTATAGAAAGCGTTTTGTCCACCGCAGCCTGAATGCATCCTGACAGAAAATGCCAGGCCCCGGATTCCTGGAGCAAAAGAGAGGCAGTTTTGTGTTGAGTGGGGATGCAAAAAGGTCCAGGTCTGGAGTTCCCCACTCTGCGAATAGAGACTGAACTATGGTTGAGTCGCGAGACCATTCGTGAGGATCTGTCTCTGTTCTGCTGAGATGGTCTGCCAGTTCGTTCTGCACTCCCGGCAGGTAGACCGCTTGAATTAGAGCCTTGTGCTCCAAGCACCATTCCCACACTCTCATCGCTTCCCTGCATGAGGGGTAAGAGTGAGCATCGCCCTGCTTGTTGATGTAATACATCAGTGCTTTGTTGCCCGTTTGAAGGAGAATGTTCTTGTGACAGAGAATGTCCTTCAACGCCCGGATCGCATAAAGGATGGCTCTCATTTCTAAGACATTTCTGTGAAGTTGAGACTCGACTTGAGTCCACGTACCTTGAGTGTGGAGAGCCTGACAGTGAGCTCCCCACCCCATCAGGGACACGTCTGTGGTAATGGAAATCTGATGATCCAGAGGAGCAAAGGGATACCCTTCTAGGAGATTGTTCTCTTGCGACCACCAGATGAGCGACCTCTTTAGAGGTTCCGTCACCTTGATGAGAAAGGACTGCGGGTGAGTGGTTGGGGACCACTGAGTACTGAGCATCCATTGAGAAGTTCTCATGTGAAGGCATGCTAGGGGTACAGTGAACACCGAGGATGCAATGAGACCTAGCATCCGTTGCATCGAGAGAGCTGGAACCGAGTTGCTCTCCCTGATGTGACGGGTCATGTGAAGGATATCACTCCTCCTGTCCTCTGGAAGAAAAGCCTTCGCATAGGAGGTGTCCAGAAGAGTTCCTATAAAAACAAGCCTTTGGGAGGGCTGCAGCTGCGATTTTTTTGAGGTTTAGCAGGACTCCCATGGACGTGAGAAAGCGTGAAGCTGTGGCTACGGCGTCCAGAGTTCCCTGCTTGGAAGGACTTGCCAGAAGCCAATCGTCCAGATAAGGGAACACCTGTATTCCGATCTTTCTGAGATGTGCTGCGAGAACTGCACAGCACTTTTTAAAAACTCTTGGCGCTGAGAATAGCCCAAAGGGCAGGACTCTGAACTGATAATGTTGTCCCAGAGCCACAAACCTTAGGAGTTTGTGATGCTTTGGGTGAATAAAAATGAGCTGGTAGGCATCCTGCATGTCTAGGGATGCTAACCAGTCGTGTTGATGAAGCAAAGGTAACAGGGTTCCTAGTGAAATCATTTTGAATTTCTCCTTGGGCAGAAATTTGTTTAGTTTTCTGAGGTCCAAAATGGGGCGCATGCCCCCGGTTTTCTTTGGGACCAGAAAGTAATGGGAGTAGAACCCTGTGTTCCGTTGATGCAGCAGAACTACTTCTACTGCCCTGTTGTTCAGAAGACCCTGTATCTCGGCGGCGAGAAGGTCTGTCTGAAGGGTTGACAGCTTGGGCTGTCGTTTGGGAGGACGATCCGGAGGGGTCTCCACAAGATTGAGTGAATACCCCTCGCGGATTATCCGGAGGACCCATTTGTCTGAGGTTATCGATTTCCATTGATTGTAGAAGCGCATCAGATGACCTCCCACCACCTCGGGCAGCTGAGGTGGGACTTGGGCCAAGAACTCAGAAGGCGGTGCTGGGCACTTTGGGTGCTGCGCCTTCTGCTGCATTTTCTTTTGAGGCTGGGGGGCTTGGTTTTTATGAAAACTTCCTCTGCCTTTGCCTCAAAAGGACTGACAGTTATGGAACTGGCGTTTATTAACACCCCCTCGAGAGGGGACAGGAGGAGGTCGAGCCAACTTAATGGCTGACCTAGTCTTTTGTGTAGCTTCTAGAGCCTGTTCTACTTGAGGACCAAAGAGATACACACCATCAAAAGGCAACGCCATTACTTGCTGCTGTGCATCATTTATGAAACCTGAAGTGCGCAGCCAGGAATGACGGCTGTCGCCGCTCGGGAAGCAGTATCGAAAGCATCCATAGCCGCTTTAACCTGCTGGTTGTTGGATTCGATACCCCTGGTAATGGTGTGGAGTAGCTCTGACTTTATGTCCGAATCCGGTAGAGCTTCAACCATTTGTTTGAGTGAGTGCCAAAGGATATACTCATATTGAGAGAAATAGCCTTGGTAGCTGGCAATACGCATACCCAGGGTGGAAGCAGCAAAGACCCTCTTACCCAAAGTGTCTATCTTACAAGATTCTTTGTTAATAGGTCGAGCTGTAGTAGAGGCATCGGTGCAGCCCCCTGCGCTGCAGCCATATGAGGGGGGCACATGGCACTGACAGGGCCCCGGGCACCAAGGACAGCGCTGAAAAGCCGCACAGCACCAAGGATAGTGCCGACAATCTCAACGGCACTGAGGATGGCACTGACAATGGCGCCGGGTGACCCATCGATGCCAACGGCGCCGAAAACAACCCAGGGCTCTGAAAAATAGGATTTGAGGAGAAAAAAGGAAGGAGACCAGGAGATACAGCATCGGTGTGGCCCCCTGCACCGCAAACATGTGAGGGGGAAAACACCTGCACTCGGAGTTGACAGCACCGAAGAAGGCACCGCATGACTAGGGAGGCCTGACCGCCCAACCTGATCCCCGGAAAGGCCTGAAGGCCCCGGAGTGACCAGGCCAGGCAGCTGGATCAACCTCCGAGACCACTGCTCCGTAAGAGCGGCCCACTGATGAAACTGCTCATCTGAAGCCCTACCAGAAGGTGGGGAAGGACTCCGATGTCGAAGAGGTCGGTGACTGGAAACAGAAACAGGCGACTCCGAAGGAGAGACGACAACGACCCCAATGACCAAATCGTAGCATGAACATGCAGAGGGCGTCCTCAGGTGATGCCTTCTCTTTCTTGACCTGTAGGGCAAGAAGAGCTCGAGGGCAAACGGTGCCAAGAATGCGACAGTTTTCTTTTATGCTCCGTGGGGACCGCCCATCCCCTTGGGCACTGAACCGTCCATTGTCAGACCCTCCGTCCGGAGAGGGCAGTGGACTGGACCCAGCCTGACTGACTGAACAGCTTTCATACATACAAAGTCTCCCTACCGTCACCTGACCCGCTCATGGTCGACTCCATCAATGTAGGCTGAGACTTCTTTCTTGAATAAGAACAATTTTATATTAATCGGGACTTATTCGAGATACACTACAAAACAATAAACTGAAAAGTATTGCTGCTAGTTTGAAGTTTAACTCCTGGCGGGTGAGCAACGTCATCATTGAAGCGGAGTTGACGGTGGGAAAAAAGGAACTGAGGTGGCTGGAGGGTTGATGCCGAGATGGTCATTGCCGCACAAGCCAAGGCTTGCAGTGCCGCTCATCGCGGCTCCATCTCTGGCGCCGGCCCTCTTGCAAAAAGTTTGCTCCCACTGGGTCCTAGCGCCTCCAGTGTAGATCCGATCAGTGTGAATGAGAGGTGGAGACTTTATGTCCAGGAAGATTGTGGCAAGAAGCACAGGTGTACTACACACACACACACACACACCCACCCACCCACACACACATCGCACACTTTATACCATGATAGGATGGAATTTTTAGATGGCACCAAAATGCAGTCCTCTGGACCTACAGAGCCATCTCTAATAAGCTCCCACAATATATCTCTGACTGCCTTCCTGTCTGCTCTGCAGGGAACTACCCCCTAAGAAGTCTCTCATATACCTCACTTATTCTCAAGGTTAGAACACGTTTTGGTAGAGCAGCTATAAGTCACTCTCTCCCCGTTCTTTGGAACAATGTGCAAAAAATGCTGAAACTTGTGCTCCCTGTGAAGTTGACCTTCTTTAAAAATCTTTTTGTGCGGACATTCAAGGAGACTTGCAACTAACTGTCTCTGCTAATAACCTTCTTCTCTGGTACCTTGCTGTCTTCTCCATCTTAATTTCCCATTTTCTATGGTGCTCTTCTCACCTGAATGAGTTGTATATTTTGTATAAGTGTATAATATTTGTTTTTATATCTGTATTTTATTATAAATGGTTGCCTCTTTCACAGTACACATTTTTTTTGGACCGACTATAATCCCAATGTATATCACACTGTCGTATGTATAACCTTTTATTTTTTTTATTTAGTTGTTTAACCAGGAGTAGCACACTAAGCTGAAAGCTTTTTTACAGGAGCGACCTGGGAGCACAGGGAAGTTAAGTGACTTGCTCAGGGTCACACAGTATGCAAGTGGAAGCTGTGGGATTCAAACCCAGGTCTGGTCTGCTGGATGTCACCTGATTTGCAGCTCAAAGCCTTACACCACTGCGCTATACTGCCTCCCTGAGGCATAACCTGTTTCCCTGCACTCTGCTTCAGATTGCTTTGTGTACATATTGTTTTATACACTGCTGTATTTGCTTTGTACCTTTCCCAAGGTCCACCTTGTAAATGAGTTGCCTCAATGGTGTTCTGCCTGGTTAAATAAAGATTGGTTGATTGTCTGACTGGTCCTACATATTTTTTTTTTTTATGAAAAATAGGCAACTGCTTAAAAAGAACTAACTAGCCCTAAGGGCAACTATGACAGAGCAGCAGACAAGTGGATGTTACAGCAGACAACCAGGCATGCTAAGTAGCAACAAGCAGTGGCGTACTACACTGACCGACTGGTCCCACAGTTGTTTTCTTTTTAAGGAAAAATAGGCAACTGCTGAAACTACAACTAGCCCTTTGGCCAGCTGTGACAGAGCAGTACACACATTTTCTTTCAAGTATTTTTCAATGCAGTTGACCTCTAGCCCCCCTCCCACCCAATGCCCAGAGCTGCCTTGGTGGCATCCTGCTAGGGCCTGCTACTGTTTCAGTCTCCATCTTGCTCCCTCTTTCTCTGATTTTTTTTTTAAAAGATGTTATTTTTTTTTTAGGTATTTTTTTTTTAGTGCAATTTAGCTTTAGTCCCCCTGCCGCAGGCCAGGTCCTGCTACTGCTCCAGTCTCCATCTCTCTCGCTCTCTAATCTTTTTTAAAGATATTATATTCTTTCGGGCATTTTTTTTCAATGCAGTTTAGCTCTAGCTGCCTCCTACTCAATGCCCACAACTGCCCTGGACTGCCTCTTGCCAGACCCTACTATTGCCTCAGTCCCCATCTCTCTCTCTCGCTTGCTAATTTTTTTTTTTTAAAGATATTATTTTCTTTCGCATACTTTTTAGTGCAGTTAAGCTGTAGTGCCCCCGCCTCTGTCCAGACCCTTCTGTTACTGCTCCAGTCTCCATACCTCTCTCTCTGATCTTTTTTTAAAGATATGGGGCAGGATTTTCAAATGCCTTAGATCGCCGCAAGCCCCAGTGTGCCAATGATACGGTGTGTGAGGCTTGCAGTGATCCAACAGGATTTTCCATCCTGTGCGACAATTACCGCAAGTTAGACCAACTTTTTCTGGTCTAACTTGCGGCAATCCTGGGGGCCGTTTTTACAGAGCTTGTGCCAGATATTTGGCATAGGCTGCCTTAATTCATGGAAACTGTTCCAATTTTATGATCTCAGGTGAACTTGGGAACAGCTGTGGTGTAGGGCTTGGTGCACAGCCAGAACCTAAGTGCCGAGGCGCAGGGCTGGATGCAAGCCCTGCGCCACGCGTTGAAAATCCTGCCAATTATTTTCTTGCAGGTATTTTTTTCAGTGTAATTTAGCTCCTGCCCTCCTCCCCACATGCCTGGTGCCCACTGCCAGTGCTTGGAGTAAATGCCAGGCCCTGCCACAACTCCTGTCTCTGTCTGGCTCTGATTTTTTTTATATTATTATTTTTTTTATTTCAGGTATTTTTTTCAGTGCAGTTTTAGCTCTAGTAGTCCACCTTCCCTCAAAACCCAGCCCACTGCCTGCCAGGCCCTGCTGTTACTGCTGCAGTCTCTCTCTCTCTCTCGCTCTCTCTCTCTCTTACTTTTTTTAAAGATATGATTTTCTTTTTAGGCTAAGTATTCATTTTCAGTTTGATACAGTAGCCTAGGCTATACAGATTAGCCAGAATGCTGGTGTCTGACTCCAAAAAAGATTCTCCCTTCTAATCCATCACCAAGTATATATAATACAACCCTCCTCCCTGCCTTGTCTCTTCTGAATAGACAGAAGCCTGGTATAGCCGCCTCCCAGTCAAGGTACTCAGTGCACCACAACTCCATTATGGCCAGTAAATCTAGGTTAGCCTCAACCATGATGTCTTCCAGTTCTGAAACTAATTTTATTTCCAAGAGTCCTTGCATTAGCATACATGATTCTCCACACCTTCTTTCCCCCTCTGCCTACTGCCTTGCCCCCCTTCTAACGGGCTATTACTGGATGCTTTTTCAAGAGGTACTATATAGAAACTTAAAAAAAAAAGAATGTAAAGCTTGTAAGTGTAACCCCCCTGCAAATGGGGGTTCCCAAAAGACTTCCAGGAGCTTGTTTGAATGCTCCAAGCCTGAATGGTGTTTGGCGTTTAAGCCATTTATCAGTGAGTGTTTTTAGAACCTCTAGTACTGTCTCTTTAAGAGCTGTCTGCTTGCAGACATAATTAGTTTGTATGGGGGACTGTGTGTTTCTTTGATTGAGTACCACTCGAGCTGCTGCCAATTCACTCCATTTTTGCAGTCACTAGGAGTGCAAAGGGAACCTATCTGAAAGATGTAACTGTTTGCCAGAAACCATTTAGAGTAATAATGAAATTACAGTTTGTCTAACCTGCTTTCTTTGCAGTCAGAACTGTGTCTGCCTAGTTCCCCATTCTGGTTTTGAACTGCTGAACTGGACCAATCAGTGTGGGGTAAGCTAGCTCTAAAATGGTGCCTTGGACGAATCAGAACTTGGACTCATAATCTGAGCCAGCCACAAGAGGATTGTATGGGCAGTGACTCTGGGAGATGTAGTTTAGACTTCGGCGCCTTTTTGGACCAACAGCAGCAGTCTATTGTGAGTGACAGCCAATCCAGTCAAGAACTGGGAGGAACTCAAAGGAAGTGCTCGGTTTTGTCTGTTGGAGTTTCAGTTTAGCTCTGGCAGTGAAGGGGAAAGGAACCCTGTGCTCCTTCAGTGCACAGTTTTAGTCAAAAAACATGTGTAAGGTCCAGAGTTCCGGTCTGCAGCTTGTGTAACTGCTTGTTAGACTGAATCTGTCCCTGTGAAGAGAATCAAAGGACATCTGAAGAGTAGAAACCAGGCTCACCCTGTAGAAGACTGGAGAAATTGCCAAATTGCACTCGGTCTGTCAGGACTTGAATCTGCTGTGTGTTCTCCCGGGTATTGTGCAGTAATTGCGATCGGGATAGAGAAGCAGCCTGCCTGTTTGCCATATAAATGTGTGAGGAGTCTTGTGGAGCTCAAGAGCAGCCCTGCTGACACTGAAGGACCCTATCTTGTTTGGAGGTCGTGAGTACTAATTCAGGGTCGCTCCCTGTTTAATTGCCACATTAAATCCAAATGGAATCACTGTACTGCTGACTGTTTAAACTAATTTTTCTTTCTCGTGTGAAAGGGCCCCTACCAGCTGCCACGGTTTCGACTAGCCACTAGGGCTTGGGTACTCAGGAACAGTAACTGGTAGGGATAGGCCTGTGCACAGAGCCATAGGTAGATGAGTAAAGTGATAAGCTAATTAACCTGATTTCCCCCTGTCCTTGTTATATTCCCCCTAAATAAATCAGAGCTGCTTGTTTCAGCAAAGTTATACTGCCTGAGGTATTTGTCTATGTTAAAGTATTGTACTGTGATTGTTGCACTGTATCTTATTTTACAGGAGGTCCCAGTGCCTGAACCAGCCCTGGGGTAAGTGTATACTGTGAAGGTAATTCTGATATATTGTGCCACTAGTGGGAAGAAAGGGGGGTTGCAGTGTCCCAGAGGGCTGTGACCAAGTAAGTTTAACTATTGCAAACCCTGACCTCTGGGTGGAGGCACCCGCCATTGGATCCAGGCCCCTCAACCTGTTAGTGGCAAATCAGGCAGGGGTAGTAGCCCCTGGGATAGCGCCATCTAGGGTTTACATCTTGGAGGCTCACCGCTGGGATTGTGTGTCCTCTAGTGGCCATATTTACGAACCACTGTTAAAAAAATAAATAAATAAATGGGTACCCCGACAGAAGTGGCTGTGCACCGTCTGGTGGAGTGGTGTACTGTGGAGGAGATCGATCCTCAAAATGCTATGCTTATCTTGGACATCCCTGTATCAACACGGACACTGTGCAGGAGTACTTTCCAAGGTGGAAGGTTTACAAAACCCTGTGGTGGTGGGTCGGCATGCTAATCTGCTCACCCACACTTTCCTGGCCCTAGTAGAGTTTAAGGATCCCATAGATAGCGCCAAAGTGCCACAGACCATTACCCCAGAGGGAGCCCTCACTGCTTGGAGAGTGATAACTAAGGACAGTAAAGACCGGGGGGAATGAGCCCCCACCACTATCTGAAACTTTTGAGGAGAAATTTGCTAAATGGTTGCTGGGGGAAGGGAAAACTGTGGAGGACTTGAAGAAACTATTCTTGCCACCTGGGGTGTTCCTCCCCAACACCTCTCCCGCTCCAGTACCGTAATGGTGGCTGAACCAATGCAGACTCCTATTTCTGCACCTGCCATTAGTCACGACTCTTACCGAAGGTTGAGGATCTTCTCTGGCACCCTCCCACCCCCAGGGGAGGGATGACTGGGAGACCTGGATAGACTATGTTGCCCCAAGTGCTAGAATGGCAATGCTTGGAAGCAGCGAAGAGGGTTAGTGAGAGCCTCGAGGTCCTGCCCTGGCTACCATCCGTGCTAAGCGGGCCAGTAACCCTGAAGTGACTGCACAGGCCTATCTTGAGGCCCTGGAGAATGTGTGGGAGCCCAGATTCTGATGAAGACCTATGGTGGAGAGTAAGAGATGCACAACAGTACCAAGGGAGTTGTTGTCTGTGTATGTATCTCGGCTGGAAAATTGTTGCAAGAATGCCTCAGAAAGAGGGTAGTTTGCCAGCGACTGAACTGGACCGAACCAGGCTGGACAGGATCCTTAAGTCTGCCCCTTCTCAGAACTGCTGTTGCTTCAGTTACGCCTGGCAAATCGACTGGAATCCCACCCTCCTATGATGAGTTAATGAGAGAAATTGAGGAGTTGAAAAAGCGACCTCGGGAGGACCTGCACCAACAGCTGTGGCTACACGACCGGTGACTGAGGGTGACCCATCAAGTGAAGTTCAGGGGCAGAGGTTGGCAGTAAATGAGTGCTCTGACAAGGAAAAGATATGCCACAATGGCGGAACTGTTGAGAGAGCCGGGAATTCAAAACAGTCCCTTTATGAAGGCGGCGCCTGCAAGTACAGGCCCTGACCTATATCCGACTGCATCTGCTATGGGGGTGGGGTACCCACCCATGTATCTCCTGCTGATAACAGCTCGAACTCGATTCCTTGACCATGGAAGTGGAGAAACTGACAAGATGTCCCCAAATGCTTATCACGCCGCAGACAGAGATGGCACCAAGGTTTCCAGTTAGTAATACCCCCACCCTGGCTCCCAGTGTGGCGCCTCGGCCAGCTCAAACTCCAGAAAGTATGTTTGCTATAATTGTGGGAAAGATGGGCACATGAAAAGGGAATGCCGGTCCCAAAAGACACTGACAAAGTTGCATATAGGCTACAAGGAGAGCTCGGAGAACAAATCAGTGGTTAGAGGTGCACGAAATGATCCCAGTGAGGGCACCAAAATGCTAACTCACGTCCTTTGTGGCAAGGTCAGTTGCCCAGGCCCCCACTACCGCCTCTCAGACTGGTCCAGAATAGTGGGTCCCTCCATGGAGACCACTGTAAAGGTGAATGGAGTGTCTACAAGAGCTGTATTAGACAGTGGCTCCCAAGTGACAATTATGTTCAGGATTGGTATCAGAAGCATTTGTCAGAGCGTACCCTACAACCATTAGAAGGACTGCATGTATGGGGGTTAAGTGAGAAGGCCTACCCCTATTCCGTGTATATCCAAATTTGGCTGTCTTTCTGCACCTCCGTGGCTGGAGGTGGCCGAACAAGTAGAGACCCTAGCCTTAGTGTGTCCCCCACTGGACTGTATGATGGTGTCCCTTTGTTGATTGGAACAAATGCTCATATGTTCGGAAGGCTGGCTAGTTGTGTTATGAAAACAGGGTCAAAGACTAGTAGAGCTTTAAGAGTTCCGCTTTAATTAAGAAGGCCTATGAGGCACAGAGAGATGCTGAAAAAATAGAACCAGAGGAACGGTCGGAATTGTATGGAAGAAGGATCCTGAGTCTCTGATCCTGGTGCCAAATGCCCAGTGTACCTTACAGGGAGAGGTCCGTATCAGAAAGGATGTTAAGAATAAAATATTAATGTTGGATGCACCAGGCGATGGAAAATTGCCAGAGGGACTGCTCAAGCCTAGTATTTTGCCCGCTAGAGCCCATACTTATGCCAGAAGGGTAATGGTCCAAGTTCATAATGTGTCTGAAAGAGACATTCGAGTAAATAGAGGTTGCATCCTGGCTAATGTGCATTGTGCAGACACTGCAGTGCTACCCAGCAGCAAGAGTTCAAGGAAGAATGACAGAGTAACGCCTGACTTGTCTGATTTCGGCGACTCCCCGCTGCCAGCTGAATGGAAGGTGAGGATCAGTGAGAAGCTTGCCCAGAAAGACCAGGTGTTTTCTTTAAAGGAATGGGATGTAGGATGCGCAAGGAGCTGAGCACAAATCCGCTGCATGACAAAAGACCATTTTGTGAGAGGTCTCGACGCCTGGCACCTGCTGACATAGATGATGTGAGACGGCATCTGCAAGAGATGTTAGCTGCTGGTGTAATACAAGAATCCAGAAGCCCTTATGCTTCCCCCATTGTGGTAGTGAGGAAAAAGAATGGAACAGTAAGGATGTGTGTGGATTATCGCACCTTAAACCGGCGGACTATCCCTGATCAGTACACAATGCCCCGCATTCAGGATGCTTTGGACTGCCTAAACGGGAGCAAGTGGTTCTCTGTGCTGGATCTCCGAAGTGGGTACTACCAGATACCGATGGCCCCAGAGGACCGTGAGAAGACAGCCTTTATCTGTCCGCTTGGCTTCTATGAATTCATGAGGATGCCTCAAGGGATTTCAGGTGCCCCAGCCACTTTTCAACGATTGATGGAGCGTGCAGTGGGGACATGAACTTACTAAGAGTGCCTGGTATACCTAGATGATGTTATTCGTTTGGCAGCTCACTGAGGAACATGAGAGCAGATTATTTAAGGTATTGGACCGACTGGAGGACTTTGGCCTTAAACTGTCCATTGATAAGTGTCAATTCTTTCAAACATCAGTAAAGTATGTGGGACACATAGTATCCACAGGGAATAGAGACCGACCCAAGTAAAGTTGAGGCCTTGACCACCTGGCCACAGCCCAAAAATCTAAAAGAACTGCAAAGATTCCTGGGATTCTGTGGTTATTATCGGCGCTTCATCAAGGACTATTCAAGAGTGATCCGCCCTTTACTTAACCTTACTCAAGGGTATCCCCCAACCCACAAAAAATACCAAAAGTCAGCGTCCCTCAAGACTGAAAGAGTGTATTTTCATCCGAGTGAAGTATTTGGGGCCTGCTGGACTCCTGATTGTGAGACTGCTTTTCATGAGATCATATATCAACTTACCCATGCTCCAGTGCTGGCCTATGCCGATCCAAGAAAACCTTACGTCCTGCACACTGATGATAGCTTGCAAGGGTTGGGGGCTGTGTTGTACCAAGAGCATGAGAATGGCCTGAGACCAGTGGCCTTTGCCAGTAGAAGCCTGACCCCATCCGAAAAGAACTATCCTGTACATAAGTTAGAGTTCCTAGCTTTGAAGTGGGCTATTGTTGACCAATTCCATGAGTACTTGTATGGGGCTAAAATACTAGTAAAACTGACAATAATCCTTTGACCTATGTGCAGACCTCAGCTAAGTTGGATGCCACTGGCCATAGGTGGCTTTCTGCATTATCTACATATGACTATGCTCTCGAATACCGAGCAGGTCTGAACCACATAGATGCTGATGTCTCTCCCGGAGGCCTGTTCCCAGAATGATTGGGTCCGACTGGCAGAACCTGACATTCGGGCACTCTGCCGAAGTTTGACAGGAGGAACAATGTCCACGGACGCGAGTGGACTGCATGGTGGATTGCTTGGGACCCTCTGAGAACTGCATACCTGCTGCTTATTGCCACTTTTCTGCAATAGACATTGGTGCACTGCCTCAGCTGGACAATGACAGTATTCGCGGCTCAATCCCGCATCCCATGATCAAAGCAGCTTTAGAAGCCCTCTATGCAAGAAAAGATGTGTCCAAATTACGCCCACGGATTTGAGAACTGCACTATTATACAAAGAAGGTCCTAAGTTGAAACTGATCAATAAACTGTTATACAGAGAAACAGTAGACAGAGGGGACAAGTAGACAAACAACAACTAGTGCTGCCCACTGCCTTCGAGACTCAGTACTGATGTCCTTGCACAACCACATGGGACACCTTGGTATAGACAGAACACTTGACTTGGTGAGATCCAGATTCTATTGGCCTAAGATGGGGGCTGATGTGGAGCAACACATTCGAACTTGTAGTAACTGCTTACAGAGGAAAGCTTTGCCCCAGAGGGCTGCCCCCCTTGTTAACATCACCACCAGTGTACCCATGGAGCTGGTCTGTATTGATTTTCTGAGTTTGGAGTCAGATCAAAGAAATATCAGTAATGTGCTGGTGGTCACTGACCATTTCACGAGATATGCCCAAGCTTTCCCCACCAAAGACCAGAAAGCATCCACTGTGGCCAAAGTACTTGTAGAAAACTTTTTTGTTCACTATGGGGCTCCACAAAGAATCCATTCTGATCAAGGGAGAGACTTTGAGAGTCGTCTGATCAAAGAGATGCTTTCTCTGTGGGGAGTGCGAAAGTCCAGAACCACTCCTTACCACCCCCAGGGGGACCCACAGCCTGAACGTTTCAACCGCACTTTGCTAGATATGCTAGGCACCCTGCACCCAAAGGACAAGCCTAGATGGAGCCAACAAATTAGCACCCTGGTACATGCTTATAACTGCACCAAAAGTGATGCCACTGGTTCTCCCCCACCGCCTGATGTTTGGAAGAGAAGCTCGACTACCGGGTAGATGTGTGTTTTGGGGTCTCTCCTGATGGGGTTCAAGCTGACAACTATTTACAGTATGTGCAAAGTTAAAGGCCCAGCTAACTCATGCGTACAACTGGCTCAAACCATGGCTGCCAAAAGAAATCTGGCCAACAAAGAAAGGTATGATAAAAAGGTGAAAGCACAGGAACTCCAGGAGGGAGATCGGGTATTGCTAAGAAATCTGGGACTGCATGGCAAGCACAAGATTGCTGACAGATGCACCATCTCCCTCACATTGTAGTGGGCAAACTAGATGATCTGCCAGTGTACAAAGTAAGGCCTGAGAATAATTCAAAAGATGTAAAAACAATGCATAGAAATCATTTACTGCCCATTGGACAAATCTTGATCGAGTCTGAGCCCCTAGAAGATGCCCCCTCTGGACCAGTGACTAGAGCTGCTGCTAAGAAAAGATCAAGAAAGTCTGCACCTACAGAAGCAAAGTTAAAGTGTTCCCTCCACAAGTCCCAGTTGAGCATGACTGTCAGTCCATATCGGAAGAAAGTGAGAGTGACTTTGAATACTATCCTTCTTACGAACTGAGTCAATTGTTTGGGCAATCCCTAGTCAATACTGGAGATGAAGCTGGGCCTTCTGGACTGTCCAAGCCCCAGCTTCGTCCCTGGAGCCAATGCTCCCAGAAAGTGAAGTGCAAAGCATCAGATCAGATGAAATGGAATCATTGTGCATGGTTGAACTGTTTGAGCTTTCAGGAGGAAAATGATGGATTGGGTCAGACTGGTGATACACCAGAACAAGAAGAGTATTTTGAGTGCCCTGACAGTCCACTGCCAGTGTCCGAAAGCTCTCCATGCGAGCCAAATGTTGTGGACTCAGAAACTGTAACTCCTGGAGCTGAAAGTGCCCCAAGTTCTAGCCTCTCTACCCCCATGGAGACTCCCCTGACAAGTGAGGACAATGCTGAAAATGAGGCTCACAGTGCAGAGACTATAACAGTTCCCCCTAGAAAGACTGGTCGAGCTGTAAAGCCTGTGGTGCACCTCAGTTATGATTCCCTGGGCCGGCCAGTGGATCTGCCTCTCAATGTTGTCCATAAAGGAGTGTATGTGTCCCCGAGCTCATTGCCCAAACTGAGCATCAGTGTTAACTCCAAGTTACTTGTGTTGCCCTCTAAGTATGGTGCCCTTGCCCCATCCAGCCCCAAGGTAACTGATAGAAAGGGCCCCTCTCTTCAGGTTTCATGTACAAGAGGTAATAACTTGAGTTATGGTACAATGTGTATGTATACTGTAAAGATGGACGTACTGCAATGTTTCAGAAATGTGTTCTTGGTAAAATGATATATTGACTGATGATTACATGTGCAGCCTAATGCAAATGTATATGGTTGCAGTTGAAACTTATGGGTACTTGCTTGACGCTGGACGCCAAGCTTTCCCAGGCCAGGAAGGGTGTAACCCCCTGCAAATGGGGTTCCCAAAGACTTCCAGGAGCTTGCTTGAATGCTCCAAGCCTGAATGGTGTTTGCTGGCCATTTATCAGTGAGTGTTTTTAGAACCTCTGGTACTGTCTCTTGAAGAGCTGTCTGCTTGCAGACATAATTAGTTTGTATGGGGGACTGTGTGTTTCTTTGATTGAGTACCACTCGAGCTGCTGCCAATTCACTCCATTTTTGCAGTCACTAGGAGTGCAAAGGGAACCTATCTGAAAGATGTAACTGTTTGCCAGAAACCATTTAGAGTAATAATGAAATTACAGTTTGTCTAACCTGCTTTCTTTGCAGTCAGAACTGTGTCTGCCTAGTTCCCCATTCTGGTTTTGAACTGCTGAACTGGACCAATCAGTGTAGGGTAAACTAGCTCTAAAATGGTGCCTTGGACGAATCAGAACTCGGACTCATAATCTGAGCCAGCCACAAGAGGATTGTATGGGCAGTGACTCTGGGAGATGTAGTTTAGACTTCGGCACCTTTTTGGACCAACAGCAGCAGTCTATTGTGAGTGACAGCCAATCCAGTCAAGAACTGGGAGGAACTCAAAGGAAGTGCCGGTTTGTCTGTTGGA
Source organism: Neoceratodus forsteri (assembly GCA_016271365.2). Lineage (NCBI taxonomy): Eukaryota > Metazoa > Chordata > Ceratodontiformes > Ceratodontidae > Neoceratodus > Neoceratodus forsteri. The sequence continues at coordinate 658,578,806 of CM057456.1, forward strand.
GTTTCAGTTTAGCTCTGGCAGTGAAGGGGAAAGGAACCCTGTGCTCCTTCAGTGACAGTTTTAGTCAAAACATGTGTAAGGTCCAGAGTTCCGGTCTGCAGCTTGTGTAACTGCTTGTTAGGACTGAATCCGTCCTGTGAAGAGAATCAAAGGACATCTGAAGAGTAGAAACCAGGCTCACCCTGTAGAAGACTGGAGAAATTGCCAAATTGCACTCGGTCTGTCAGGACTTGAATCTGCTGTGTGTTCTCAGGTATTGTGCAGTAATTGCGATCGGGATAGAAGCAGCCTGCCTGTTTGCCATATAAATGTGTGAGGAGTCTTGTGGAGCTCAAGAGCAGCCCTGCTGACACTGAAGGACCCTATCTTGTTTGGAGGTCGTGAGTACTAATTCAGGGTTGCTCCCTGTTTAATTGCCACATTAAATCCAAATGGAATCACTGTACTGCTGACTGTTTAAACTAATTTTCTTTTCCTTAGGTGTGAAGGCCCTACCAGCTGCCACGGTTCGACTAGCCACTAGGGCTTGGGTACCCAGGACAGTAACTGGTAGGGATAGGCCTGTGCACAGAGCCATAGGTAGATGAGTAAAGTGATAAGCTAATTAACCTGATTTCCCCTGTCCTTGTTATATTCCCCTAAATAAATCAGAGCTGCTTGTTTCAGCAAAGTTATACTGCCTGAGGTATTTGTCTATGTTAAAGTATTGTACTGTGATTGTTGCACTGTATCTTATTTTACAGGAGGTTCCAGTGCCTGAACCAGCCCTGGGGTAAGTGTATACTGTGAAGGTAATTCTGATATATTGTGTGGGCCACTAGTGGGAAGAAAGGGGGGTTGCAGTGTCCCAGAGGGCTGTGACCAAGTAAGTTTAACTATTGCAAACCCTGACCTCTGGGTGGAGGCACCCGCCATTGGATCCAGGCCCCTCAACCTGTTAGTGGCAAATCAGGCAGGGGTAGTAGCCCCTGGGATAGCGCCATCTAGGGGTTACATACGCAAAATATTTTTACACATATATTGCTTCTTAAGTTTTCTGTTTCACTAGCTGACAACCAATGCCCATGTAGTCATCATATGTCAAAGTGGAATACATGATCTAGTTATGCTACAGTACTTACATGGGTGGGAATGAATACTTGCTTCCTAAGTGGTCTTCTTTGGCTACAGTAGAGGGAGGAACTCTTGCTTGCGTTGTAGTACCTTTCTCCGGCCTGGACTTTTGATTAATTGCTGGTAATTTGAGCTGCAGTGCATAAGAAAAAATTACTCACCATAGTAATGTTGTTTCTTCCCAGGGATCCCTCACTATGCTTAACAACTGCAATCAGTCACCCTGAATGAGCTCCCCAGAGCCTAGAATTTTATGCTAAATATGGACTCTTAGAAGGACATTCAAAACTCTGCTGTGTGGTCATGCTCACCCCTACGTTCTAATGGCAGATTTATTTCTAAACCTAGGGTCAGCAGTGACCACTAGTTAAACTGCTATCCAAAAATACAAACCAATTTAAAAAATGTCCCAAGCTTTATAACATTTAGAAATTTAGAAATCTTGGTAACTAGGAGAGGCACACTGAGCCGGAGTTCATTTCCAGGTGTAACCCGGGGGCAAAGTATGGTACAATAAGGTAAACAGGATTGTTTACAATATAAATATGGCACTTACAAGTATCAAGTAATTATTAAATAATAACAGTGGAACTAGGTACAGTGTGAGGTAGTTGCACAACAAATAAGCATAACCAGGAAATGTAACATATCCAGAAGTAACAACTTAATTAATAGTAATGGAACTGGAACTAAAAGAGGTAGATTTCAAAACAGGATAGCATATCCAGTAAATTAGGGGAGGTTAACAGTGACTGGGGCGTGGTGGAAAGTGAAAGATCCAAGGTTTCTGTAGGCAACAGGTGCATGGGGGGGGGTAGAGTAAAGTGCAAGGGGAGCTAGGCAGGGTAGTGGTGGAGAGAGAATGCCAAGAGATGGCAAATCAGGAGGAGGAAGGGCATGAGCAAGCTGTAGAAAGGGATTCGAAAAGAGTGTGCTTTAGAAAGTGCAGAGATGGAGATAGCCAAAGGTAGCTTGGAAAAGAGTTCGAGAGAGAGAGGGGAGAGTAGGAGAAGGCTGCTTGCCCCAAACAAAATAGCAGAACAATTATTTTAGAACTGTAACGAAAAAATCTTGAAAGACTACATCACGGAGTATCAACAGTGATGTATTACAACAAGTAATGCTCAAGCAAAGCAAAAAGAACAGATTCTTGTGTGAACCTTGTCCAGGTTCTGGAAGTGGAGGTAGGGGGTGGGATTGTTAAGCACAGTGAGGGATCCCTTGGAAGCAACAACATCACTACCATGGACAATTTTTTTCTTCAAACCCCATGAATCCCTCACTTATGCTTAACAACTGCAGACTCCACAGCCGTACTTTTGGAGGCTGGGTACAGAACCAATTTGGGGAAAAGATTCTGTAAGACAGCAGTGCCAAAGTTTGCATCCCTTTTGGACTGTATGTCCAAACAGTAGTGCTTTGTGAAAATGTGTACTGTTTTCCAGGTAGCTGCTTGACAGATTTCCTGCAGGAAGACACCTCATGAGGCTGCCACCAGAGACAGAGATGCCCCTTGTGGAGTGAGGCCTAAGGCCTTCAGGTGTCAGTTTGCCAGATTTACCATAACAAACCTGTATGCAGGAAACTATCCAATGAGAAATGGTTCTCTTGGATGCTGGTTAACTTGTCAAACTTCACCATAGGTGACAAACAACTGAGTACTGGTGGATCTGACTTCTGTTGTGTGGTCCAAGTAGTACCTCAGAGCTCTCAACATCCAGACTGTGGAGCTATGGCTCACCTGGGCTGGACTTTGCTATAAAAAAAAACTGAAAAAACAAAACAAAAAAAAAAAAAACGTGGAAGTGTGATTGACCAGCTCAAATGAAATTCAGACATCACTTTGGGGAAGAATTTTCTACTGGTTCTCAAGACTACCTTGTCCCCGTGAAAAATGATATAGTTAGGCTCTGTATAGAGGGCTTGAGGCTCACTTGCCTTTCTGGAAGATGTGAGTGCTACGAGAAAAACTACTTTCCAGGTAACATACTTCAGGGCAGCAGTTGCCATAGGCTCGAATAGAGCCTCCATTAGTTGAGTGATACACAGGTTCAGGTCCCATGGGGGGACAGGATCCCTTACAGGGTACAGCTGAGCAAGGCCTTTTGAAAATGGGCTGCAAGGCCACTGACCTATTTTTGCCTGCAGAGGTGTATGCTGATATGCTGACACCACTGCCAGATGCACCTTCAGGGTTGAGGGCCAGAGGCCCAGGAACTTCAGGTGGGCCAGGTAGTTCAGGATTGAAGGAAAGCTTGCCTAAACTGGGCTGAGCTCCCTAGAGGAGCACCAAAAGGACAATCTTTTTCATTTTGATGCATAGGTTTTCCTGGTTGCTGGTTTCCTAGAAGCCTTGATAAAGCTACCAACAGTCCCTATTTTAGGCAGCATGTCCCAGCGTCCCCACAAGTTCTGCAAAATGTCACTTTTGTCTTGGTTTTTGCTTATGTGTCCCAGTTTTGTCCCTTTTTTTTTTTTTGCTGACTGCTAATCTATGAGTGACAGTTATTTCAGCACCACTGTGGCGCTACTCGGGCTGGACAGCAGTTTGCAACTTCAACCCTTGCGCCTATGTTGTACCGCAAGCACGTCAGTGGGAGCACAGTAAAGCATGTTCCTTCCTGTTAGATTAGACTGGGTAGTAGTCCAAATAAGCACATGTGGACATCTGCCTGGCAGTAGCTGAGAGGGGACTCCAGACAGAGAAGAGACCGGCAGCAGTGAACTAAGGTACCCAAACCTGATCAGCAGTAGAGAAGTGTGTGAAAACAATCTGGTGTGGTGGTGGGAGTCACTGAAGAGAAGTTTGCTCGGCAAATGAGGTGAGTGTAAACTGGCTGGATGGAACTGTCAAAAGGAGCAATACATGCAGCTCGAATGCCTTGTCACAATTTAACGCAGGCTTGCTTCTAATGAACTTTCTGTACAAAACAGGGTACTAAATGAGAAAAAGACCAAGGTAGAAAGGTCAGTGGGGGATGCTGCTACAGAAGGTAAAGCCATCAAAAAAAAATGGAGAGCAATGAGTACCAATGCCCGTAGTCTGGGTAACAAGCTTCCTGAATTAGTGGCTTTGATGGAGGAGGAACATCTGGATATCGTGGCAGTCACAGAAACATGGTACACACAGAACCATGACTGGGACGTAAACATACCAGGATACGCTATCTACAGGAGGGACAGGAGGTAAAGAGGAGGAGGAGTAGCTCTCACATAAGGGAAGGAATCAAAGCAACAGAACAAAAGGGTAAACAGGAGGAGAAGAAGCACTGTGGGTCAATTTGGAGGCAGGCAATGGCACCACAAATCCGCACAGGGTTGTATACAGACCCCCTCTCAGGGGAGGAAATGGACAAGGAAATGATAGAAAGTATACTTAGAATGGCAGATAAAGGGAGATATTGCTGATGGGTGATCTGAATATGCCAGATGTTAACTGGAGTGCAGTTGCAGCAGCCACTTCTAAGAGTGGGTTATTCTAGATGCCCTACAGGGGCATGCCTTAGACAACTAGTATTGGAACCCACTCGAGAGGAGCAATCTTAGACCTGGTTCTCTCAAATGGAGATGGAGAGAGATCACAGATGTGAAGTGGGTAGCCATCTGGGAACTAGCAACCATCCAGAACAGTATGAGTTCACAATAAACACAGCAATAGAGTCAAATATACAAAGGCAAAAGTATTGGACTTCAGGAGGGCTGACTTTGCCAAAATGGGTGAGTGCCTAAGGAATGCACTAGCAAATGGGCAGGAAGGAGGGGTGGAAGAACAATGGGGAATAATAAAAACTGCCATCACAGAGGTAACAAGCCTTTGTGTGAAGTAAATAAACAAAACAAAACTATGTAAGAAACCACTATGGTTCTCAAATGGGATGGCAGTGAAGGTTCAAGAGAAAAAGAAAGCATTTAGAAAGTACAAGGAATCACAGAAGGAACAGGACAGAGAATTGTATCAGTTAAAGCAAAAGGAAGCTGGGAAGGCAGTCAGAACAGCAAAGGCCCAAACCGAGGAAAAGATAGCCAACTCAGTTAAGAAGGGGGATAAAACCTTTTTTAGGTACATCAGGGAGTGAAGGAAGACTAAGGGAGGGATAGCAAGGTTTAATAAAGGGGAGGGGGTGGGCAGAGGGTGACGGTGAAAAGGCAGAGATACTAAACAAACATTTCTGCTCAGTATTTACAAATGAAGAGGGGGAGGTACCTAAACCAAACAACAGAAACACTCTGGATACAGAAGTTGATACCAGCCCATTTACAGAAGAAAGGGTTCTGAAAGAACTCTTAAAACTGAAGGTGGACAAAGCAATGAGGCCTGATAGGATTCATCCCAGAATTCTAAAAGAACTAAGGGTAGAACTAGTGACACCACTGACTACACTCTTTAACAAATCATGGGAGGATGGGGTGGTACCTGAGGACTGGAGGAGGGCAGATGCGATTCCCCTTAACAAAAGTGGGAGCAGGGCAGAAGCAGGAAACTACAGACCTGTTAGTTTAACCTCAGTGATGGGGAAAATGATGGAATCACTTCTGAAGGAAAGAATTGTCGAGTACCTAGAGGCCAGAGGGGCGCAGGACCCAAGGCAGCATGGATTCACAGCAGGAAGGTCATGCCAGACGAATCTAATAGATTTCTTTGACTGGGTGACCAAAGTAGTAGATCAGGGAGGGGTGTGGACATGGCCTACCTAGACTTTAGCAAGGCATTTGACTCAGTCCCACACAAAAGATTAATATACAAGTTAGCCAGCCTGGAAGTTGGTCCCAAGATGATAGCCTGGGTAAAGAATTGGCTGGAGAATAGGACACAGAGGGTAATAGTAAATGGAGTCCACTCTGAAGAAAGGGGGGTTACAAGTTGGGTACCGTAGGGTTCAGTATTAGGACCGGTTCTCTTCAATGTCTTTATAAGCGACATTGCAGAGGGACTGGAAGGAAAAGTATGTCTCTCTGCAGATGACACAAAGATCTGCAACAGAATTAATGCACAAGGTGGGGTGGAAAGGATGAGAAGGGACTTGGCAAGGTTCGAGGAATGGTCAAATGTATGGCAGCTTAGATTCAATGCTAAGAAGTGTAAGGTAATGCACCTGGGAAACAAAAACCCCACGGGAAGAGTACACAATGGGGGATAAGATACTAATAACAACAAAAACGGAAAGGGACCTGGGGGTAATCATATCAGATGACTTAAAGGTGGGCAAGCAATGTGAGAGGGCAGCAAGGAGGGCTGGAGGGATACTGGGATGCAAAGGGAGAGGCATTATCGTAGAAAACAGGACGTTGTTATCCCTCTTTACAGACAGCTGGTGAGACCTCATCTGGAGTACTGTGTGCAGTTCTGGAGACCCAATCTCCGCAAGGACATAGACAAGATGGAAGCTGTCCAGAGGAGGGCAACTAAAATGGTGCAGGGTCTGCACCAGAAGACATATGAAGAGAGACTAAAGGAGCTTAATATGTATAGCCTCAAGGAAAAGGAGGAGAGGGGGACATGATAGAAACTTTCAACACCTCAAAGGAATCAACAAAGTCCAAGAGGCTAGCATCTTTCAAAAAAGGTGTGCAAGAACAAGGGGCACAATTTGAAAGATGAAGGCGGCTCAGAGGTAATGTAAGGAAGTATTTTTCACAGAGGGTTGTGGATGCATGGAGCGGCCTTCGGAGGTTGTGGAGTCAAAAGCAGTGGTTGAATTCAAGCATGCATGGGACAGTCATAAGGCAATTCTAGGGGGTGGGGGTAGAAAGAAGTAGGCTGCTGGTTAACTAGGATCTGCAGCTTATCCATTAGGTAGGGAAATGGGCAGACTGGGTGGGCCAAGCAGTCCTTATCTGCCGTCAAATTCTATGTTTCTATGTTACATCATGATTTGAAACTTGCTGCAGCAGAATGATGTAATGTTTTAATCTGGATGTTTGCTACTGATGTTACTGTGGGGCAGCATGGCCAGGGCAAGCAGCAAAATGTAACTGATTGTGTGCAGCGTTTTGTGCGGCGGTGCCCGTGGGAGTGACACGGTGGGGGAAGGGGTCATGGTCAGGATGGACTGTCCCAGTTTTAGGCCTTGGAAAGTTGGTAGCTTTAAGCCTTGAGCACTTATAAAACCTTCTCAGGGGTTTAGTTCAGAAAACTCTAGCTCTTCGAGGACCAAGTTTTAAAGGAAAACAGTCAAAAATCACATTTTGCCAATTACTAGGGTTGCAGAAACGCCCGATTAGCACAACATTTTTTTTTCAAGTTTGCAGCTAACCTTTGATATTTAATTGAATCTGTTTCTTGCCTTGATGGTGGTTCCATGTGCTGTCCTGGAGATGCCATTTGGAAAGTGCTGCTGCACCGGAAGACTGAACTTGACCTTGTGAGCTTAGTTATTTTTCTGCTTTGTTACCGGAATGCTTGTTCATGATGAGCGGGGTACATTTCCACAAAGGAAAAAGAAACAATGTGCCTTGTAGTAGTGTTTGAGATGTACCTTTAGAAGCAAACCCCACTGAAAATGCAACAGTCTAACCTATTTAGTTTACTAAAATTCGCAGCTTTGAGTTCAGGCATGTGCATTAGTGCTAGGCACTAATGCGCATGCTCAAATTCAAAGCTGCAACTTTCAATAAAATAATTAAATAGGTTGGACTGCTCTGTTATCAATGAGGTTTTGCTTCTAATAACTCAAAAGTACTACAAGGCACACCGTTTCTTTTTCCTTAGTGAAAATGTGCCCCACTCGTCATGAACAAGCATTCCGGCACACAGCAGGAAGATAACTAAGGTAATCTGCATACAGGTTGTGGCTCTAGCCGTTGCTATCTGTGAAATGGTGCCACTCACTCTGAGACACAAAAATAACAATTTAAACTAAATGACATGCCCTACAACAAAAATTAAACTCTCTCACTGTAAGCTGGCAAGTAAGTAGAGGCTGGGAGGAAAATGTGGTTTATGACAGTTTTCCTTTAAGGTGCAGAGTTCTCAGATCTGGGAATGTTATCCTGGCCTGAGACAAAGTCAGCAGATTGTATCTGAGAGGAAGGTTGATGGGATGCTTGACTGAGACGGATAGGAGAAGTAAGTACCAAATCTGCCTGACCCAATCGGGGGCTATGAGGATCATAGTTGCTGAACCCCTTCTCTGTTTCACCAACACTCTCAGTAAAAGTGGTAACGGTGGGAAGGGATAGAGAAACTTCCCTGCCCAGGCACTAGGACTGTACCCATCCAGTGGAGCCTGCAACAGAACAGTGGGAGCTGGCTGTTTTCCCAGAAGGCAAACAGATCTATCTCTGGTGTACCCCACCTTCTAAACACTGTGGCCAGCACCTGTTCGTTCAGTGCCCATTCATGGCTTTCCGGGCTGACTCTTCTCAGGGAATCTGCCAGGACATTGTCCTTCCCCGGTGACTGTACTACCAACAGCTGAGCCTCCTTCGAGTATGCTAGGTTCTAGATTTTCATTGTTTCTGTGCACAGTTCTGAAGATCTTGTTCCTTCCTGTTTGTTTATATAATAAATGGTAATGGTATTGCCAGTCCTGATCTGGACAGACTGACCCTTGATGTGGGAGGAAAAGGCTTGCATTGCCAAGTACACTGTTCTGAGCTCCAGGAGGTTTATGTGCTTCTGAGACTTCTGTGGTCTCCACATACTGCTTACAGTGAGGTCCTCAAGGTGGGCAAACCAGCCCAGGAGAAAAGCATCTGTAGTGAGTACAACTGTGGGTGATTACTGAAGGAAGGGAACTCCCTCTCTGAGGTTGCCTTCTTCCTTCCACCACTCCAGTGTCCTTAACAGACACTTAGTGACCGGCACTAGTTTTGACAGTGGCTCCCCAGGTGGTACTCGATAGCCCTCATTTGGAACCTGGCACTACTGCAGTGGAGGAAGCCATGTACCCCAGAAACTTTAGGAAATCCCTTGCAGGTCTGGGTAGATCTGTCTAATGGATTTTACAAGTGCAACCAGGTTTGCTACCCTTTCTTGAGGAAGGAATGCCTTTCATTTGTGGGTATCTAACTTTGCACCTATAAAGTCCAGGCCCTGAACTAGTTCTGTTTGTGACTTTTTTGGGGGCATTCATCAGTAAACCCAGGTTCTCCAGGGTGTGCTGTGTGACAAGGGGGGAGGACTTGGCCCTCTGGGGTGACTTTCCTGAGACAAGTCAGTCATCCAGTTAGGGAAAAAACACCACCCTTTACCTGCTCGGATGTGCTTCCTCTATGGCTAGGTACTTTGTGAACACTCTCGGTGCTGAGGATAGGCCAGAAGGAAAGGTAGTGAACTGGTGGTGCCAATTCCCTACCATTCCATTTACAGAGGAGAGAGTCCTAAAGGAACTCGCAAAGCTGAGAGTGGACAAGGCAATGAAGCCAAATGGGATACATCCAAGAATATTAGAGGAACTCAGAGAGGTGCTTGGAGGACCAGTGACAGCCCTGTTCAACAAATTGCTGGAAATGGGAGTGGTTCTGGAGGACTGGAGGAGGGGGAGATGTAGTCCTTCTCCACAGAAGTGAGAGCAGGGAGGAAGCTAGCAATTACATGCCAGTCAGCCTGACCTCGGTGGTGGGGAAATTAATGGAATCACTGCTAAAGGAAAGGATTGTGGTATATCTTGAATCCAGCAAATCACAGGATCCTAGGCAGTGTGGATTCATAGCTGGAAGATCATGTCAAACAAATCTGATAGATCTGACTGGGTGACCAGGGAATTAGATCAGGGAGGGGCAGTGGATGTGGCCTACCTGGATTTCAGCAAGGCCTTCGACACCGTTCCACATAGGAGGCTTGTAAACAAGCTAGGAAGCCTAGGAATGGGTCCCAAGGTGGCAAACTGGGTCAAACATTGGTTAAGGGGTGAAATACAGAGGGAGGTGGTAAACAAAGTTAATTCTGAGGAGAGGAGGGTGACCAGCGGGGTGCCAAAAAGATCAGTTCTGCAGCCAGCCCTCTTTAATGTCTTTATAAGCAACACTGCAGAGGGGCTGGAAGGGAAGGTATGCCTCTTTACAGATTACACTAAGATCTGCAACAGGGTTGACACCCGGGGGGCGGGGTGGAGATGAGGAGGGACTTAAACAGGCTTGAGGAGTGGTCAAGAGTGTGGCAGCTAAGATTCAATGCAAAAAAGTGTAAAATCATGCATTTGGGGCACAGAAATCCAGGGGAGGAGTACATGATGTGGGGGGAGGTACTGACAACCACCAAACAGGAAAATGACCTGGGGATAATCATATCTGATGACTTAAAGGTGACCAAGCATTGTGAAAAGGCTGTGGGGAGAGCCAGAGGGATACTGGGGTGCACAGGGAGAGGTATCACTAGCAGAAAAAAGGAGGTGGTGATACCACTGTACAAATCATTGGTTGAGACCTCATCTGGAGTACTGTGTCCAGTTCTGGAGCCCACATTTCCAGAAGGTCACAGACAGAGCAGAGGTAGTTTATAGAAGGGCAACACAAATGGTGCAAGGTTTGCACCAAAAGTCAGATAAGGAGAGTCTACAGGACCTCAATATGTATACCCTGGAAGGGGGGGGGGGAGATATGATAGAGACCTTCAAATACCTCAAGGATATAAATATGGTACAAGAGGGTAGCCTCTTTCAGAAAAAAAGATGTTCAAGAACAAGGGATCATGATATGAAGCTATAGGGGGTAGACTCAGGGATAACATGAAGTATTTTTTCACAGAAAGGGTGGCGGATGCATGGAACAGCCTCTCAGTGGAAATGGTGGGGGCAAAAATGGTAGGGGAATTAAAGAAGCATGGGATAGGCACAAGGAAACCCGAACAATAGAAATGAGAGGGTAAAAGCCAGAGATCAAGTAGGATCTGCAGTATTGCAGTAGGTAGGGAAAATGGGCAGACTAGGTGGGCTAAGCGGTCCTTATCTGCTATCAGTTTCTATGTTTCTACCCTGAATCCGAGATACTTTCTGTGACTGGGCCTGACTGGTATGTGAAAGTAAGTGTCTTTCAGATCCAGTGACCCTAACCAATCTCCTTGCTGCAGAGATGGAATTACTGATACCAGTGTTACCATCTTGAACTTTTCCTTTTTTAAATGTTCAGGTATCTCAAGTTTAAAATGGTCCACCACTCCCCATTTTTCTTGTGGGTTAGTAAATATTTTGAGTAAAGCCCCTTCCCGCACTGTGAGAAGGGTACTTTCTCCACCACATTTACTTTTAGCAACTTTTTTACCTCTATCTCCAGCATGAGTTCTTCTGCTGGAGTATGAGGACTGAAGGTTTTGTGACCCTGCAGTTGTGGAAATGTTTTTAAACTGTAAGGGCAGACCCTAGGTCATTATTTCCAAGATCCACTTTTCTGTGGTTATTCTTTCCCAGTCCTGGAAATAATGAATCAGTCCTCCCCCCACCGGCAATGGTTGGGCAACCTGTGCAGACTTGTCAGTGGTTTTGCTTCTCCTGGTTCTTGGGCGCTGGCACTAAGTCCTCATGCCAGGGACCTCTTCTACCTCCACCTCTGAAGAAACCTCTCTGTTGGGAGCAGTCAAAGGTAAAGTAAGCATGAGGAAAGTATCCCCTACCTCCACCTCTCCTTCCAGAAGGCCTGTTGGAAGTGGAAGCTTTTTCCTTCTCAATGTTGGTATTGTACGTGGCCTTATATTCATCCACCTTTTTTATATAAGCCTCTGTCTTGTTACCAAACTCAGAGACTCCCTCACAAGGAAAATCCATTGCTTTTGTTTGAGTGTTCTAGAAGAAAAAATTACTCACCTTAGTAATTGTTTTTCTTCTCATGGAGTCTTGCTATATTAGGACTTATTGCAGTTAGCCACTGCACTTGAACTGCCCCGGAGAGGAAAGAGTTAACTCCAGAGAATCTGGAGTTCTAAAGCGCGAGGGCACTATACCAAAGCTCTATCTGGGCAGTTTCAAATGAAACTGTCAGATCTTCTAAAGCTAACACTAAGCAACAAGTCTGTGTGGAAAGCTCTACACTAGGCAAATGGCTACCTACTAGTAGTAATAACAACAATAGAAACAACAATAACAATAATAAGAATGAATAATGGTATTAGTTTTCCCCTGACAAGCACTATTAGGACCCCCTTCCCCAAAGACTCAAGTCCAGGAAGGGGCCAACAAATCACTCAACCAGAAAACCCTAGTTCCTAACCTAAATAAAAGAGGTGAAGGAAGAACTACAATGGCATGACACAGTGCTTGCACTAATTTGCCACCCACCCCAGTAAAGTTCTGAGAGGGGCAGGTTGGAGGTGGTCCTAATATAAGACTCCATGAGAAGAAAAGCAATTACTAAGGTGAATAATTTTTTCTTCAAACACCATGAAGTCTTGCTATATTCGACTTATTGCAGATTACACAGCAGTACCTCCATGAGGAGGGTCAGAACCTACTTAGGAAATAGGCTCTGAAGCACAGCTGTGCAAAAACAAGCATCTCCTGGACTGAAATCCAGGGAATAATGCTTGTAAAGTGTGAACTGTCTTCCAAGTAACAGCTGACAGATTTCCAGAATGGGAATATCTCTAGCAACCGCTAGAGATGCAGCTGTACACCTGGTGGAGTGAGCCCTCAGTCCTGAGGGCTCTCCTACCTAGTCTTTGATAACAAAATGGATACAAGAGACAATCCCTTGCAATTGTGTCCTCTTAGTGGCAGGTTCCTTGCCAACCTCGCCCTAGGTAAGGAAGAGTTGGAGGAGTTCAAACCTGTGACCCTTAGTGCGTTACAAATAGTAGCATAAGGCTCTTTTGGCGTCCAAGCTGTGCAGTCTCCTCTCACCTGAGGAAGAATGCTCAGTGAAAAATCCTGGGAGAGATGGATTGGTTCAGGTGGAAACCTGAAACCACTAAGGGACAAACCCTGTGTTAGTCCTAGGGACTGTCTTATCCCTGTGGGAGAGAAAATCTTCTTCCACTGCCAGGGCTGTAGTTCACTTATCGCCTGGCAGTGAAACCCACCAGAAAAACATTTTCAAGTGAGAAGCTTGAGCTCTGCTGGGGACAGAGGTCCAAAGAGGTTTGTATTAACTGAGCAATGCAAACATTCAGGCTCCATGCAGGAGCTGGTTCCCGAAAAAGGAGGGTTGGTGTGAAGCAACCCCTTAAAAACTTGGAAAACACAGGTTGAGAAGAAAAGGAAGCAGGCTTCCCTGCTTGCAGAAAAAAACAGAGACAGCTGCCAAAGGAACCCTTAAGGTAGCTGGCCTAAGACCTAAGAATTTAAAATGGACCAAAAGTCCAGAAAATGGGCAATAAGCAGACTGTGGTATAATCTGCTTCTCAAGCGCACCAGACTGAAAACCTGTTCCCTTAGAATTGTAAGTGGCGCCAGTGAAAAAGCTTCATTGAAGCCTTTAAAATATCGCGACACCTTGAAAAGGTGTAAATCAGCAAATTCTAACTCCTCAAGAGCTGCCTTGAGAAGGAGGAATTTGAGGTTCGGATACCACACTCTCCCTTGTGCAAAGGCCAGTAGGTCGTGGACTCTGGGCAAGCTCAGGGTAGGGTGGACTGTCAGGACAGAGACAATGGGTACCAGGGCTGTCTGGCCCAGCTTGGAACAATCAGAATCGCTTTGCAAGGCTGAGATCTGATTTTACTAGTACCCTGAAAGAAAGGGAAAAGGGAGGAAAGGTGAACAGAAACTTCCTTTCCAATCCAAGTGAAAAGCGTCCAGGTGGGCTGATCCCAGCACTGGAGGCCTCAACAAAACAGAGAAAGTTAGTGGTTATCTGGGGCTGCGAAAGGATCTATCTGGAAAATGAGCCCCATCTGGCAAGGACTGAACCCAGCACCTGAGGTTCAGAGCCCAATCGTGATGGCCCTGAGAATCCTGTTGAGGGCATCTGCCAGGGCATTGTCCTTCCCTGGGAGGTGAACTGCTATCAGGAGGTGTTCGGGAGTAAGCCAGAGACCACCACTTCATTGCTTGATTGCACAAGGCTGATGACCGAGTGCCCCCTGCCTGTTGATGTACCACATTATTGTGGTGTTGTCTGTCCTGACTTGAACTACCTTGTTCTGGACAGAAGCTGAAAACTCTAAGAGCTAGAAGACAGCTCTGAGTTCAAAAATTGATGTGGAGCAGAGATTCCTGGAGACCACACTCCCTAATGGACAGGTCGCCTAAGTGAGCTCCTCACCCTAACACAGGAGCATCCGTGGTGGGGAATGAGAGGACCCCTAGTTTTAGATTGCTTTGATCCTGCCACAGTGTAAGGCCAGGATCAGGGATTGGGTCACTAGAACCAATTTGGAAGGAATCCCTCCTTTGGGACCAATAGGCCCTCAGATGGAACTGAATGTCCTCATCTGGAATCTTGCTCCCTGCACTACAGCTGTGGAAGCAGCCATGTGCCCTAGTAGTTGTAGTAAATGCTTTGCTGGTCAAGAGACTCGCAGAGTAATGGAAGATGCCAGGGCGAGACTGCCTACCCTTTAGGGGAGAAATGCCCTGGCTAACTTGTTCAACTCTGCACCTATGAAAGTTAGTACCTGAACTGGTTCGAGAACTGACTTTGGTAAATTCAGCAGGAATCCCAGAAAGGTGAGAAGCTGCTGGGTGACTTGCAAGTGGGATTTTACTTGATCTGGAGACTGACCCACTAAGAGCCAGTCATCCAGGAAGGAAACAAAGCAATCCCTTGCCTTCTTAAAAGAGCCACTACCACAGCTAGAATTTCTTGAATACCCTTGGCACAGAGGTAAGGCCAAAGGGCATTGCCCTGAACTGGTAGTGGCCTGAGGTAACCTGAGGTACTTTTCGGTGAGAAGGCCTGATCAAGACATGAAAAAAAATAAGGCATCCTTGAGGTCCAGGAAAGCTAACCAGTCCCTGGCCTCAGCCAGAGTTAACATTTTAACTTTGTTTTCAAAAGATGCTTGTTCAGGTACCTTAAATCTGAGATGGGCCGCCAATCTCCTGCCTTCTATAGGTTAAGAAAGTATCATGAGCACAGCCCTTGCCCGGTGGCAAGGAGGGACCCTTCTACTGCTTTGCAGTTCAAGGAGAAGAACCTCTGCTCCCAAAGCAAGGATTCGAAGGATTTGCAGGTGGACCTGTCTGGCTCTCATCTTTGGAAACTGTTTGAAGCTGAGACCAGACCTATTACTTCCAGAACCCACTTGTCCGGGTTAGGGACACACAGTTCTGGCTGAAATAAAACCAACCTGCCCACTGGTATGGGAGAATCGGCCCTGGGCACCCCATCAGGGTGCCTGCTTGGCAATAGTCTTAGGCTAAGGGGAGGGACGGTTTACTTGTGCCCGTCATCTCTGCCTCTGAAGAGACCCCTGGCGCGAAAGCAGAGGAGGCCTGAGCCTCTACCTGGGCACTTTTGTAGGTAATCATCCATGTTTTCATATAGCTTTCTGTTTGTTCCTCAAACAGAGAATTACCCACAACAAGAAACAAATCCATTGACTTTGACAGAGTATCTTGGGACAGATTAGTGCATCTGAGCCATGCCAACCTACGGAAAGCTACAGAAGTGGTCATGACCCTAAGAAAACAAGATTAACACCAACAGCAGTATGAACTTGAACTTAGAGGCTTCAGTGCCATTAGCAGCCACCTGTTCCAACCCGCTAGCCAGCTGGCCATGGGCCTGCTTGGCTAACTGCAATACTGCGTCCCACCTAGTTTCCGAAATCTAGCCCTGAAAAGCGCCACAACTTGCCTGTCTGAGTCCCACAGAAGCTGCCATATACTGTTTTCTTGCCATGGCATCAATCCTCCTGGAATCCTATTCAGGAGGATGTGAGGCCAAGGGACTACCTGGACAGGCTGCAGCTTGTACCACACCTACATAACTACACTGCTCAGTGAGGAAGTCTGTAACAGAGCCTGAATGAAATACACCTTCTGTCCATTTTTTATCTTGCAGGAGGGACAGAAGAAAGAATCTTATAAAATCTTAGTTGTTTACTTCCTAAATGACTTATGCAAAGGAAAGACAACCTCCTAGCCCATCATTCCTACATAATCAGGCTCCCCCTTTACTCATCCATAGCCTCCTCTAAAGGAAGCTGGGGGGATTCTGCAAGCTTTTTGTAAAACATAAACTGAGAAAGGGACTCAGACAGAATAGGAGGAGATTCTAAAAGTCTGTCTGGAGAAATGTCCGCTTAAGTGGGCACGTCCAGACCCTACCAGCCACACATGTATTGATCAATTTTCCTCCTCCCACTCCTGTGGTTCATAACAATTCCCTCAACATCATAAACCTGAACCACTGGAACTGAACGAGCCACCTTTTACCAACTGTAGATGGTTCGACAGGACCTAGAAACAGTGACTGGACAATCTGTATGGCTTAACTACTTCTGCAGCAGTTGGAGAGACAATCTTGGACTCCAAACCTACTGATTTCTCTGTCATATTCTTATTTTTTTTTTTTTTTTTTTTTTTTTTTTTTAAACTGGTTCCTCTGAACCATCCTTTTGCCCGAGGAAGTCTAGCCCTGGTCAGAGGGCACTCCCTCTGGTCCAGTGGGTACTGGACCGGGCTGGCCATCCGGGTCAGCGGACTTTTTGGCCAATAGTTCCCTGAGCCAGCCCTCTCTTTTTCAGGGTGGCTGCAGAGAAATTTTAAACACCTGGCAGTCTGACAGGAGGTGGTCAACCCCAGACAATAAACACAAGTGGTGTGTGGGACAGCCTTGGCAAAGGCTTCCCACAACATCACAATGTTGAAACCAGTGGGCCAGTTTTCTTTTGGGTTTCCCAGACATAATGCCAGCCTAACCAAAAACTTGCCCTTTTTATGGCCATGCCAGGCAAGACACCCTTATCGGTTCCTAACCGTTTCACGGGTATTTGAAAAAACCCTATTTAAAATCAAGGTTTTTTTAGAACCGATAAGAACCGGGTACCGCACTCTAAAAGCCCAAAACTTTAAAATGTTAAAATAAGCAAACCGATCGGTTCAAAACCGAACCGATAACTAAATTTCCACACAGACTTTTCATTTTGTACTTACGGTTTACCAGATAGAGCTTTAACCGAAATGCGGTAAAATAATTACTTTTTGGCGGTTCAAATGAACCGAAAATACTTCTTGACCGACCGAGCTGAAGGAGGCTGATCTCCGGAGTGACTGTTCAGTGAAGCGGAGTAAAGAATCTGACAGTTTCATTTGAAACTGCCCAGATAGAGCTTTGGTATAGCGCCCTCGTGCTTTAGAACTCCAGATTCTCTGGAGTTAACTCTTTCCTCTCCGGGGCAGTTCAAGTGCAGTGGCTAACTGCAATAAGTCCTAATATAGCAAGACTTCATGGTGTTTGAAAGGGTATGTAGTTCTAAGGCAGCCAACGTTCTCAGTGACACAGCATGTGCCATGACCCTGTATGCACTGTCATTGGTGTCCACTGCCATGTGGAACTGGTACTTTGTGACGTCCATGGCGGTCTTTGCTATGTCAGCCAAATTATGTGCCAAGGCACCAGTAGCTTCCTCACTCGCTGCCAAAATAGAACTCCATAGTGCTTTCTGGTACTGGGCTGTGCAGGCCAAGTATGCTGCTTGCCTTAACAGCAGGGAAGCTGAGGTATTGACTTTTCTAGCCATGCTACCCAGTTCCCTGGAGTCTTCCTCAGGAGGCTGGGAGGAGAGGGGCACTTTGGCCTATATCACAGGCGGCAGTCTGGACCACTCCCTTCATGATCAGGGTGGGAGTACAGGGAATCAGCGCCTTGTTTGTCCACAGATATTTTTTTGTCTATGCCAGCAGAAGAAGTGGGTGCTGAAAATTTTGTTAGTTGCCTTTTTCAGGGAGTTATGGATGGGAAATAGCAACCCTTTTCTTATTTTTTTTTTTTTATATGGCATTTGCTCATCTATGGCTACCTATGCCTATCATCGGGCTCCCTTCCAGGCCCAACCCTGTCATCCCCCTTCCCCCCGGGACTGACTAGGAGCAGGATTTGAGGGCATTGGAAGCCATTACATTCAGCCACAGGGAGATATAGGTTCTTCTGTGTTTTCTTTCCCGTCCCACCTAGAACAGGGGCATGCACAGGTGCGTGCACGGAGGCACGTGCATGCTCCCGGAAACGGCGTGCTCCTTCCACCCTCCTGACATTCATCAGTCTCCCTTGCTCTGGAATCCGGCCTCCACTGGGTGTCAGTCAAGAGTGAGGAGACTCACCTCCCAGATCCAGGAAATGAGAGCAGCCCAGCGGCCACTACAGTCATCTCACAGCCCTCCCCTCCTGCCAACCACCAGAGGCCTGAGCTTGCCTCCAAACTCAGGTTGCTGGCATGGCGCAAGGTGTGGCATCCAGTGCCCCAACCCTCATCATCACTGGGCTAGCTCAATAGCAGCCTTTATGTGCGAGTTACGCCCATCATATCCAAAAATTCCATCTCATCCTCATCTTCAGCAGTCTCCTCCAATGAGATGTTGAGGGTGCTCACCATCTGCCTCGCAAAGGTATAGTATGAGGTATAATCATCTGGGGTATGAAGAGGGGAACCGGACTCTTGATCAGGAGAACCATAAGGGTTTATGGGTTCTCCTTCCTCCTCTTCATAGTAAAATTCATCCTCCTCAGGCACTGGAAATTGCACTGGAGCCTGGGGAGGGGAGGGTGGCAGGCCTACCTATGAAATTCTCCATAGACTGGAAAGCCTGGAAGAATTGCGATGCCGTAGTCATGACCTCTATTGAGGGCATCTTATTTTTGTCCACTGGCATCTCCTTTCTTTCTTCAGGGGGAGGGATAGCAACATGTTTTCCTTTTTGATTTTTCTTTGCAGGCAGCGATTCCATGTCTGCTCAGAGGCTCTTATATTTTTACCAGATTCAGAGTTCCCCAGTTCAGACACTCTGACTTCTAAACCATTTTTAGCAGCTTTATCCTTATGTTTACTTTGAGGGGCCGAGTCCCCCTCTGAGCCTTTAGGTGACATGGAGGCAGACTGATAAGTCTTAATGTCTTTTATATATTTAGTCCTTCTCTAGTGCACCTTAGGGCAAAACTCAATACAGAGGGCTAGATTTTCAAATGATATGGGAACCAAGTCCCATGACACAGCCCCAGCCACAGGACAAAATCTCTGCAGCTGCAGAGTTTTGCAGTTTCAGCCGGCGCAGCTGCAAGAAAAAATTACTCACCTTAGTAATGTTGTTTCTTCTAATGGAGTCTTGCTATATTATAGACATTAGCAGTTTGTTCCAGCTCTAGAACTGCCCCGGAGTGAAATGGTTAAAACCATTCCAAAATAGAATTTTGGCACGAGAGCAGCTCTATCTGTGTCATTTCAGACTTGAACTGTCAGATCTTCTGAGCCAAACTCACTAAGGTCTGTGTGGAAGCTGTAACCTACACTAGCCAAATGGCTACCTAAATAATAACAACCATTGATGGTCCCAACACCCAAGACTCAAGTCAGGGGACCAGAAATACTAACACCATTCTAATAATATGAAAATGGAACATAAGTATAATAAAACACACACACGCGTACACATACACACCCCCAAAGTCCCAAAGGGGACAAAATGCTAACAGGACACAAGTAGTGCCCACACTAAGTTGCCCGCACCCCACCAAGTAGAGGTTCTGAGAGGGGCAGGTTGGGGGGGAGGTCTATAATATAGCAAGACTCCATTAGAAGAAACAACATTACTAAGGTGAGTAATTTTTCTTCAAACAACATAAAGTCTTGGTATATTATGAACATTAACAGAACTCCACAGCAGTACCTCCATGGAGGAGGGCAGAACCTACTTAGGAATAGGCTCTGAAGAACAGCTGTGCCAAACCGAGCATCTCTCCTGGCCTGGACATCCAGGGAGTAATGCTTAGTAAAAGTGTCTACCGTTTTCCAAGTAGCAGCCTGGCAAATCTCTAATAAAGGGATATCTCTGGCAGCAGCTAGAGCAGCTGTACCCTGGTAGAATGAGCCCTCAAACCGGGGGCTCTGCCCACTTCTGATAACAAAATTGGATACAAGAGACAATCCCACCTGGCTACTGATCTCTTAGTGGCAGGTTTGCCTTTCCAACTTCACCATAGGTAAGGAAAAGTTGGAGGATTCGAACCTGTGACCTTTGGTACGCTCTATATAATACCTAAGAGCTCTCTTAACATCCAGGCTGTGCAACCTCCTCTCACCCGAAGAGGAGTGATCAGTGAAAAATACTGGAAGGGAGATAGATTGATTAAGATGGAAATCTGAAACCACCTTAGGCAAAAACTTCCTATTAGTCCTAAGGACTACCTTATCCCTGTGGAAAGAAATAAAGTCAGTCTCCACTGACAAGGCTTGCAATTCACTTATGCATCTGGCAGAAGTGATAGCCACTAGAAAAACAGTTTTTCAAGTTAGGTACTTAAGCTCTGCAGAAGACAGAGGTTCAAAAGGGGGTTGCATTAACTGGGCAATGCAAACATTAAGGTCCCAAGCAGGGGCCGGTTCCCGAAAGGGAGGATTAGTATGGAGTAATCCCTTAAAAAACTTGGAAAACACAGGATGAGAGGAAAGAGGGGATGACTTTCCTGCTGACACAAAAGCAGACACAGCTGCCAAATGAACTCTCAGGGTAGCTGGTCTGAGACCCAAGGAATTAAGATGGACCATGTAATCTAACAAAATGGGCAATTCAGCAGATTCTGGGGAAATATTTTTCCCAGCACACCAAATGGAAAACCTTTTCCATTTAGAACTATAAGTAGCCCTAGTGGAAGGCTTTCTGGAAGCCTTTAGGATCTCAAGAACACCCTGAGAGAGGTGTAAATCAGCAAACTCTAACTCCTCAAGAGCCAGGCCTTGAGGTTGAAGGATTTGAGGTCCGGATACCAAACCCTTCCCTGGGCACAGGTCAACAGATTGTGATTCCTGGGGAGGCACAGGGAAGATGGACTGTCAGAGACAGAAGGAGTGGGTACCAGGGCTGCCTGGCCCAATCCAGGGCAATCAGAATCACCCTGCAAGGCTGAGATCTGATTTTGACTAGTACTTTGAATAGGAGGAAAGGGAAAGCATAGAGGAACTACTCCCAATCCAGAAGAAGGCATCCAGGGGAACTGAGCCCAGCACTGGAGGCCTGCAACAGAACAGAGGAAGTTTGTGATTGTCTGGGGCTGCAAAAGATCTATCTGAGGATGCCCCACCTGGCAAAAACTATCCCCAGCACTTGAGGATCCAGGGACCATTCGTGATGGCCCTGGGAAATCCTGCTGAGGGCATCCGCTAGGACATTGTCCTTCCCTGGAAGATGAACTGCTATGAGGGAAGTGTTCAGGGAATAGGCCAGAGACCACAACTTCATTGCCTCGGTGCACAAGACCGAAGACCGAGTGCCCCCCTGTTTGTTGATGTACCACATTGTTGTGGTGTTGTCTGTTCTGACTTGTATCACCTTGTCGTGGACAGATGCAGAAAAAGCTTGAAGAGCTAAAAAGACAGCTCTGAGTTCCAGAAAATTGATGTGGAGCAGAGATTCCTGGGGGACCAAACTCCCTGAGTGGAAAGGTCGCATGTGGGCTCTCAACCCAGAAGGAAGCATCTGTAGTGAGAGTCAGAGTCGTGAGAAGGGGAAATGAAGGGACCCCGCTCTTAAATTGCTCTGATCCTGCCACCACTGGAGAGCTAGGATCAAGGTTGAAGTCACTGGGACCAACTTGGAAAGGGTCTCTTCTCTGAGACAAAAGGTTCTCAAGTGAAACTGAATGTCTCATCTGAAATCTGGCTCCCTGCACAACAGCTGTGGATGCAGCCATGTGCCCCAGGAGCTGCAGAAAGTGTCTTGCTGGTCGAGAGACTGCAGAATGAAGGAAGAGGCCAGAGCCACTAAATTCCTTACCCTTTCTGGGGAAGAAAGGCTCTGGATAGCTTTGTGTCAATTCTGCCCCTATAAGGTGAGTACCTGGACTGGTTCCAGAACCGACTTTGTAGGTTTGTAGAAAACCAGGGAGGTGAGAAGCTGCTGGGTGACCTGCAGGTGAGATTTTACCTGTTCTGGGGACTGGCCTACAATGAGCCAGTCGTCTAGATGAGGGAAAAACAGCAATCCTCTGCCTCCTTAGAGTGGGCCACTGCCACTGCTAGACACTTTGTGAATACCCTTGGAGCAGAGGTAAGGCGAAGGGCATTGCTCTGAACTGGTAATGACCTGAGGGCAGTTCGAATCTGAGGTACTTTCAATGGGATCTTCTGATTAGGACATGGAAATAGGCATCCTTGAGGTCCAGGAGGCTAGCCAGTCCCTGGCCTTAGGAAAGTAAAATCATTGCCAGAGTTACCATTTTGAACTTTGGTTTCAAAAGATGCTTGTTCAGATATCTGAGATCTAAAATGGGCCGCCATTCTCCTGTCTTTTTTGGGGTAAGGAAGTATCTGGAATACAGACCCCTGCCCTGATGCAGGGGAGGAACCCTTTCTACTGCTCTGAGAGCTAACAGGGATGAGACCTCTCTTTCCAGGCGAGGGTCTCTGAAGCACTTGCAGGTAGAAAATTCTGCTTCTCAACTTTGGAAACTTTTGAAGCTGAGAACCAGACCCTGACTTACTACTTCCAGAACCCCTTGTCTGAGGTTAAAGAGCCCAATTCTGACTGAAGTAAGCCAGCCTGCCCCACTGGTACAGGAGAATCGGCCTGGGCACCCCATCAGGGTGCCTGTTCATAGGAGCTTTAGGCTGGGGGTGGGGCAGGTCTGCCCACCTCGTCTGCCTGCCTCTGAGAACCCCTCTGAGCATAGGCAGAGGAGGCCTGAGTCTGGTAGAAAGGCCTGTGAAGCCTACCCCTACCCTGGGGCATGCCTTTGAGGAGTGGCTTGCCGCTCCTTAGCCTGGGCACTCTTGTAAGTAGTCCTATATTCATCCATCTTCTTCATGTAATTCTCTGTCTGCTCTCCAAACAGAGAATTTCCCACCACAGGAAAATCCATAGCCTTAGTCTGGGTATCCTGTGACAAACTAGTACACCTGAGCCAGGCTAACCTACGAAAAGCTACAGATGTGGCCATGACCCTAGAGGAAACATCATTAACATCCACAGCAGCATGAAACTGAACCTTAGAGGCTTCAATGCCATCAGCAGCCACCTGTTCTAGTTCACTAGCCAGCTGGCCATGGGCCTGCTTAGCCAATTGCATAACAGTATCCCATCTAGATTTCTGATACCTAGCTACATAAGCCATATAATTTGCTTGCCTGAGTCCCAGAGAGGCTGCCATATACTGTTTTTGCCATGGCATCAATTTTCCTGGAATCCTTGTCACGAGGATGTGAAGCCAAGGAATATTAGCTTTATCACAGGCAGCAGCCTGAACTACTAACATGACTGCATTGCTGAGAAAAGAATTCTGTATCAGAGGCCTGACAATATACCTTCTGTCCATCTTTTTATCTACAGGAGGCACAGAATTAGAGCTTTTAAAATTTTAATTGTTTGTTTCTAAATGACTTATGTAAAGGAATAGAGAATCTCCTAGACTCTGAAATATCCATCATTTCTACAAAATCAGGCTCCTCTTGCTCATCCACAGCCTCTTCTAAAGGAAGCTGGAGGGTTTCAGCAACTTTTTATAAAACATAAAATGAGATGGGGACTCAGACAGCATAGGGAGATTCTAAAGGTCTGTCGGGAGATGTCGGTTCAATGGGCACACCAGACCTTCCCAGCCACATTCATACTGTTCATAATCCTCCTCCCCTCCTCTGGTTCATAAAATTCCTCAATATCATAATCCTGAACCACTGGGACCGGACAAACTGACCTTTTACCAGATAGTGGTGGTTCGGACGGACCCTGAGACAGTGACTGGACAATTTGTATGGCTTTGCTATCTCTGCAGCAGTTGGAGAAGAAATTTTGGACTCCAGACCTGCTGATTTTCTTGTTTTCTTTACTGGAATTGGTTCCTCAGAACCAGCTTTTCTTTGCCGAGGAGTCTGGCCCTGGTCAGAGGCGGTCCCTCTGGTTCGGTTGGCACCGGGCTGGCGCATCCGGTCAGTGGACTTTTGGCCTCTCGTTCCCTGAGCCTGCCCAATCTTTTTCCAGGGTGGCTGCAGGGAAATTCTTACATACCTGGCAGTCTGACTGGAGGTGGTCAAACCCCAGACAATAAACACATGTGGTGTGTGGGTCAGCCTTGGCAAAGACTTCCCCACAAACATCACAGTGTTGAAACCAATGGGCCAGGTTTTCTTTTGGGTTTCTCAGACATAATGCCAGCCTAACCAAAAACTTGCCCTTTTACAACGCAGTGCCAGGCAAGACACCATATCGGTTCTAACACGTGTGCAGGTATTGGAAAAAGCGTAATAAATCCGTTTTTTTAGAACCGACAAGAACCAGGAACCGCACTCTAAAATAGTAACTTTTAGTTTTAAATGAGTTTTAAACCCACTGATCGGTTCAAAACCGAACCGATAACTACAAGTTCCACACAGACAAAACCTTCATTTACTTACGGTTTACCAGATGAAGCTTGAACGAGCGGTTTTCATGGTTAAAATAAAACTATTCTCGGTTAAATCCAACCGAGAAACACTTTAAACCGAGAAATGAACCGAGCAGAAGGAGAAATCTCGGGCGACTGTTCACTGAGGGGAGTAAAGAATCTGACAGTTCAAGTTTGAAATGACACAGATAGAGCTGCTCTCGTGCCAAAATTCTATTTTGGAATGGTTTTAACCATTTCACTCCGGGGCAGTTCTAGAGCTGGAACAAACTGCTAATGTCTAAAATATAGCAAGACTTAATGTTATTTGAAAGGAAAGGATATAAAAACCAAAGGAGGAATAAAGCCGAGGAGAGGACAGAAAGAGAAGAAAGCCTAAGGGTTTGGGATAGAAAGGCCCCAACCTCTGGGCGAATGGGAAGGAATAAATAAGGAAGGGAAAAGAAGACAGAAGGGAAGAGAGAGAGAGAGAGAGAGAGAGAGAGAGAGAGAGAGGAGACACTGCACCTGAAAGACAGGGGTCCATAGGACCACTCGAAGTTGAAGAAGCCACCATTACTCTGTGCCAATAACTCTTCTCCCAAGATGGAGAAGAACCCCTAACCAAGGCTATGAAGTAGGAGGCTGACACAAGCCCAGAAAGTCAGGCACAGTGGCTATTCCAAGGAGTCTTTTACTGGGCAATGAAACGGGTCAGTGTCTCCCACTCTTGACGAAGGGTATCATGAAGTGGGGACAGGACCACTTTGAAGAGGTATTGTCCTGAGGAGATACACACACACACTCAGGAGGGTTTTGAGAATTTAAGAGATTTAGGGATTCTTAGAGAAGCATCACCTCCGAAAACGGAGAATTTTCAGAAGTTAGAGATTTTGGAGAATTTTAGAGAAGCACACCTCCAAAGGAGGAGCTCTATAAATTGGAGGGTTTATTATTCCCTGAATAAGAGGCGAGGAGATGCCCACAGGGAACCTCACTGGGGACACTGCTTAAGGAGTGGCTGGAAGGAAGGAGGAATTAACTGAGAGGGATCACCAGGGTACCCTCCCAACGCCGCTTCAAGAAACCAGGGGTTTGATTGAAGCAGAGCAAAGATCCAGGAAGGAGAGGTTCCAACCAGACAGAGAGGAGGCCCTGGTGATCCCCAGCAGAGGATTACCTCCCTGCCTGTCTTCCCAGGATACCTCCAACACCCTGAGGGTAAGAGGAGCCACCAGGCACTGGAGAAGGACCATATGGTCCCTAGTTGAGAAGAAAAAATTACTCACCTTAGTAATGTTGTTTCTTCTAATGGAGTCTTGCTATATTATGACATATGCAGTATAACCCCAGGTTAGAACTGCTCCGGAGGTGAAAGAGTTAACTTCCATGCAGGGCATGGAATCTTGAGTGCGAGCTCGGTTAAACACTCTGTCTGTTGAAGCTCAAACTTAAACTGTCAGATCTTTACGAGCAAAAACTCACTAAGGTTCTCTGTGGAAGCCGTAAACCTACACTAGCCACTGGCTACTAACTACAAAAACACCTTTTTGATCTTGATCCCAAAACAAAGACTCAAGTCGGGGGATTCAAGAAGAACTTAAGCATACACCTAAGCACCCAAGAAGGGTGAAAAGAAGTGGGCACCAAAGAAGTGCCAACATTGCACTGCCCACCCACATCCCAAAAACAGAGGTTCTGAGAGGGGCAGGCTGGGGGGGAGGTCATAATATAGCAAGACTCCATTAGAAGAAACAACATTACTAAGATGAATAATTTTTCTTCAAACAACATGAAGTCTTGCTATATTATGACATATGCAGACAACACAGCAGTACCTCCATGGAGGAGGGACAGAACCTACTTGGGAAATAGGCTCTGAAGCACGGCTGTGCAAAATCGAGCATCACTCCTAGCCTGGATATCCAAGGAGTAATGCTTAGTAAAAGTGTGAACTGTTTTCCAGGTAGCTACTTGACATATCTACCAGATATGGCTACCAGAAACACAGTCTTCCAAGTCAAGAACTTCTGCTCTGCTGAAGACAAAAGGCTCAAAGGGGTGGGGGTTGCATAAGCTGAGCAATGCAAACATTAAGATCCCAGGCAGGGGAAGAGTCCCTGAATGGAGGGTTGGTGTGAAGCAATCCCTTAAAAACTTGGAGAATACAGGATGAGCTGAAAGAGAAGAGGGTTTACCTGCTGAAATAAAAGCAGACACAGCTGTCAAATGTACTTTTAGGGTAGCTGGTCTAAGCCCCAAGGTATTTAAATGGACATATAATCCAGGACTGTGGGTAAATCAGCAGATTCTGGGAAATATGCTTCCAGAGCACCATATGGAAAACCTCTTCCATTTGGAATTATAGGTAGCCCTGGTGGAAGGCTTCCTAGAAGCCTTTAGTATATCCATTACACCTTGGGAGAGGTGTAGATCATCAAACTCTAACTCTTCAAGAGCCAGGCCTTGAGATTGAGAGATTTGAGGTTCGGGTACCAAACCCTCCCCTGAGCACAGGTTAACAGGTTGTGATTCCTGGGAAGACACAGGGGAAGATGGACTGCTAAGGACAGTAGGAGTGGATACCAGGGTTGTCAGGCCCAATCTGGAGCAATCAAGAACATCTTGCAGGATTGAGATCTGATTTTGACTAACACTTTGAACAGGAGAGGGAAGGGAAAGCATAGAGAAACTTCCCTTCCCAATTGAGAACTAAGGCATCCAGAGGGACTGAGCCCAACACTGGGGGTCTGCAGCAAAAAAGGGGAAGATGGTGATTGTCTGGGGCTGCAAAAAGATCTATCTGCGGGGTGCCCCATCTGGCAAATATCACCTCCAGGACCAGGAGGTCCAGTGACCATTCGTGATGGCCCTGGGAAATCCTGCTGAGAGCATCTGCTAGGACATTGTCCTTGCCTGGGAGGTGAACTGCCGTAAGGGAGGTGTTCAGGGAGTAAGCCAGAGACCACAACTTCATTGCTTTGGTGCACAAGGCCGTAGACCGAGTGCCCCCTTGCTTGTTGATGTATCACATTATGGTGGTGTTGTCTGTTCTGACCTGTACCACTTTGTTCTGAACAGATTTGGAAAAAACTTGAAGTGCTAGAAAAACTGCTCTGAGTTCCAACAGATTGATGTGGAGCAGAGATTCCTGAGGGGACCACAATCCCTGGGTGGTGAGGTCACCCATGTGAGCTCCCACCCCAAGGGGATGCATCTGTAGTAAGGATTAAGGGTGAGACTGAGTGACAAAGGGAACCCTTGTCTCAGATTGCTCTGATCCTGCCACCACTGTAGGGCCTGGATCAGGGTTCGAGTTACTGGGATCAATTTGGTTAGAGGGTCTTTCCTTTGAGACCAAAAGGCTCTCAAATGGAACTGGATGTCCTTCATCTGAAATCTTGCTCCCTGCACTACTGCTGTAGAAGCAGCCATGTGCCCCAGGAGCTGTAGAAAATGCCTTGCTGGTCAAGAGACCTGCAGGGTGAAGGAGGAGGCCAGAGAGACCAGGGTCCTTGCCCTGTCCAAAGGAAGGAAGGATCTGGCTTCCTCTGTGTTCAGCTCTGCGCCTATGAAGGAGAGGAGCTGGACAGGTTCTAGAACTAACTTTGAAAGATTCAGAAGGAAACCTAGAGAGGTGAGCAGTTGCTGAGTTATTTGTAAATGTAACTTGGACTTGGTCTGGAGACTGGCCTACTATGAGCCAGTCGTTCAGGTAAGGGAAGATGGCAATTTTTTGCCTTCTTAGGGCAGCAACTGCTACCAGGCATTTGTGAATACCCTTGGAGCAGAGGTGAGGCCAAAGGGCATTGCTCTGAACTGGTAATGGCCTGAGGGCAGCTCGAACCTGAGGTACTTCGATGGGAGCTTCTGATGAGAATATGAGTAGGCATCTTTGAGGTCCAGGGGCCTAGCCAGTCCCTGGCCTTAGAGAGGTAGAATAATTCCCAGAGTCACCATTTTGAATTTTGGTTTTAAAAGGTGCTTGTTTAATATCTGAGATCCAGGATGGGCCATTCTCCTGTCTTTTTGGGGTAAGGAAGTACCTGGAATACAACCTTTGCCCTGGTGTAGGGGTGGAACCCTTTCCACACCTCTGAGAGCCAGGAGGAAGAGACCTCTGCCTCTAGGGCAAGTGCCTCTGGTGGTTTGCAGGTGGAAAGGATCTGGTTCTCATCTTTGGAAATTTTTGAAGCTGAGAACCAGTCCCTGGCTTACTACTTCCAGGACCCACTTGTCTGATGTTAGAGACTTCCAGTCCTGGACAAAGTAAGCCAGCCTGCCCCCTACGGGTAGCTGAGAATCGGCCCTGGCAACCCCATCAGGGTGCCTGCTT
Source organism: Neoceratodus forsteri (assembly GCA_016271365.2). Classification (NCBI taxonomy): domain Eukaryota; kingdom Metazoa; phylum Chordata; order Ceratodontiformes; family Ceratodontidae; genus Neoceratodus; species Neoceratodus forsteri. The sequence continues at coordinate 658,607,637 of CM057456.1, forward strand.
GGCAGGGGCTTTGGGCTGAGGGGTGGGAAGCAGGCCTGCTTGTACCCTGTCTGCCTCTCCCTCCAAAGAACCCCCTCTGGGCATAAGCAGAAGAGGAGGCCTAGGCTTGGTAAAAAGTCCTATGAAAAGGCCTGCCCCTGCCCCTGGAAAGCTGCCTTTGAGGAGTGGCCTGCCTTTCCTTGGCCTGTGCACTCCTATAGGTGGTCCTATACTCATCCATTTTCTTCATGTAATTCTCTGTCTGCTCCCCAAACAGAGAATTACCCACAACAGAAAAATCCATGGCCTTAGTCTGGGTATCCTGTGATAGGTTAGTACATCTGAGCCAAGCCATTCTGCGAAGTGCCACAGATGTAGCCTTGACTCTTGATGGTACATCATTAGAGTCCACTGCAGCATGGAATTGCACCTCGGATGCCTCAATACCATCAGCAACCACCTGCTCCAGCTCCTTGGCAAGTTGGCCAGGGACCTGTTTTGCTAGGGGCCGTAACAGTATCCCATCTGGATTTCTGATATCTAGCAACATACGCCATATAATTTGCCTGTCTGAGTCCCAAAGATGCTGCCGTGTACTGTTTCTTTGCCGTGGCATCAATCCTCCTGGAGTCCTTGTCCGGGGGGTGTGAAGCCAAGGGAATATTTACCTTGTCACAGGCTGCAGCCTGCACTATCCCAACATTTTATTTCTTTAGTTTTTGTTTACCGGGTAAGTACACTAGACAAGTTTTATGCCTATTTTCAGGAACGACCCGGGAGAGTACAAAAGGGTACAACAGGTACATTGATACAGTAATTGGTTCAGACGAATACATTCAGGTACAAAAACAGGAGAAAAGACAATTTTTACATTTACGTGGAAGGTACACCCAGATACAGTGCTGGGGCAAGGTATAAGTTAGAGATAAATTCAATGACCAACAGGGCTGGTGAGGATTATGAGCATAGTAACATCATAAGCGTCGGTCAAGCAAGGGGGAGATTTGGACGAGGACATAGCGCAAGAGTGGTGGCTAAGCAGGAGAGAGAAGAAGCCGGCACCAGTGGACACCGGGAGGCTAAGGAGGCTTAGGACATTCAGCGAGAAGCCACCTTAAGATTGATCCCACAGGGAGGTCCGAAACTCTTGTGAGAGGAGGCAGTACGGACTCTTTCAGAAAGGAGTTCCAGAGCCTGGGGCCAAGGACAGCCAAACTCGGTCCCCATGTTGGTCGGAAGTAGAGGTACACTTAGTAGGCTGGGGCCTTGGGATCTAAGCAGGTAGGGGAGAGGTCAGCAGGGAGCAAGAAGCCGGGCCAGTTCGGAGGGGTGCGGAGCTAAGTACTACTCACAAGGCACCCAGTGCTAAAGATTAAGGTGATTGGCCAGGGGATAGCCAGCCAAGCTTTTAGTAGAGCTACGCAGTGATGGGTGAAGTGAGGGGCAGCCAGGGCAAAGCGACAGATGTTGTTGTCGTTGTGCTCCACTTGCTTAGGAGGGTCTTAGAAGTATGAGCAAATATGAGGGAGCCGTAGCTGAGGGAGAAGTAGTACTCCCTGGCAAGGCTAGCGAGCCGCTGGATGAGTTATACCGAGCCCTGTGAGGCCATCCCCAGTTTGCGGTTTACCCCACTGCAGGCATTATGGATATGACTACCAAGGTCCAATTGGGGATCAAGCGTCACTCCAAGATATTTGAGGGAGGTCACGGTAGGGAGAGGGGAGCCATCTTCGTAGTTGATATGTAGGGGAGTTGAAGAGGCTCGTATTTTGGCAGAGGAACCGAAGAGCATAGCCTGGGTTTTGTTTTGATTTAGGACCAATTTATGGTTGGAGAGCCATGCCTGGATGTTCCAGAGGTCTTCAGATAAGTGACGGTTTAGTGTGGCTGTATCACAGGAGTGGGCCAGGAGAACCAGGTCATCCGCATACATGATGACACGGCAGCTGGAGACCACATCAGGGAGATTGTTGATGAACAGGGAAAAGAGTAGGGGACCCAGCACGGAGCCCTGAGGGACACCAGAGGTGACAGGCCGGGGGGCAGAGAGGACTTTATTGAATTTAGTTAGTTGTTTTCTGCCATGTAGGTAGTCAGAGGCAACATGGCTGCATTGTTGTGTAAGGAACTCCGTATCAGAGCCTGACAATGTGTACCTCTTGTCCATTCTCTTATCAACAGGAGGTATAGTGGGAGGAGTTTTTAGAATTTTAACTGTCTGTTTCCCAAAAGATTTATGCAAAGGAATAGACAGCCTCCTTGACTCTGGGATATCCATCATTTCCACATAGTCAGGCTCCTCTTGATCATCCACAGCTTCCTCCATAGGGAGCTGGAGGATTTCAGCCACTTTCTTATAAAACATAAAATGAGAAGGGTACTCAGAAAGCCTAGGAGGAGACACTCCTGAAGGTCTGTCTGGGGAGATGTCCGGGTCAATGGGCACATCCAGACTTTCAAATCCACATTCACTCTCCTCATACTCCCCTTCCCCTTCCTCTGGTTCATAATATTCCTCTACATCATACTCTTGAACCGGCCGAACCGGGCATTTACCTGATGGTGCCGGTTCGGTCGGAACCAGGGAAAGCGACTGGACAATTTTAATCGCTTTGGCTATTTCTTCAGCGGTTGGAGAGGAAAGTTTTGGCTCCACACCAGCTGATTTCCTAGTCCTTTTTACTGGAACTGACTCCTCGAGTCGGGTCTCCTTTTGCCCGAGGAAGTCTCGCCCTGGTCAGAGGGCACTCCCTCCGGTTCGGGTTGGAACCGAACTGGGCTGGCCATCCGGTTCAGCGGACTTTTTGGCCTCCCTTTCCCTGAGCCTACCAACTCTCTTTTCTAGGGTAGCTGCAGGAAAATTTTTACAAATCTGGCAGTCTGCATTGAGGTGGTCAAACCCCAGACAATAAACACAGGTGGTGTGGGGGTCAGCCTTGGCAAAGACTTCCCCAGACACTTCAGTGTTGAAACCCAGTGGGCCCGGTTTTTGTTTTGGGTTTCTCAGACATAGTGCCAGTCCTAACCAAACTTACCCGTTTATGGCAATCCACCAGGTAAGACCCTCTTATCGGTTCCCAACCGTGTCTCGGGTCGTGGAAAAAAACGTAATAAAATCCGTTTTTTTTTAGAACCGATAAGAACCAGTAACCACACTCTAAATGACAGATTAATATATTTTAAACAACTTGATCAGTTCAAACCGAACCGATAAACCGTTTACAAGTTCCACACAGAACAGAAATCAATGTAAAACCTATCTACGTACTCACAATACCACAGACAAGAGTCTGAACCGACCGGTTGCGGTTTAATTTCGGTCGAAAACCGAGAAAACAATACTTTAACCGACAAAATGAACCGAGCAGAAGGAGAAATCTCCGGAGCGACTGTTCAGTGAGGCGGAGTAAAAAATCTGACGGTTTGAGTTTGAAGAACAACAGACAGAGTTTCAACCGAGCTCGAGCTCTGCGTTCCATGCCTGGCATGGAAAGTTAACTCTTTCACCTCCGGAGCATTTCGAAAGGTTGGGACTCACTGCATATGTCATAATATAGCAAGACTTCATGTTGTTTGAAGGAATTTTTCATGTCCATGTACATCACCTAACAGAAGCATCCTGATGACAGTGGTACTCACTTTCCCTTAAAACAAATCTGACAGCTGCAGTTCAGAACTTCCAATGTGTGCAGTATTTTGTTAAAAGAAATGCTCAGTGCTGATCATGATCAGAAAGAAAAAATTACTTACCATAGTAATCTTATTTCTTCCCAGTGATGCTCAGGTATTCATAACTTTATGCATTAAGCCTGGAGGGTTGGACTGCCCGGAGAGATGCAACACGTGCAAATGAGTAGAATTATTTGCACATGAGCATCTTTCAAATACTACCTACTGTGGTGTTCTAACCTCTTCAGGTTTGTGAGAAGCCTGGAATTCAGGCATAAGGAACTAATGTAACTAATATTCTATAACAAAGAGGAGTGTCCCCTAATTAAAGCATAGAATTAAAAAAAACCTCCAAAGGGATGATAACTCTTGACAAAACCACATCAAATAAAACTCCAAAAGGAGAACATTGAAAAACTCCAGTTTAAAAATGATTAAAACAGAGAAATACAACAAAATCAATATGGCTTGATAGCACCAGCATGCGGAGTGCAGAGGTTGAAGTTCCAGAAGGGGAGGAAGGGAGGGAAGTTATGAATACCTGAGCATCACTGAGAAGAAATAAGATTACTATGGTAAGTAATTTTTTCTTCTAACCCCAGTAATGCTCAGGATATTCACAACTTTATGCAGACTACCAAGCAGTACCACTGGAGGTGGGCACAGAACTTATTTTGGAAACAGGCTCTGCAGGACTGCTGTGCCAAACCTAGCATCACCCCTGGATAAAATATCCAGGTTATAGTGTTTTGTAAAGGTGTGTACTGTTTTCCAGGTAGCTGCTTTGCAAATGTCCACCAAGGGAACCTCCCCGGCAGCTGCAAGGGTAGCAGCAGTTCTTGTAGAATGCGCCCTCAATCCAGTTGGGGGCTCTTTACCTGCCTTAGTGTAGCAGAACTGAATACGCTGGACTATCCACCAAGAAATTGATCTTTTTGAGGCTGGTTTACCCTTTCCTACAACCCCATATGTAAGGAAAAGTTGTTTTCCATTCTTCCTAAGGTCTTTAGCGGCTGTCATGTAATAGCTGATATCCCTTTTCACATCCAGACTGTGTAATCTTCTTTCACCAGAACTGGTATGTTCTGTGAAACAGACAGGTACAGTGATTGATTGGTTCAGATGAAAGTCTGTAACCACTTTAGGAAGAAACTGTCTGTTAGTTCTGAGGACTACCTTATCTCTGTGAAATTAGATATAGTCTTGGTCAATGCAGAGATCCTTGAGCTTGCCAATTCTCCTTGCAGAAGTAATAGCCACTAGGAAGACTGTTTTCCAAGTAAGGTATTTCAAGTGGGCAGTAGCCATGGGCTCAAAAGGAGGGCCGATGAGCCTGGCTATACACACATTCAAATCCCAAGCAGGCACTGGTGCCCTGTGGGTTGGGTGTAAATGCATCAGCCCTTTAAAAAATCTTTTGAAAATTTTATCAGATGCTACTGACACCTTGGTCCCCACAGAAAGGTAGGCAGATACCGCTGCTAAATGAACCTTAAGGGAACAGGGTTGCAAACCTTGTGAATGCAAATGGGTGAGATAGTCCAGGACAACTGAAACTCCAGCCTTTTGTGGTATAAGGTTCATACTGGAACATCAGAGAGAAAATCTCTTCCATTTGGAAGAATACATTCTCTGTGTGGAGGGTTTTCTATAACCCTTTAAAATATTTAGGACAGCTTCTGAAAGATTTAAATCTGCATACTATAATTCCTCAAGAGCCATGCTTTGAGATGAAGGGACTTGAGATTTGGGTACAACAATGTTACCTGATTGGAAGTCAAGAGATTGTGCCTGAGGGGCAATTATATCGGTTTGCTGACAGACATGGAGAGCAGAAGAGAGTACCATGGCTGCCTGGGCCAAACCGGAGCTATCAAGATCAGAGATGCTGAGGGATTTTAGCTTCAGTAACACCCTGAAAACCAGAGGGAAAGCATACAGGTGCCTGTCTATCCAATCCAGAACCAGGGCATCCAGAAGAACTGTGCCCCGTGCTGGTGGTCTGCAGCAATACTGAGGTAGCTTGGTGGTTCTGGTGGGACGCGAACAAGTCTATCTCTGGAGTGCCCCACCTTCTGAAAATAACTTGTACCATCTGCTTGTTCAGAGTCCATTCGTGATGGGCCTGGTTGATGCGGCTTAGTGCATCTGCCAAGGTACTGTCCTTTCCTGGCAAGTGAACTGCCTGTAAAGACACCTTCAGAAAGTACGCCAGTGTCCAAATTTTCATGGACTCTGTCTGTGCAGAGGAGGCCTGACCTGGTGCCTCCATGTTTGTTTATGTAATATATTGTGGTGGTATTGTCTGTTCTGATCTGTACCACCCTGCCCAATATCAGTGAAGAAAAAGCCTTTAGGGCTAGGAACATTGCTCTTAGCTCCAGTAAGCTTATATGCTGAAGGGACTCTGCTTAACCAGGTGCCCTGAGTCGTGTGCTTTCCTAAATGGGCGCCCCAGCCCAATAGGGATGCATCTGTTGTGAGTACCAGAGAGGGGTTTTCTCTCTGAAAAGGCACTCTCTGCCTTAAATTGGATTTCTGTTTCCACCACAAGAGGGCCCTTAATAGTGCCCTTGTCACTGGTATAAGCTTTGAAAAGAGGTCCTTTTTCTGACTCCAGTGAGCCCTGAGGTGAAACTGGATGCCTCACATATGGAATCTGGATCCTTGCACTGTGCCTGTGGATGCAGCCATATGGCCTAGTAACTGCAGAAACTGTCTTGCAGTTTTTGACCTGTTCAGGATGCAGGAATTTGCTATTAACTGAAGCCTTTGCACCCCGTCTAAAGGTAAAAAGGCTCTGCCCTGAAGTGTGTTGATTTCTGCCCCTATAAACTGCAAAGTTTGAGCAGGAGTTAGAACTGATTTCTTTTGGTTTATTATAAAACCCAGAGACTCTAAGAGGGCTTGGGTGATTCTTAGGGAATTCCTTACTTGGTCTGGTGAGTTTCCCACCACCAGCCAATCGTCTAGGTAAGGGAAGACAGTCACTCCCTGTCTTTGTAGATATGCCACTACAGCAACTAGGCACTTTGTGAATACCCTTGGTGCTGAGGAGAGACTGAAAGGAAGAGTTGAAAACTGATAGTGGCCTGAAGGGAGTCTAAATCTGAGATAATTTCTGTAAGATTCCTTTATGAGGATGTGGAAATAGGAGTCTTTCAAGTCCAGTGATGCCAGCTAGTCCCCTTTTTGGATTGTTGGCAATATTCGAGCCAAAGTTACCATTTTGAACTTTGTTTTTTTCAGAAGCATGTTCAAAGCTCTGAGATCCAATATTGGCTGCCACTCCCCACTTGTCATTGTTGTTAGGAAGTATCTGGAGTAAAAACCCTTTCCTCTCAGGATGGTAGGGACTAATTCCGCTGCTCTGAGTTGTAACAATTTCTGAACCTCTGCTTCTAGTAATGTCCTCTCTGCTAGAGGAGGTGAGCAATAAACCCTGGCCTTCTGTGGAGGAAAAGATCTGAAGTCCAGAGACAGACCCTGACCCACTACCTCCAGCACCCACTTGTCTGTGGTGATGCTTAGCCAAGCCTGGGGGAAGTAGAGAGTCTGCCTCCGACAAGGAGGGAGGAGGCGGACTGAGCCTCAGGGGTTTTGCTTTGGTTGGGGCTGAGGTTGGGTTTGAGAGCCCCTCCTAGTGCCCCTTCTACCCCTACCCCTAGAGTATCCCTGTTGTGGATACTGCTGGTACTGGGGCACGGCTACTGGCTGGAAAAAGGGTCTGGTCATAAAAGACCTTCCTCTGCCCCCTCTTCCATAGGGCCTAGTGGATGGAGAAGCACACTGCTTGGCAGAGTTGCTTCTATAAGTTGCCTTATACTCATCCACTTTTTTCATGTATGCAACCTTGGATTCCCCAAAAAGAGAGTTTCCCTCTAAAGGAAAATCCAGGGCCTTGGACTGAGTATCCTGAGTAAGGTTAGTGGCCCTGAGCCAAGCAAACCTTCTCTGTGCCACGATGTTAGCCATCCATCTGGCTGCAGTGTCACTGGAATCAGCAGCCATCTGGAACTGGTACTTAGCCGCCTCTAGCCCAAACCTGGCAGTTTCAGTCAGGTCTTCAGACAAGGGTGAGGGGGCTTTCATGGACATGTCCAATACTGACTGCCACAAGGATTTATGGTACTGGGCTGCATAAGCTTGAAAAGTAGCCTGTCTCATGGCCAAAGAAGCTGATAAATAGCCTTTTTGGGTCATAAAATCCATTTTCCTGGAGTCCTTGTCCGGAGGGTGGGAGGACAGAGGGACTCTGGCTTTGTTGCAGGCTGCCTGCTGTATAACCCCTTGATGGTCAGTCAGGATGGGAGAAAAGGAAATCAGCTCCCGTCCTGTCCAACTGATATTTTTTTTTATCTATTCTCTTATCAATAGGAGGAACAGAATTAGGGGTCTGTAGAAGTTTTAGGGTGTCTTTTTTGAAATATTTGTATACTGGCAAGAGGAGGGCTTTTGTGGGTGTTAAACCCATCATATTTAAATATTCTATTCCCTCCTCATCCTCAGTCTGCTCTGTGGTAGCACTATCAAGAGCATCTGCCGTTCTCTTCACAAATGTGAAATGTGAGAAGTAATCCTCTGACATCCTGGGAGGAGAACCAAAATCCTGCTCAGGAGATACCTCGGGGGGAATTGGTTCATCATCTTGAAAAGGATCATATTCCTCCTCATAATATTGCTCTGCCTGTAAAGAGGGCAACAAACCACTGCTAGCCTGGGGACCCTGGGTAGGGGCAGGCCGCTGGGGAATGATATTTTGCAGTGCCTGTATAATTTTAAAAGCCTGGGCTATCTCTTGAGCTGAGGGCATAGCAGGCACCTGTGCAGAAGTCCCTGGTTTAGCAGGGGAAGATTCTGCATGCTTAGTTTTTTTGAGTTTCTTTGAGGGAACTGGGGAGTCAGCCAGTTCTTTACCTCTTTTTACCCCTTTTTCGCCCGTATCAGGGGCAGGGGTAAGCAAATTTGTGGGTTCAGCCACAGCAGATTGGGGTGTCAGCTGGTCAGAGCCGGAGGGACCCCTAGGAAATCTTTTGTTTAGCCTTCCAAGGTGTTTTTCCACGTTTTTTTCCAGGAAAGTTTTACATACTTCACAATCCTGATCCAGATGTTCGAATCCCAGACAAGTCACACATAAGGTGTGCTTGTCTGCCTTAGCAAATACATCTCCACATTTTAAACAATTCTTAAAACTGGGTTCTCTGGTTTTCTTTTTGGGTTTCTCTGACATGGTAATGTCTAAAAACGAGAAAAAACACTAACCGCTAATAAAAGAGTAAATGTGATTAATTATTATACTTTTTTTTTTTTTCAGTCTGTTCAGGAACCGACAGGAACTGGAGAAACCGAACCCAGGAGATGACAGATGAATCGGTTCAGCGGTTCTATAACCGATAGAAAGCAGTTACAAAAGCAATGAAATACACTAAAAAACTAAACTAATAATAGACAAAATACAAGGCTCTTTAATCAGAGAACCCCGATGACTTAAACAACTAACCCGGTTCCCCCACGGTTATCCCAAGAACCACTAGGAACGACAAAAAATGTATAATTTAAGCAATAAAGAAGATTTACACTAACAATCAGTAGAGGAAATAAAATAAATAGAAAATAATTACGTTTAAGGTTTTGAATCTTCTTTCATGCATAAGAGTAAGACGACCACTCTGAGTGACCAGACTTTCAGGTGGAGAGAAAAATCTGAAGACGTCAGAACACCACAGTTGGTAGAGGCAGTATTTAAAAGATGCTCACATGCAAAGAATTCTACTCATTTGCAGGTGTTCCATCTCTCCGGGCACTTCAACCCTCCAGGTTTACGGCATAAAGTTATGAATATCCTGAGCATTACTGGGGTTAGAAGTGAGCAATATTCAAAAAATGGTATTATACAAATGTACTCTGAGTCCTCAAAACAGAATTTTTCAAAGTTCTTTTTCCTTTGTTATACTGAAATTATGTAGATAAAATATGCTAAAGGTTTTGATGCAGCTCACAGACAGCAGCAGCAGACAGGGTCCTCATTATACCATTTTAGAATTAGTCTCCTCCCACCTCAGGCTCTCTGATTATCGTAAAGGGATCAACTAGGGTTTATTAACCTCTGCAGTTTTTATCGAGCTCACTAAGACTACTGGCACATCTGTACACTTCCTCCTTGATAAGCCAGCAAATGCAGGCCTCTTAGATCTTTCTGCAGTGTGGTTCTGCTCCTCCTTATTGATAACTCCCAACTGCTCCACGTAGGAGCTACAACACCCCTGCCAATCAGGTCTGGCGTGCCGTATGGCTCTGCCCTTTGCCCCATCCCATTTTCTGTCTTCCGTAATGACTTACTCAAGGCCCATGTCACCTCACTCATACAGATACAAACAGACAATACAGTGATCATCAGAGGCCCTGCTGTGACCACACTGGAAACCCTTTTCCAACAGGACTTTGACAATGGCGGGTTTGTGCTTCTCTGCCCACAAACTCTTTCTGAATAATGAAAAACCTGTCTTCAAATGACCTTTGCTACCAAACAAAGACTGGGCAAGCTTCCTGCCTTTCTGACCTTTATAACTCTAGATGGCTCCAAGCTAGAACAAGTACCTACTTTTAAATTCCTAGGCACGTAGATGTATCACTTCCTTGACTTCTCCAGTCACACTGATGCCATGAACACAAAACTACTCCTCGAACTTGGTGCCCTGTATAGATATAAAGCCTATATTCTCCTCCCTGCATAACAGGAGAGTGTCACCAAAATGATCCTGCCTGTCTTTGACTATGGAAACGGGTCCACAATTGCACCACTGAATTATCTGTGCCATAGCCAGACACAAAACGTTATTCAATACATTTCTATTGCTTTGCCTGGCATTTCCCCCCTTTTACTCACCATTGCTCTATGTATTCTCAACTGTCCTTGCTAGCCCAGGAGAGTAGGTGCCTCCTACCCAAGGCCTCACTTATCTTCAAATTCTGGGGTGGTACCTTTCACTAATAGCTGGGTTACCTCCTTATTCCCTCCTTCCTCACATTCCCTGAAGAGCTCCAATCACCACTCCTCCCCCCTACCTCTTGCTGAAAGAATCCCACTTGGCAGGCTGCCTTCTTCTTTAGCAATAAACCAGAGAAAAACAGCACACACAGCCGGCACGGTGGCACTGAGGGTTGATGTGCTGGACGACTTACCTCACGTGACACTGGCGACCCGGGTTCGGGAACAACTTCAGGTCGTCGGAGAGCCGGCACAGGGGGGAGGGAGGGAATGAGGGAGCAGGATCAAGCAGCCAAAAGGCAGTCTCCCCCCCGCTCCCACCAGGTGGAGGTCCGGTAGGTAGCGCAGGCTTGGAGGGGGTGGCAGTATAGAGGGAGGGCACCCCAGGATGCGGCATGCATGTACCTTCAGATATGTGCGTATGCCCGGGGGACGGGGAGAAAACAGGGAAAAAAAGTAGATAAAAATCTATATAGAAAAATACAGAAAACCAGCACACACAACGCTGCAAAAATAGAAAATTTATTGGAAAACCATACCATGAGGGTTTTACAACAACCAAGAGCCCTGGCTCTTTCAGATGCACTGCCTCTTCATCAGGGGTGTGTGATTTTTGTAAAATACTCGTTGTATGGTTTTCCAATAAATGTTATTTTTGCAGAATTGTATGTACTGGTTTTCTGTTTTGCTGCAATTCTGACTTTTTCCTGGCAGCAAACTATACTCATGAGTGAATTACAGTTTCTGTGTGCCTTCTTCTTTAGGCTTCCTTATCTGTGGAATAACCTTACCCCCTTCTTATTCCTCTTCCCCAAACAAAATTAAGCTCTCTTCTGGGACTTACTAACCCTATGTGCTGCTGCACATAATTAACAGTATCAGAGTCATTATACAGACTTGCAGTATGCAGTCACAAAGTATGACAACTCCCATGTTTTGCAGCCTTTGCACAAGATGTATTGTTTTACTGATGTGAGTATGAAATGGTGTATTAACTATACAGTCATAATTTCACATAGTTCTGTACTTACACAGTTTTTACTTTATATACCATAGATGCTAATCAGATGCCCATTAACAGAACAATTATCCATAGTATCTTTAAAAATTATAATGTAAACTTTTGCCAAATTGTTAAGAAGCATTAGCTACAGTCCATTTTCATTTAACTGCATTTGCTAAAGCACTAGTTCTTTGTTCCATTTTTGTATGTGGCCATTTACTGCCCAAGATGGTAAAATAAATTATTTACTTAATTAATTGTGGCATCAGAAAAAAAGTGAAAACATGTAGAGCTAAGACATGAACCTCTTATTTTCTAAGGTCTGTCTAATGAAGATTAGAATAATAATATCAAAGCTATGTAACAATTAAAATCTTTTCTTTGTTACCTGGTGTACTGCTTGGTTTTCCTTCTCATTGTCCTCTGCATCTCTCTGCCATACTGTCTTCTTATCCGAAGCATATGGTCCCTTTCTGGTTTCATATTTGCTGTCTCCTTGGTCAGTGCTTCCTTCCTCGTAGACCATATAATCAGGTAAATACCACTTTGGGGCCCTGCAGAAAGTATATTCAGCAACAGCTTCTTTTAATGTTCTGCAGTATGTAAAATAACCCTAGATTTAAAACCAGCCCACAGAGAAACACTGAGCCCGTGTCTTTTCATCATTATCATAATCACCAGTGTGATGATTTTAAAGTGTGTCAGTGAAGACACCAAGATGGCGTTCTTGGTGGTGCAGCCCATCGCCGCAGGTGGTAGGCTTTAAATTGGCTGAGGTGACAATGTCGGGTTGTTGGGCCCTACAACTGGATGCCAGATAGTGGTGTGGAGTCAACAAGCGGCAGAAATGAAAAGTGCATTAATAAGGGGGGAGGCACTCAGAGAAACAAAATAAAACCAGCTTGCAGAAAAACACTGCACACTTGTCTAAACACCATGACTACTCTATTAAGAGGTGTGGGATATTTGAAAAAAATTACTGAACACAGTAATGATGTTTTCTTCTAATGGGACCAATAGTAAGACAATATAAAAAACTTCATCATCTCCACTCTGAGATGTAGCCTCAGGGTGGGATACTCAGACTGCGCCAGGCTGTGGCGCAAGCCTGGGCGCAGCGCAACTGGGATGTGCTAGGGCACTGACAGGGTGATATTCAACGGTGCTGCGCCATGGCTCAGCACCATTGAATATCACGCCGTGGCCACCCACAATGTGCATGGCGCAGTGGCACTGCACCAGCGCAAGTGCTGTTCCACTAGGCGCATCACCCGCGATATTCAAAAGTGCACATGCAAATGAGGCCATAATGCATGCAAGGTGCAAATGGGCCATTTGCATGTCATTATGGCCCCATTTGCATGCAGGTGCGCCCATCCCCGGTGACTTGCGCCTGGCATCCTGCCAGGCTGCAGCCGTCGGGGACCGACGCCCCTTGCACAAGCAGCAAAGTGCCCCACTGCCCGATCGCAGGCAGTGGTACAAAGAAATAATCCTCCTATATCCCTGGTGGTCCAGTGGACCCGCTCGCAGCCTGATCGCAGGCAGAAGTACAATTATAAAACCCTCCTGAATCCCTGGCGGTCTAGTGGACCACGTCCAGCCCGATCGCGGGCAGAAGTATAATCAAAACCCTTCCAATATCCCTGGTGGTCCAGTGGACCACGTCCAGCCCGATCGCGGGCAGAAGTATAATCAATACCCCTCCAATATTCCTGGTGGTCCAGTGGACCGCGTCCAGCCCGATCACGGGCGTCAGTAATATAATATCAGAAACCAATCCATCCCTGGTGGTCCAGCGGTACCCCCCACCTGCCATTCACAATTCTGGACTGTGCAGTGCGAGTGCGGGCTGCGACCATTGTACGCTGTGGACCAATGTGCGTACAGCCCTACTGTACGGAGTCAGTCGGCAGGCAACAGGGCGGCAAGCGGGTGGGGAGCTTCCGCCCGCCGCTGTCCGGGGGCGGGGGAGTGGGGTGGTGGGACTCAGTGGGTTGCACCATGCGGAACCCTTCTGAATATCCCACCCTCAGAGTTTAGATGGTGCTTTGGAATCAGTACTTCATTCAGATGTTGCTGTGTGGTGATGCTCATTCTAGTGTTCTAATGCTAAATTTGTGCTGAAGAGCAGAACGGACTAGGAATGTCGCAGTATTATGGTTTTATGGTATACTGCAGGGTTTTAAATAGCCAGTATCGCATCGCAATTTGCAATGTAAACTGGCTGGTCACGCTAGTTAAAATCAGGAATGGATCGAAAAAAGTGTGATCCATTTTTCTTTTTTCATAGTTTGAACATGCTTGTCGTGTCTAGTGGGCAGATTCTGAATTGGCTGGCCAAATATATGGTTACGACCCCAAGTTTCCCATGGGACAGTCCCACTTTGCGTAATTTTACTGCATCTCTCCACTCTGTGCTGAATTTTGAGAATGTCAGCATGCTCTCCACTTGCTGTGGGCACATATTTCCTCATTGTAGATGTCTGATTTGAGGTGAGAACAGCAGCCAATCAGGTGTGCTCACCCAAAAACAGTGCCGACGCAGTAAGTTTAAACTAAAGAAAAAAAACAACAACGCGCGCAGGTCCGTCTCACAAGAATAAGGATACCCCCCAGGCCATCCCTCCATACAGCCCAAGTGCCTCCCGGAACGCTGGTCACATTTTGCACCCCGAGTTCCCAGGAGAGAGAGAGAGAGACACAAAGCCGACTCGGAGAAGACAGACATTGGAGCATCCTCCTGACTGCATGGACACTGATCACAAACAGAATAGCAGCCGTCTGTACTAGTGATATTTTTGTTTTATTTGAGTGAGCTGAGGAGGAGTCTAAGAGGTGCTCATGTAACAGACTTATGCAGATAACATTGTCTGCTCTACACCTCAGACATGTCTATTTTCAGGATTCAACAACTACTTTCAGCTTGAGTTTCCCAGTTTTGGAAATGTCCTTGTTAGTTTCCAGTTATTAATACTGGCAAAACAAAAATGATGCTTTTTGGCTCTGCTTCTAACAGTTGTGCTGTGCAGTGTTCTGAATTGTGGCTGCAGTACTAGTGTGTCTCTTCCTTGCTTGCTGTTAGGAGATTTTTCAGACTTTGTCTCCTAGTCTTATATGGCCCCTGGGGATCTACATGTTGTAATTTTTTAATGCTTTTTTCCATACATGCCTCCTGGAGTGCAGGAAGCAGACAGTAAAGTGGTTCTTCAGTGTTATCTTGTATCTGCATGTTGGTATGTCCCTTAAAATGGTCATGGTCCCTCATTTTTGAGTGTCCAGGTCCCTCATTTCCGTGCCTAAAGGTTGAGAGGTATGGTGGGGGAGGGTTGTGACAGTTGACTCAGACCTTAGTTTTTGGTAAAGAGGACATGGCTGGTGAGACTGAGGGTGAGGGTTTCCTGCAAGCACCCTATTCTGTCAAAAGGGACATGGTTAAGTGTGTGGGTGGTTAGGCACTGTGATGAGTGGGAGAAGGGTTTTGGCAAAGGGGACAAGGGTGAGGAGGGTGTGGTACTGAGATGTGTGTGGGGCGGTACTGAAACAGATGAAGCAAAGACAGTTGATTTCAGTGAACAATTTTATTTAGCTTATATATACACACATTTAAGCATTTTTAATTTTACTAATCAAATTGAGACAAGTGCTGTTCATTTTCACAGCTGATCAGCACTTTCACGTGCAAAATTGCTAATCAATTTTCTGATCTTATTTAAAACTATGTACTGTGGTATTGGAAGTCACGGTATTGATACCGTGGGCAATTTGTGATACCACAATAAACGCAGTTCACGGTATACCATGGTACTGAGACCTTTCAACTAATTTGTTTACATATTCAGGGACACTGTCCCTTCCATGCCAGCTCTCACTGATGCAAGAGTTTGAGGAGGCTTCTTTTTTGTACAAAAACTACTGTATCTGTAATACTGCAGAATACCGATAACTGCAGTGTTACATGTGAGAGTCATCATACTGTTAGAATTTCATACCGTGACATCTCTAGAGGGAACCAGCAATAACTAGCTAAACTGCAGTGCTTATAGTAAGCTAAATTGCAAAAAAAAGCATTCTTAAAATTTAGACATTTTTAGTAACTTCACAATACATAGTTTAAAAGACATATTTAAAATGTAAAGTGTGTAAACACGCTCAAATGCTCAGACAGAAAAGAGTAACTTGTATTATATTTAGGAAACTTTTTCTGATTAGGTTCTAGAAGGGGAGGCAAGGATGGGATTGTATTGGCTCGCTATTGGACTCATTAGAAGAAACATCATTACTATGGTGAGTATTTTTTCTTCTAATAATTTGAGTTCAATAGTGATGCCATACCAAATTAGGAAAATGGTTCTGTAAGACTTCTGTCCAAAGCTAGCATCTCTTCTGGAGAGAACGTCCAGACAGTAATGCTCAGTGAAAGTGTGTACAGTTTTCCAGGTAGCTGCTTGGAAGATATCTGCCAGAGGGATGCCTTCTGAGGCTGCAGTGCCCCCTTGTGGAATGTGCTCTAATCTCTAAGGGAGCTGCTTACCTGCTTTTTCATAGCAAAATACTATGCAAGAGACCAACCACATTGAAATTATCTTACTTTTAGTAGGTTTGCCTTTCCCAACCTCCCCATAGGTGACCGCTCCCTAGTGTCCAACTATAGGCCGATACCCATCCTCTCCCCTTTGTCCAAGGCCTAGGAGAGAGTAGTTTCTGACCAGCTTGTTGATTATTTCAGCAAATACAGTATTAAGTGCCCACAACAACATGGGTTCAGGAAGCTCCACGGTACAAACACTGCTTTGTTAGAATACACTAGCTATCTCTAGGAGGTCCTTGACAGTGACAACCTGGTTGGGTCCATCTACATTAATTTAATGAAAGCTTCTGACATAGTCAAGCACTCGTTACTTCTCTCCAAACTCCACATGTTGAGTCTCTTCCTGGACACAGTCTACTGGTTCCACTGCTACCTCTCCCACCGGTATCAACGCGTCAGGATCAATGGAGCTTTGTCTGACACCAAAAAAGTTATCATTGGAGAGCCCCAAGGTTCTATCCTGGGACCTCTACTATCGGGTTATTTGTCAATGATCTCCCCACAGCCTGCCCCTCAAAGGTTCTTCTATACACAGATCACGTGATCATCTACACTAGTAGCCCACGACCTGAGATCCTAACACAGGAACTCCAATGTAGTTCCAAGGCACTGGAGAAGTGGTTTAGTGAAAATAAACTATTACTGAATTATAAAAAAACTAAGACCATGCTTTTCACAGGCCCAATACCAAGGAAAAAGGCACCTCTGCTCTCCATGATAAATAATAATGGTGAACCCCTGGAACAAGTAAACGCATTTAAGTAGGGGTAACCCTAGATGATGCGCTTACCATCACCCCTCATGTTGACAACATCGTAAAGCAAGTCAACATAAAACTAGGAGTATTGTATAGGCATAGGCATTACCTCACTCCTGCAGCTAAGCGTATGACAGTTTTCAGTTCCATTCTCCCAATACTAGACTGTGGCCTGTCAGTTTACAGTGCAGCAACAGATAAGGTCCTTAGCAGGGTCAGATTAGTACTAAATAAGGCCTGCTGCTTTGTCCTAGGAGCTGATGGGCTCTCACACACCCACAGTCTGTACTCAAAATCCAGTTGGCTCTCACTGCATAACAGAATCAAATATCAGGTGTGTCTAATAGGGATAAAGATGCTCAAGGATCTCCTCCCCCCCCGCCATCCAAAATCTCCTCCCAGTTCGTAACCAATATGCGACCAGGAGTGTGACTAGGAAGAAAAAATTACTCATCTTAGTAATGTTGTTTCTTCTAATGGAGTCTTGCTATATTATGACATATGCAGTTTGTCCCAGCCTTAGAACTGCTCCGGAGGTGAAAGAGTTAACTTTCCATGCCAGGCATAGAATCTTGAGCGCGAGCTCGGTTGAAAACTCTGTTGTTCTTCAAACTCAAACTGTCACATCTTTACGAGCAAAACTCACTAAGATTCTGTGTGGAAGCTGTAAACCTACACTAGCCAACTGGCTACTAAAATATTAACACATTTTTTGGTCCCAAAACAAAGACTCAAGTCAGGATCCAAAAATAAAATAAATCTGAACACCCAAACACCCCAAAAGGAGGGTGAAAACACAAAGGTGGGCATCACTAAGTGTCAACACTCACTGCCCACCCACATCCCAAACAGAGGTTCTGAGAGGGGCAGGCGGGGAGGTCATAATATAGCAAGACTCCATTAGAAGAAACAACATTACTAAGGTGAGTAATTTTTTCTTCAAACAACATGAAGTCTTGCTATATTATGACATATGCAGACTACACAGCAGTACCTCAATGGAGGAGGGACAGAACCTACTTAGGAAATAGGCTCTGAAGCACAGCTGTGGCAAACCGAGCATCACTCCTAGCCTGGATGTCCAGGGAGTAATGCTTGGTAAAAGTGTGAACTGTTTTCCAGGTAGCTGCTTGACATATCTCTAAGATAGGGATGTCCCTGGCCGCAGCTAGGGCGAGCTGTACCTCTGGTAGAGTGAGCCTCAGGCCTGAAGGGAACCTTACCCAGCTTGATAACAAAATTGGGTACAAGAGACAATCCACTTGGCAATGGATCTTTTAGTGGCAGGTTTCCCTTTATCAACCTCACCATAAGTGAGGAACAGTTGGAGGGAGTCAAACCTGTGACCCTTGGTACGCTCTATGTAGTAACTAAGGGCTCTCTTTACATCTAAACTGTGCAGCCTCCTCTTGCCAGAGGAGGAATGGTCAGTTAAGTACACTGGAAGAGAAATAGATTGATTAAGGTGGAAATCTGAAACCACCTTAGGCAAGAACTTCCTGTTAGTCCTGAGGACTACCTTATCTCTGTGAAAGGAGATAAAATCAGGCTCCACTGACAAAGCTTGTAATTCACTTATGCACCTGGCAGAAGTGATGGCTACTAGAAACACAGTTTTCCAAGTCAAGTACTTAAGCTCTGCTGAAGACAAAGGCTCAAAGGGGGGGTTGCATTAGCTGAGCAATGCAAACATTAAGATCCCAGGCAGGAGCAGGGTCGGTGTGAAGCAATTCCTTGAAAAACTTGGAGAATACAGGGTGAGCAGAAAGAGAAGAGGGCTTTCCTGCTGAAATAAAAGCAGAGACAGTTGCCAAATGCACTTTCAGGGTAGCCGGCCTCAGCCCCAAAGTATTTAGATGGACCATATAATCCAGGACTGTGGGCAAATCAGCAGATTCTGGGGAAATATGCTTACCAGAGCACCATATGGAAAACCTTTTCTATTTAGAATTATAAGTAGCCCTGGTGGAAGGCTTCCTAGAAGCTTTCAAGATATCGAGTACACCTTGAGAAAGGTGTAGGTCAGCAAACTCTTAACTCTTCAAAAGCCAGGCCTTGAGGTTGAGGGATTTGAGATTCGGATACCAAACTCTCCCCTGGGCACAGGTTAACAGAATGTGATTCCTAGGAAGACACAGGGGAAGGTGGACTGCTAAGGACAGAAGGAGTGGATACCAGGGCTGTCTGGCCCAATCTGGAGCAATCAGAATCATCTTGCAAGGTTGAGATCTGATTTTGACTAGCACCTTGAACAAGAGAGGGAAGGGGGGAAGGCATAGAGGAACTTCCCTTCCCAGTCGAGAAGGAAGGCATCCAGACAGACTGAGCCCAACACTGGGGGCCTGCAACAAAAAAGCGGAAGTTGGTGATTGTCTGGGGCTGCAAAAAGATCTATCTGAGGGGTGCCCCACCTGGCAAATACTAACTCCAGTACTAGGGATCCAGTGACCATTCGTGATGGCCCTGGGAAATCCTGCTGAGAGCATCTGCCAGGACATTGTCCTTGCCTGGGAGGTGAACTGCCATGAGGGAAGTGTTCAGGGAATAAGCCAGAGACCACAACTTCATTGCCTCGGTGCACAAGGCCGAAGACAGTGCCCTTGCTGTTGATGTACCACATTGTAGTGGTGTTGTCTGTTCTGACCTGTACCACTTTGTTCTGAACAGATGCAGAAAAAAACTGAAGTGCTAGAAAAACAGCTCTGAGTTCCAACAGATTGATGTGGAGCAGAGATTCCTGAGGGGACCACAATCCCTGGGTGATGAGGTCACCCATGTGAGCTCCCCATCCCAAGAGGGACGCATCTGTAGTAAGGGTCAAGGAGTGAGATTGAGGATAAAAGGAACCCCTGTCTCAGATTGCTCTGATCCTGCCACCACTGCAGGGCCTGGATCAGGTGCGAGTTACTGGGATCAATTTGGTTAGAGGATCTCTCTTTGAGACCAGAAGGCTCTCAAATGGAACTGAATGTCCCTCATCTGAAATCTTGCTCCTTGCACTACAGCTGTGGAAGCAGCCATGTGCCCTAGGAGCTGTAGAAAGTGCCTTGCTGGTCGAGAGACCTGCAGAGTGAAGGAGGAGGCCAGGGCCACCAGGGTCTTTAATCTTTCTAGAGGAAGGAAAGCTCTGGCCTGCTTTGTGTCCAGTTCTGCGCCTATGAAGGTGAGTAGCTGAACAGGCTCTAGAACTGACTTTGGAAGATTGAGAAGAAAACCTATAGATGTAAGCAGCTGCTGGGTAACCTGAAGGTGTAATTTGACTTGGTCTGGAGACTGACCCACTATGAGCCAGTCGTCCAGGTAAGGAAAGATGGCAATCTTTTGCCTTCTTAAGTGAGCAACTGCTACTGCCAGGCATTTTGTGAATACCCTTGGGGCAGGCGTGAGGCCGAAGGGCATTGCTCTGAACTGGTAATGGCCTGAGGGCAGCTCGAATCTAAGGTACTTTCGGTGGAAGCTTCACAGTGAACATGGAAGTAGGCATCCTTGAGGTCCAGGGACGCTAGCCAGTCCCCTGGCCTTAGGGAGGGTAAAATAATTCCCAGAGTCACCATTTTGAATTTTGGTTTTAAAAGGTGCTTGTTTAGGTATCTGAGATCCAGGGTGGGCCGCCA
This sequence comes from Neoceratodus forsteri, assembly GCA_016271365.2. Classification (NCBI taxonomy): domain Eukaryota; kingdom Metazoa; phylum Chordata; order Ceratodontiformes; family Ceratodontidae; genus Neoceratodus; species Neoceratodus forsteri. The sequence goes on from CM057456.1 coordinate 658,628,238, forward strand.
TTCTCCTGTCTTTTTTGGGGTAAGGAAGTACCTGGAGTACAGTCCTTTGCCCTGGTGTAGGGGAGGAACCCTTTCTACAGCTCTGAGAGCCAGGTGGGTTGAGACTTCTGTTTCCAAAGTGAGAGCCTCTAATGGATTTGCAGGTGGAAAGGATCTGGTTCTCATCTTTGGAAATTTTTTGAAGCCGAGAACCAGTCCCTGGCTTACTACTTCCAGGACCCACTTGTCTGATGTTAAAGACTCCCAGTCCTGGACGAAGTAAGCCAGCCTGCCCCCTACAGGTAATGGAGAATCGGCCCTGGGCATCCCATCAGGGTGCCTGTTTGGCAGGGGCTTTAGGCTGAGGGGTGGGAGCAGGCCTGCTCGTACCCCATCTGCCTCTCTCTCTGAAGAACCCCCTCTGGGCATGAGCTGAAGAGGAGGCTGGGCTTGGTAAAAAGGCCTGTGAAAAGGCCTGCCCCTGCTCCTGGAAAGCTGCCTCTGAGGAGTGGCTTGCCTCTCCTTGGCCTGTGCACTCCTATAAGTGGTCCTATACTCATCCATTTTCTTCATGTAATTCTCTGTCTGCTCCCCAAACAGAGAATTACCCACAACAGGAAAATCCATGGCCTTAGCCTGGGTATCCTGTGACAGGCTAGTACACCTGAGCCAAGCCATTCTGTGAAAAGCCACAGATGTAGCCATGACTCTTGAAGATACATCATTAGAGTCCACTTGCAGCATGGATTTGCACCTTGGATGCCTCAATACCATCAGCAGCCACCTGCTCCAGCTCCTTGGCAAGCTGGCCAGGGACCTGTTTCGCTAAAGCCATAACAGTATCCCATCTGGATTTCTGGTATCTTGCAACATAGGCCATATAATTTGCCTGTCTGAGTCCCAAGGATGCTGCCATGTATTGTTTTTTTGCCATGGCATCAATCCTCCTGGAGTCCTTGTCAGGGGGGTGTGAAGCCAAGGGAATATTTGCCTTATCACAGGCTGCAGCCTGCACTACCCCAACATGGCTACATTGTTGTGAAAGGAACTCCGTATCAGAGCCTGACAATGTGTACCTCTTGTCCATTTTTTTATCCACAGGAGGTATAGTGTTAGGAGGTTTTAAAATTTTTATTGTCTGTTTCCTAAAAGATTTATGTAAAGGAATAGACAATCACCTGGACTCTGGGATATCCATCATTTCCACATAGTCAGGCTCCTCCTGTTCATCCACAGCTTCTTCCACAGGGAGCTGGAGGGTTTCAGCAACTTTTTTATAAAACATAAAATGAGAAGGGGACTCAGAAAGCCTAGGGGGAGACACTCCTGAAGGTCTGTCTGGGGAGATGTCCGGTTCAATGGGCACATCCAGACTTTCAAAATCACATTCACTCTCTTCATAATCCTCCTCCCCCTCCTCTGGTTCATAAAATTCCTATATATCATATTCTTGAACTGGTGGAACCGACCGAACCGACCGCTTACCTGATGGTGCCGGTTCGGTTGGAACCGGGGAAAGCGACTGGACAATTTGGATCGCTTTGGCTATCTCTGCAGCGGTTGGAGAAGGAAATTTTGGCTCCACACCTGCTGATTTTCTAGTCATCTTTGCTGGAACTGGCTCCTCCGAGTCAGCTCTTCGTTTGCCCGAGAGTCTCGCCCTGGTCAGGGGCACTCCCTCGGTCTCGGTTGGCACCGAACCGGCAGCCATCGGTCAGGGACTTTTGGCCTCTCGTTCCTGAGCCTACCAACTCTCTTATCCAGGGTAGCTGCAGGGAAATTCTTGCAAATCTGTCAGTCTGCATTGAGGTGGTCAAACCCCAGACAATAAACACATGTGGTGTGTGGGTCAGCCTTGGCAAAGGCTTCCTCACAGACACTACAGTGCTGAAACCCAGTGGGCACGGTTTTTCTTTTGGGTTTCTCAGACATAATGCCAGCCTAACCAAAAACTTGCCCTTCTACGGCAAATTGCCAAGCAAGACACCCTTATTGGTTCCTAACCGTGTCACGGGTCGTGGAAAAAACCGTAATGAAATCCGTTTTTTTTAGAACCAATAAGAACCGGGAACCGCACTCTAAATGCAATTCAATTAAGTTTAACAACAACCTGATCGGTTCAAACCGAACCGATAATAACGTTTGCAAGTTCCACACAGAGAAAATGTAAAACCTATCTATTACTTACGATACCACAGACAGAGCTTGAACCGACCGGTTGCGGTTAAAATAAGACAAATGCGGTTTAAAAAACCGAGAAATTAAACTTTTTAACCGAGCAGAAGGAGAAATCTCCGGAGCGACTGTTCAGTGAGGCGGAGTAAAGAATCTGACAGTTTGAGTTTGAAGAACAGCAGACAGAGTTTTCAACCGAGATCGCGCTCAAGATTCCATGCCTGGCATGGAAAGTTAACTCTTTCACCTCCGGAGCAGTTCTAAGGCTGGGACAAACTGCATATGTCATAATATAGCAAGACTTCATGTTGTTTGAATACACTTTATACAGGTTTCCGTAAAACAAGCCAGGCTTAGCGTACCTTCACTTATAGAGCGCCACGCTGGTTAAATGAGCTGCTTGAATCCCTGCTGAACCTCCCCTAATCTGCCCCAGTTTAAGGAGTTAAACGTCCTTACACTCAAGTCCAGGTGTTTTATTTTATTTGTTTATTTGTAATTTTTCATAAACAACTTTTGAGTATGAAGTCTTTTACAAAGGTTCCACGTCATAAGCACAGTACAAAACATTATTTTATTTATTTTTATTTTTTATTTATTTAATTCTTCAGAAAAGACCTTTGAGCAAAATGCTCTTTTTCAAAGGTTCCACGTCAGGACAGGTACATTTACAATACAACATAACACAACAGATGTCACCTGTTAATGTTAATCATGGGGATGAAGGAACAGTAAGGATGGTATAATAATACTATACACAGGGTTATAAAGTGCAAAGCAGGAAGAACACGTTCTTAGGAGATTGGAGAATTTGCAGTAGGGAGAGATTGGAGAAGTGGTAGAAGGGAGAGGAATAGTTGAGAAACGTGGTAGTCAGGTAATTCCTCAGGGCCCAGGAGGCATTTATTCATGTTAATAATCCATAGGGTAGGGCTGCTGAAGTCAGGCATTGTCACAGAAAACAGAGGCAGAGAGGAGATGGAGGGGAAGTTGTAGGAGTTAAACGTCAGTTAGAGGAGTGGTAAGAGTGGCCAGGAGATACCCCTGAGGGGATTAGGCATCCATAATGGCAGGCTAGGACCCAGCTACAGTGAAGTAGAAATTGGTCTGAAAGAGGTGGGGACACAACATCTCGAGCCTTTTAGTTCAGAAAAAAAAAAAAAAAACAGATCAGTCTACCAGGATTACCTACAGGGGCAAGTAGAGGCATCAAACAGGTGCTACTTCAGCAATAGTTTAAATGCTCAGATGCAGGTGTTGCTAGTGATGTGGGTGAGGATCTCATTCAGCCATAGGGGTGTTCTGTAGGCAAAGGACCTTTGTCCCAGAGAGGTTTTCCTGAAAGGGATGGCTAGAGAGTTTCTGGTCACATCCCTGGTGTGGTAAGAGGTGTGGGTAGTCTGCAACGTGGGTTTGAGAAAGGGGGAAGCTTTCTCTAGCAGGATTTTCTTGCCCAGAAGGCACGTCTGGTACTTTATCCTGCTACTGAGGTTCAGCCAGTTGGTTTGTTCATAGAGTGAACATGTGTGAAATCTGTTGTCAGCTCCCAAGGCTAGTCTACGTGCCTTATTGAGGGCTATCGTAATATGCTTAAGTGTTGTATCCAATGCAGCCCCATATACTACCAGGCTGTAGTCAATTATTGACAGGCAGGAGCTGGAGACTGAAAGGCGGAGGGCAGCGGGTGTAAGGTATTGTTTGTGCCTGTGTAAGACACCCAGCTTGATATTGACTGCTTTGATGACATTATCAATATGTTGAGAATAGGAAAGGGTGTCGTCGATGAATACCCCAGGTACTTAAAAGCACGTACCTGTTCAAGGGGAGTGACCTTGTTATTGACTAATGTCAGGTACGGGTAGGATTTCTCGTGCTGAGAACTGGAGAACAGCATCATTTTGGTTTTCGTATAAATCAGGAGAAGTTTCTGTACACTGAACCAATCTTCCAAGGAGTGGAAGGTGGACTGCAGTTCATTCTGTAGCTGATCAAACTGGGTACTGCTAGTCAGAATGACCGCGTCATCGGCATAAAGAATAATCTTGCTACTACATGCATTTGGTAGTCTATTCAAGAACAGACTGAAGAGGAGGGGACTCAGGATGGATCCCTGAGGGACTCAGAGATTGATTTCCCTGGCTGACACTTTGGGACCGGTTAGAGAGGTAATCTTTTACCCAGTGGGCAGCTTCAGAGGAGAAACCTCAGTGGTGTAATTGTTGCAGGAGTATGGCATCATTTACAGTGTCAAAGGCCTTGGTGAGATCTATAAATATGGATCCCACTAGTTTGCTACTGTCCAAGGCCTTATGGACATAGTCTGTGAATTCAACAAGAGCCGTTGTTGTACTGTGACTCTTGCGAAAGCCATGCTGCTGGCACTGTAGATTGTATCTGTGGAGGTATTCAGTGATCTGATCCACTACAATTCTTTCCAGGGCTTTCGATAAGGGGGTGAGAATGGAGATAGGCCGATAATTGGCCATACTAGAACGATCCCCACTTTTAAACACAGGGTTCACCAGTGCTAGCTTCCATGCTGTTGGAAATGTAGCCAAGGTGAGAGACTTGTTGAATATTTTGGTGACAGGAACAAGCAGCTCTTCAAGTGCAATTGACACAAGCTTCATGTCAACACTATCACTCCCCGCCTGGATTTGCCAAGTACCTTCTTGACATAGGTTCTGACCTCCCTGATCGAGACACTGCTAAAGTAGAAGTGGGGGGTGACGGTATCCTGATTAGGGGTTGACAATGTTGGGCCGAAGGGGGCAAGGTAGTCAGGCGGGAGGACCCCACTTAGATCTGTAAATGCTGCACTGAAGATTTCTGCGATTGTGCAAGGATCCATCGTGGTAGTGCCACTGACATTTAGTAATGTAGGGTGTTTCCTATCCTCTTTGCCCAGCAGTTCCTTGATGTTTTGCCAAAATCTTTTACCATTCCCCCAGCTACTGTCTAACTCTTCCTTGTAGTAGTTTGCCTTTGCCAGCCTGGCAAGGTATGTGCACTTGTTCCTGGCAGCCCTGTAATTCTTACAGTCTGTTGGGTTTCTAGAGTTCCTGGCCTTACTCCATACTCTATCCCACTCCCTGAACTGATTCAGGAGGTCACTGGTGATCCACCCACTGGTAGCTCCCCTGATTTTCCTTTTCCTCATAGGCGCGAAAGCATCACAGATATCGTTGAATTTATCAACAAAATATTTCAGTGCCAGGTCAATGTTCTGGAGTCTGTCCAGAGGGGACCAGTCCACCTGTGCTAATGTGGCTCTAAAGGAGTGCAGTTGACCCCTCTTGATTACATGGCTACGGACTGTGACTGGAGGGACCTTTTCTTCTTTACTCACCCACTTGCATATGATGGGAATGGTCACTTAGGCAATCTGGGAGCACCTCAACTTGTCTGATCCTGGATGGACGGTTAGTTAGGATCCAATCAAGTAATGTGCCCTTGCCTGTTTTATAATTGAGTCTGGTAGTTTCAGGTAGCATCTGTGAGAAATACACACCAGCGACCTGGTCCTTGAGTGTATCTGACTCCTTGCAGTGCCAGTTACAGTTGAAGTCCCCCATTGTGATAATGTCAGAGTTCCTCCTAATTTGGGAAAGTATTTCGAGGATAGGGCCTAGACCTGTCCTAGCTTTACCAGGCGGGAGGTAGATGGAGGCGATGGTTAGGGATTTATTATGCTTCCCTATGTGCAGTTCCACTGATAGCAACTCGAAGTCACTGGACATGCAAGGAATGGGGGATACACTACCCGGTATGTCTTCCCTGACATAAATAAGGCAGCCCCCCTCCCTTTTTCCAACCCGTTCTAGCCTATAGGTGCTATACGCTGGCACCATAATAGCATTATCATGGATTTTAGGGGTGAGCCAGGTCTCGGTCAAGCAGAGGATATCTGGGCAATGTAGCCCAATCCAAGCTTGGAGCTGGGTAAATTTGGCAAGGAGGCTGCAAATGTTCATTGCAGCTATTTTTAGGCCACAGCCCTTTAGGTGATGCATCTTCCTGTGAGTAGTCGGTCTAGGATTGGGATGCACGTCACCAGAGAGAAGAAGCAATAGGAGAAAAGTTATTCTGCTGGCACATAAAAGTAGTCGCTTGGACAATGATCTTTGTCTACCGGTGGTTCTGATTTGCAGGCCACAGCTCTATTTGTACTAGCAGGTATCTGGGCCAGAATAAGGATGCTCCTGCTGACTGTGAACATCACTATGTGTAGGGGTGGGCAGGAAGGTAGTATGGCACAGTGAGCATTTATGCTGTGAGGTGTTGTAGCAGGTGCAGACTCATTATGTGGAGAAGAAGGGTTTTGCACCTTTTCTTGGGGTGCAGCAGGGATGAGGAATTGTCCAACAGGAGGAAAGAAGGCGTGCATAATTACTAGGATAAAAACAGAAGCACAGGACATTTTGACAGAGAGGAGCTGAAAGTGAGACACCCTAAGTAGTGCCAGTTAGAGGGCTAAGCGTAGGTTACAGTAGCCAATCAGGGAGAGGTCACCTGACAGTGGGTTGGGTTTAGCTGTATTTAATTAAGGCTGGAGGAGGAGATGGGGGGAGACAAAAAAATGCTGCACTATGCACTAGTGTTGCCCAGCTAAATAACAGTTCCAGCTAGAGCCTGGAGTCTCTGCCTGCATGTCTGCGAGGTTTGCTGTCCTGCCTTATAGTCCCTGACACAGCCAATCCCCGAAGTGAGAGCAGAGCGGCAGATTTGAATGAAATAGTTCTGACGCTCTCTGTCTAGTCCATACCTGATGCCAGAGGCTGAGACGAGCGGCGGCAGTTTGGGATCCGCGCCACTGGAGGGGAAGTGCACCCTGTCAGGGGGCTCAGCTCTGCCTGTAAGAGAGGGAGATTAAGTTAAATTTCAGTATAGAAGTAGGGGGCCGAGGTGGAGAGAGACTTGCTGGCGTCAGACGAGAGGATTAAGCAAATCAGAGGGCAGGGGAAACAAAAGACAAGGGGACAGAACAAAAGAGTCTGGGAAGCAGAGGGTGGGTCATCGCCGAGCTTGTAACTGCAAATGCAGAGGGTCAAATGGAATTTAGAGAGAAAAGGAAGATTAAGTTAGCCAGCTGAAAATTATGTGTGGTTCATAGCTCAGCGCTTATGTAACATATATAGTGGAATGATGTAGATGGTTGTTGGATACAGAGGCCAGCATTAAGAGGACACTGTTTAATAGGTAGTAGTATAGAATGTTTGTGCTTAGGTACTTGGATGCTTGAATTGAGTTGTTTGATAATATTTGATGGTGTTGGCCTTTCTCTGTATCCCACCTGTAGGAAGGAAGCTTGGTTTAGAATTATGAAGCCCCCCGGTGGGATAAGAGTGCCGCAGAAGGAGGAGGTGTTGGGGAGGATGGTGGGTGAGTGCGACTCGCTCTAAGCAGAGCAGAAGTCAGCTGCTTCAGCTAAATAGGCTGTGGGGGAGGAGCTCTTCCCCCACATAATCCCGGGCTACTCCCTGCAATTATGTGTGGTTCATAGCTCAGTGCTTATGTAACATATATAGTGGAATGATGTAAATGGTTGTTGGATACAGAGGCCAGCATTAAGAGGACACTGTTTAATAGGTAGTAGTATAGAATGTTTGTGCTTAGGTACTTGGATGCTTGAATTGAGTTGTTTGATAATATTTGATGGTTTTGGCCTTTCTCTGTATCCCACCTGTAGGAAGGAAGCTTGGTTTAGAATTATGAAGCCCCAAAAAGAATAATATATCAACGATTGTTCTTTAACTGAATGCTGAAGAAGTCGTGCATGACAACACCTAATGAAAGGAATAGATGATCACCTCCTCTAACTCCGGAGAGTGTGACCAGTAGCACTCAGGAGAGGAAAAAAACCCTTGGGGGGAAACCTCTGAGGACCCATGGCTACTGACCTGCCCGTCCTTCTGGGCATACTAAAGGAGAGAGATCCTAAATAAACTAAATCAGCTAAATTGGAATTCTGATTTGTAGAATTCAATCCGATGAATGGAGCTTAAAAAGAACTGAATTATAAATGTCCATTGAAGTAATTTCCTCTTAATAAAGTCCGAGTCCGAGAATCCATGTATAATTCGGAATGATGGAGCGTGGATATATGCAGAACCTTCTTCCGGACTTCTGTAGATAAAGGGCATAATCCAGGAAATGTATGATGGTGGAGATGAAGTTGATAACTGACGAATTCAATACAGGAGACCAGACGCAGATAGTTGTATCCAAACTTGACGTCGATGAGGCAGGATGAATAGAAGTAGTACGACTTCCTGATTTCTAATAGCGCTTGCATAGTACATGGCATGAAGAAAGCTTGTAGCCAGGCTACCGACTGATGAATCCTGTTGTGATAAGTGAAGTATAGTCTTAGGAATTGACTTGAAGGCAACTGCTGTAGAGCCAGGCTGGAATAATGGCAAGCTGTAGAGGATATTTGGAGACACTGGTGCAAGGAATGAAGCATCCAAGGAGTAGAATATGGTGAGCCCAAAAGTAAGCAAGGCAGTGGGACTGCTAATCCGAAGTGAGAGGCAGAAGGAGCAGGGATTGCACCCACGAAGGCAGATGAGAAGGAACAAGATGCGGCAGTCAGCCCCTGAAGAAAGCGCAGCGTAACCAACAGCTGGTGAGATAGGAGAGAGAGGCGGCTGATTTCAGGTATGGGAAGCGCAGACAGACCCATGGAAGTCTGCTGGTAGAATAGAGCATGGCAGTTAGTCCCTCGATGAGAAGCGCAGCTTTTCCGGCATCTGGAGAGGGAAGTAGAGAGGCAACTAGCTCCAGGCAACAAGGCATACAGCCAGCCCTACGGAGGTCAGCCAGTAGGAATATGGCGTGGCATACAGCCTAGGAGACGTATCTTGAGTCAGTTTAGAACATGGTAGTACTGCATTTGTAAGGTAAACATAGAGAATGGAATGGTGCTGAGGAGTGACGGATCCAGTAGATCGAGGATGGCAGGAATTGCATTGAAGAGACTGTGGCATAGAGATGGCAACTTGATGAGGAACAGCAGACGAAACTGTAGGTATGCAATGGTTGAGGCAGCAATAATGAGATGAGACCCGAATAACTGAACAGAAGAGTCTTGGATGGAGATAACTGAAGAGGCTGAGGCAAATGGAGTAGCATTGTCAGGGTCAAGAGGTAGAGCACAATCAGGATAAGGTCTTCATGAGAGGCACAACTAAGTGTCCTGGAAAGGGTGAAGCAGGAGCAATTCCACACGGCTGAAGCAGCAGGGCAAAGCATCCAAGAAGGAACGAAGAAATGGCCAGATGCTTATCCAATAAAGGAGCTTCTGGCTGGAGAACACGGCGGCAGGTAGGCGAATAGTAGAATGCGGGAATCTCGAGGCCCCGATCTGGCGAGGCAGAAGTAAGAAACCTCCCAGCCCGATGGGCGAAGGCAGGTCGTAGAAGCAGAAGATTAGTAGGTAAACCCCCCAGCCCAATGGGCGAAGGCAGGACGTAGAAGCAGATGATCATGGTGCAAATATAGTAACAAAGGGCTGCCGGTCCACCGGCATATAGCCTAACTACATGCAATGGCTAACTTCTGGCCTTGTGGTTGAGCCAGGAAGCAGAGTAGTAGATGACAATGCAACGGAAACGTTGAACTGCATGCAATGCAGAGAGTCACGATCTGCGAGTAGATCGCAGGAAATACGGAAGCATAGGTAGAAGGATGCCAAGTTCCAGAGGAACGCAGTATAGCATAATGGCATGATGGTCGGAAGGACCCCTAAGCCCTGAAGGGCGAAAGAGGTAGCATAAGCAAGCAAGGTAGATGGACTTGCAGAAGTTGTAGGAGTAAGCTGCATAAGGTAGGCATGGTAGCAGGAAGCAGGACAAGAGCATCCAAGGAGCGTATAAAATGGCAAATGTTGAAATGAGAATCCATGGTAGGGAGCACTTGGCAGGCTGCCACGGCAGCATGTAGTCATCTGAATTGAGGTAGGAGAAGATAAGGACCAGAGCTAGACAGCACGATAAATGTCCAAGGATAGCGAGGTAAGTCCTGAGGCAAGGCTTGAAGAAGAACCCCAATGTACAGAGAATGAGGAATTTGAAGGAGAGGTGATAACCAGCAAGTAGGAGCTGCAGGCAACCAGTACTGTAGGGCTTGATGAAACGAATGTCCTGGAATGTTCACATCGAAGGATATGAAGAGAGCTCTAGACGGGGCATTGAGACACTGTAAGCAAGTAACCGGCCGTAGGTCAGATGTTGCAGGCAGGCAGGTAGCAACTATACCCATGGATGGCATGAGAAACTGCCAGCAGGATGATAGAGGAGTCCAAGGATGCATGGTAGAAGTAATAACATAGTAGGGGGCTTGCACTATTGTAGCAGAGAAGAGCTATAAACAAAGCAAACATGGCCTGAGTGCTAACACAATAATGGATATGGGAAGTATCCATGGCAGCAGCATAACATATATGATGAATGAATAGACGCTAATGGTAAACTGCTAGCTGCCTGAGCATCCACTGTAGAGCACCCGTAGGTTTGAGTAGCAAGGACCAGAAAAGCCACACTAGAAGTGTCTTCATTGAAGTAGCTCCCTTATATGCAGCGCTCGGGGAATGCGCAAAGCACTAGAAGCATAGCAACAGCTGGAGTAGAACCAGAAGGAACACCCTCCCCCTCCCCAGAAGTCAAGCTAGCTTGCCTCTCAATTGTCTCCGATTGTCAGGGACGTCCCTGATTTGGCCTCAAAAAGTTTCCTCCGTCCCTCATACAATGTGTGTCTTTGTGACAGAACAGTGTGGATGAAATTCACAAATATTTGCAAACATTAAAGTTACAGACTTGTTTTTCTTCAGAAACAAATGATTATATCGAATTAATGAACCTGGGAAGAGGATACTAGCATATAGTCCTGTACAGCAAGACTGCAAGCCACAGAGAAGTCCAGAGTTCGCATAGTTCCTTACGTAAAGGCATGGTTGCTACATTCTGTGTACGCTGCAATGGACCGGTGGAGCTGTAACAAGCTGTCTGCTACTAAAATGTGAAAGGTAGGCACCAAATGGAATGAGACATGTAGCCCAGAAGTGGTATCCGAATATAAGATAATAATAAATACAGTGAAGTAAAAGCTGAAGGTGCTTCTCCAACAGGTGGAGTGCTTACAGTATAATCCAAGTCTGTAGTTCCCTGCCTCGGTCCTCCCCACCATAATCCGACGTAGACAGCTCTACGACTGTATTATCCTTTATGATGGTGTTGCCCATCCCTTTCAAGTAAGTTTAAGGTATAAGGTTGGCAGATAAGAATAAATTAGATGATGCAGAGCAGCGTCAGTGACAAGCACAGTTAACCTTAGAGTGGAGTGTCAGTAAGATTCTCACAGTACAGGCATGGTTTGTGTACCTGGGAAGCTCAGTCTCCCAGTGAATAACGGTGAGAAGGATAAGGCGAGGCAAGCAGGAAATGGTGGTAGGAGCAGTGAAATTCACAGGCAGGAGGCACAAGAGTGGGGGCCAGGTCTGCTGAAGGTAGAGGCGTCAAAGCAGTGCGGCGGTATGCAACTACAAGCAACGGAGCAGAGCGAGTATAGTAAAACGCGAGGTAAAGCCGGCGGATGAACTAAGCGACGCTACGGCATGGGGCCAGAAGAACCCCTCCCAAAAAAAAAAAAGAAAACACGTGAGGAAGGAAAGGGGCGACGGGGGGAGCAGGCAGGAATGAGGAAACAAGGAGACAGGGAACCGGGGGGGGGGGGGGATGCAAACCAACCAGGAGGCAAGGGGAAACAGAAGGAAGGGAGGAGGAACCCAGCCCCAGCACGCGACGGAGCGAGCACAGTGAGTGCGACTCGCTCTAAGCAGAGCGGAAGTCAGCTGCTTCAGCTAAATAGGCTGTGGGGGAGGAGCTCTTCCCCCACATAATCCCGGGCTACTCCCTGCAATTATGCATCGCTGAAATTAAACAGCTGATGTATACATTGTTGATCAGGCTAATCTTACATAAATTCAGAGCAGAGAAAACATTGCTGTAGCAGGTAGACTACTATTAACTTAGAATTTAGGGCAGGAAAAAAACATTATTGTAGTAGGCAGACTTATTAAATTAAAATGTTAGCGAAGGGAAAGCTTTGTAGTAGTAGGCAGATATTAACACACATTCAGAGAGCACTGAGTAAAAAAAAAAAAACATTCTGCCCTATGCACTAGTGCTGCCCAGCTAAATAACAGTTCCAGCTAGAGCCTGGAGTCTCTGCCTGCATGTCTGCAAGGCTTGCAGACATTGCAGACATTAAGCTTGGCCATGTACATTAAAAAAAAATTCCCTTATAGGGGGTACGCAAACTTGACAAAAGGTAGTAAAATAGAACATTTCACAATTACAAGTTGTAAACACAATCAGGATGTTAAAGCACTGTATTCTCAATAGTGCAGCCCAGGGGAGCCATGTCGAGTTATCTCATTGAGAAGAGGAAGGTCACAGAAGTCAGAAAAATGGGTAACTGTGCGGCAGAAGAGAGGATGGGGAGAGACAGTTAATGTAGAGAGGGCCAGATGGCTAAGTCTTGGAGGGGGCAGAGAAGCAGGGGGGACTCCCAGGGAAAGGAGGGCAAAGAGTATAGGAGGAGGAGAGGGGAGAGAGAGACGGGCGAGGGAGGGGTGAGTTGGGGGTGAGAGAGACCACATTTTATTCTAACAGTATAAAAGAACTGACTTTTCATCCGACTGAGCGGTCGGCTCTTCAGCTTGGGGACAGCTACAGTATCTCTGTAGCTAGCTGCCCCTTTTATCTTCATTCCCCACCAACTCGGAAGAGGGAATAAAAAAGGAAAAAAAAACAATATCACATGCCATTCAGCTGCACTGTAACGGGCAATTCAACAGGGCAGCATCTTTCTTTCTTTCTTTACATAACAGACTGCTTCTTAGACAGACTACACTGTCAGTCTGTATTTACATCATGCTATATTTCATTACATTATACAGCTACCTGCTCGGCCATAAAAATGGGAGGGGAGGGGAAAAAAGAAAAATAGGAAACAGACTTAAGGAAGGTCATATGTACTGCAGGTGGCCAACCTGACAGTAGAAATAAAGATTTAGAGATAGAAGTAGAGAAAGAGGTGCTGTTGCAACAGGCTTAGAGAGGGGGTAAAATATCAACCAAAAATAATAATGATGGTCCTGCATTCATCAGATTGGGCTTCTCTGTCACATGGAGGGAATCCTTGACCCTGTGACAAGCCGGTCGTCCAGGTAAGGAAAAAAAAAACATCATTCCCTGTCTTCTGAAGTGTGCTGCCACTACAGCGAAGAACTTCGTGAGCATGCCTCCTGGGAACAAATAACAGTCTTTTTTTTTTTTTTTTTGCTTGTTCAGAAACCTGAGATCCAAAATAGGTAGCCACTCCCCATTTCTCTTCTGAGCGAAGGAAGTGCCTTGGATAGAAACCCTCTCCCCACTGGGAATGAGGAACTCTTTCCGCTGCATTTGCCTGCAGCAACATTTTTTTTTAACTACACTGTGAACCCTTAGTTTACCACTTCCAGTACCCACTTGTCTGTGGCGATGTTCCATTCCTGGAAGAAGTGAACCAGTCTGCCTCTCACTGGCAGTGGACAGGCGTCCTGGCAGACCTGTAAGAGGTTCTGCTTGGGCTGGGTCTTAAGGTCTGGGGTTGGATCAGCCTGCTTGGAAGCTGGTCTGTCCCTACCCCTAAAGTAACCTCTTATCTGAGAATAATCATAGGGCATGGGTATGAAAGCATGGGGAAATACCCCCTACCCCACCCTTCCATGATGCCTGTAGGAAGTAGAGGCCTTCTCTTTCTCGTGCTTCTGTAGGTGGTCTTGTACTCATCCACCTTTTTCAAATACGCACCAAACAGAGAAATATTCTTGCATGGGAAACCCATGGCTTTGCCTGGGTGTTCTGGGACAAATCAGTGGTCCGCAGCCAGACAAATCCCTTAGGAATAGCATGGGCCATAACCCCACAGGACGTGTCACTGACATCCACTGCCATACAGTACTGATATTTGGTAGCAACTGAGGCAGTCTTGCCCGTGTGGCCAAATCTTGTACCAGGTTCCCAGGGGTCTTCTTGCTCATGGCCGGCACAGAATTCCAGAGAGTTTTCTGGCACTGTGCAGTGTAAGCTATGTATACAGCCTATCTAAACAGCAAAGAGGCAGAGGAGTACACTTTTTTCCCCCCATACTGTCCCGCTTCCTGGATCTTTATCCAGGGCTCGATAGATAGGGGAACAGCCTTGTCACCAGCTTCACTGGGGTTAATCCCATCATGTCCCAAAAATTCTGCCTCCTCCTCATCCTCCGCAGACTCTTGGGTGGAGAGGTCGAGGGCATTCATCATGTGCACTGTGAAGGCATAGTGAGAGAAGAACTACTCCAGACCCCGGGGAAGGGAACCGAATACCTGTTCAGGGGAACCTTAGGGTTCTATAGGTTCCCCTTCCTCTACTTCTTTATCACAGAAGCACCCAAACCCCTGATCCCCAGGAACCAAATGCCCCTAGAACCCATACACTGAAAGGCCTGGGGAAAAAAAAAACAAAAAAAAACTACCAAGCTTTAGTCGTCCCCTCTGCAGAGGGCATTTTTACTCTGTCCACTGATGGCTCCTTTGCTTTTTCAGCTGGATGGGCAGTGACATGATTTTCATGAGGGAACCCATAGCTTGAAAGGCCAGGGAAAAAACTGCCAAGCTTTAGTCATGTCCTCCGCAGAGGGCATTTTTACTCTGTCCACTGACAGCTCCTTTGCTTCTTCAACAGGAGGGGTAGCAACATGTATTTTCTTTTTTTGAAGGGACCAGTCTGGGACCTGTTTGAAGATCTTTTGTGTCCTGGCATGTAAGGGTTCCCTTAATCAGTAACCTTAGTACATGAAGTATCTATTGGGAGAGAGTCAGGTCTTTCCTACGCTTGACATGAGAAGAAGGACCCTCCTCAGAATTAATTGGTGACATACAGCTATAAAGTATGCTAACTTCCTTGCCCTCTTTAAACAGCTTTCGGGCAAACTTGCTGCAATCCCACAACTGGAAAAAATTATGTTGTGGACCTAGGCACTTTAAACACAACTCTGCATTGCCAAGAGATAGAATGGCTGGCACAGCTTTTAAAATCAGCGGTCCTGTATTCTTCCTGGGTCTGTCTTGACATGCCAATTTCAGACAGAACCCCCAAATTAGAAAAATCACCTAACTGTGGACTGATCCCCAAAATAGCAGGATCGCTAAACAAAGAGAAAAACATTATTCCGATTACTTTTTTTTATTTAATGATGGGGACAAACAACAAATGGCTTGGTTCCTAAATACTGGGAACCAAGGTGCTTAGTTCGGGGATTACAGCAAACTGAATAAAAAAAAATAATTAAAGAAAGGTGAGCTAAAGCCCCTAAAGTATTAGCCTTTTGGCTTAGGGCCCAGAGGAATAGGGGAACTATTAAACAGTTAAGACACCCACAAAGCAGACAGATCTTATCCAAGACAAAAGATATTCTGGAAGGTTTTAAGAATTTTTAAGAGACTCTATACTCCCAGGAGACTGAGCCAGAGGAAGACAGATATACAGGTTACTCACCTGTAACAGGAGTTCTAGGAATGGTATATGTTGTTCATCCACGCTTCATGGAAGGTTCCTTGCCGCTTTAAATCTTGCCGGAAGGTCTTCAAGCTGGCTCCTCCCACCCACCCTGGTGAAGAAACTCTCGGCTCCACCCCATGATGCCAGATCTAGCCTGTTGGAAGTCAGGCTGTGCGTCGAAGCCAGGCAGGTCGGGTGGGTCATGTGGATGAACCACATATACTATTCCTAGAACTCCTATTACAGGTGAGTAACCTGTATTTCTAAGGACATGGATATGTTGTTCAATCCACACTTCATGGCAGACTCCTAGCAGTTCTCCGGGAGGAGGGAGGCAAGGCACACACCCCCTGTTTAGGAAACAAGGACTGGAGAGCGAGGTCCCAAAACCAGCATCCCGGTGTGACTCAAGGTCAATGTGGTAGTAGGTAATGAAGGTGTGTGCTGACTTCCAGGTAGCAGCCCTGCAGATTTCCTGGATAGGGACGTCCCTGGAAGCAGCCACTGATGCAGCAGTATGGCAGGTAGAATGAGCTCTTATCCCTTTGGGAGGCTCCATGCTCGCCAACCTATAGCAGAGATCTATGCAGGAGGTGACCCACCTGCCTATCGTCCGCTTGGCTAAAGGTCTGCCAGGTGCGGCTTCAGCGTAGGTGACAAACAGCTGGCGAACCTCTCCCCGAACTTCAGCCATCTGCTCCTTATAATAAGAGAGCGCTCTTCTAGGGTCCCGAGTATGGAGCCTATATTTGGCCTCCGAGGTGTGATTGGGGTAGAACACCGGCAGAGTCAACACCTGGTTCAGGTGAAACTCAGACACCACCTTCGGAAGGAATTTCGGGTGGGGGCACAGGACAACCTTGTCCCTGTGGAAGACCAGATAAGGAGACTCGATGGAAAGCACCTGGAGCTCTCCCATCCTTCTGGCTGACGTGATAGCCACCAAGAAGGCAGTCTTCCACGACAGGTGAGAGATGTCACACCTGTGCATCGGTTCGAATGGCTTGCCCATGAGCTTAGCCAATACCAGCAGTAGATCCCACGGAGGTGGAGATTCTCGCACCGGAGGGGATATGTGATCAAGGCCTTTGAAAAAGCGCCCGACCACCTTCTCCTGTGCCACTGACTGCTTCCCGGCCCACGCCCGGTAAGCAGAGATGGCTGCCAGGTGCACCTTTAGGGTCGTCGATCAAGTCCTAGCTGAGAAAAGGGACCACAGGTAGTCCAGAATGCTGGCCAAGGAGCAGGAGGAAGGGTCCAATCCCTTACCCCGACACCAAATGGAGAATCTCTTCCATTTGAAGGCGCAGCATTTCCTGGTCGACTCCTTACGGGATGCCTCAACCACATTGAGGACCTCATCGGAAAGACCCAAGCCCTGGAACTCTAGCCGCTCAGGAACCTGGCCGTCAGGTGCAGGGATTGAAGGTCCGGGTGGAGAACCTTCCCCTGACTGACTGAGATCAGGTCCGGGCGGGCTGGGAGCCGCCTCGTGAGCCTGGAGCTGAGGCTGAGGAGATCTGGATACCAGAACTGGTGGGGCCAGTCTGGGGCTACCAGACTCACCTGCGCCTTGTCCCTCCTCACCTTGAGAAGCACCTTGTGGATCAAGGGAAATGGGGGAAAGGTGTAGAAGAGGCCTGGGGTCCATGGCCTCGAGAAGGCATCCCCCTGCAGCGAGCCCTGCTGAGGGGGGGTGGGCATGAAACAGCCTCAGCTTCGCATTCTCCCTGGGGGCAAATAGGTCCACCTGAGGTGTGCCCCAGTGGGAGAACAGATTGTGTACTACCTCCGGCAGGCGAGACCACTCGTGAGATGCAGCCCCTATCCGGCTTAGGGTATCAGCCAAAATGTTGGAGGCTCCTGCCACATGGATGGCTAGGAGATCTGCTTCCAGGCTGCGCAGGAGGGACCAAGTGCGGAGAGCTTCCTTGCATAGGGGCAAGCAGCATGTCCCGCTCTGGTGGTTTAGGTAGTACATGGTCGTGGTATTGTCCGTCTGGACCTGGACCACTTGACCCCGTACAAACGGAGCGAAGGCGATGAGGGCTAGTCGGACCGCTCGAAGCTCCAGCAGGTTGATGTGGCATCGGGACTCATGAGGGGACCAGAGGCCATCAGCCCTGTGCTCTCCCAGATGGGCACCCCAACCCATCAGAGAGGCGTCGGTCGACAGCGTGACCGTCAGCTCGGGGCGGACAAACGGGATGCCCTCCTGCAGATGAGCTGGAACGATCCACCACTGGAGAGCGTTCCACATCTCCTGGGTCACTGCCACTGGCTGGTCCAAAGGACCGGAGCACTGTGACCATTGGCTGACCAATCCCCATTGTAGGGGACGCATGTGCCAACGGGCCCAATGGACCACGCTGGTGCAGGCCGCCATGAGGCCCAGGAGGCACAGGAAGTCCTGGGCAGGATGCAATTGCCCAACCTGAAATGATTGGGCAAAGGAGGAAAGAATCTCGGCCCTGTCCGCCAGGAGCTGTGCTCTAGCTCGAAGAGAGTCGAGCTCTGCCTCGATGAATTGAATCACCTGCATTGGCATGAGTTCCGATTTGGCCTCGTTGATGAGGAGGCCAACCTGAGAGCAAACCTGGAGGGCCAGATCCCTGGACCGCTCCACCTCTGGTCTGGAGGGGGCCGCAATCAGCCAGTCATCCAGGTAAGGGTACGCCCGGACCCTTCAGCGCCACAGGAATGCTGTCACCACTGCTATGCATTTGGTGAAGACCCTAGGAGCTGGAGGAGGCCGAAGGGCATGGCCCGGAACTCACAAAGAGACCCCTCCGCTCTGAAGCGGAGGAATCGCTGGTTGGACGGACGGATTGGGACGTGAAAGAACGCATCCTGGAGGTCCAGAGAACAGAACCACACGCCTCGTTCCAAGGATGGAATGATCTGTGCCAGAGTGACCATCCTGAAGGTTCGAGACCTTAGGAACCTGTTCAGGTTGTGTAGGTCTAGAATGGGGCACCAGCCCCCGTCCGTTTTGGGACCAGGAAATACCTGGACACAAACCCTGGGTCTGGTGGAGGATCTGCCACCTCCCTGATCACCTCCTTCTGGAGGAGCAGGGCAATGTCGGCTCGACAGGCCGACAGAGAAGCTGCGGACCCCGTAGCCCCCCCCCCGTGGGGCGACGGCTCGGAAGGGCGGGGCCTGCTTGAATTCCAGAGGCAGACCATTTCCTACCACTAACACCCAGCGGTCCGTGGTGATAGCGGACCAGGCGGAAAGAAAGTGGTGGAGCCGTCCCCCCACGGGGGGAACCCAGGGGGGATGTGACGAGGCTGGGGACGACACCCATCACTGGGCAGGCTTGGAGGAGGGACCGGCCGAGGGACCTCCCGGGCCTTTCCTTCCCGGCTTCCTGCTGGAGAAGCTGCAGGCTTGGCTTTGGGGTGCCAAATGCGAGCCTGCTGGCCCTGATGCTGGTATTGCTGGGCCGGATGTGCCGCAGGGGCAGAAGGCCGAAAGGGCTTACGCTGCTGTTGGCGGCCTTTGTCCTTCTGGGCAGACGTGACTGAGTCCAAGGAGGCAATGGACTTCTCGATCCTCTGCAAATGGCCCTCCACCCCAGGACCGAACAAGTTGGTACCCAGGAAGGGGATGTCTGCCAGCTTGTGCTGGGTATCCGCCGTGAAGGTGGAGATCCACAGCCAAGCTCTGCGGTGCATGGGCCACTGCGGCCACCACTGACCGGGCACAAGAGTCTCCAATGTCAAGAGCAGTTTGGAGCTGCTGCTTTGCCACCGCCCTTCCCTGATCCCGCACCTGCTTGACCGTAGTCTGGAGGTCAGCCGGGAGATAAGGAATCACCTAATCCAGGAAGCCAATAAGGGCGTGGAAAAAGTGTGCCATCAGTACGGCCGAACTGGCCTGATGAAGGCCTAGGGAGGACGCAGCATAAACTTTACGCCCGGCGTAGTCCAGCTTCTTGGACTCTTTGTCGGGAGGCTTGTCCACATCCCTAGTGTTTCCAGAACGCCGGAAAACACTGTCGGTCACAAGCCCCTCCGCAGAGGGGTGCTCCGAAAAACCGGAGAGTGAGCCGGTGGGGGCCGCGTACTTCCTGGCCATCCTGGCTGAAGGAGCAGGACAAGAAGCCAGTCGCTGCCATAACTCCAAAGCTGGGCCAACAATGGCCTCAGCCACTGGAAAGGCCTCCGTGGGAGAATCCCCCTTGGTCCAGTATCTCTGAGAGAGGATACTTGGCCCGCTCTGACATGGGTTCGAGCTTCATTCCAGTAGACTCTGAGATGAGCCAAAGCATACCCAGGAACGAGGATGGGCTCTCGTCCACCGACTGTCCCCCAGTGGACTCCAGGTCAAGGGGCCTGGAGAACAGGGAGGAGTCATCATCAGACTCCGAGGAGTCTGCGAACAGCTGCCTAGGGACTGAGCCACCCTCCACTTGCCGAGGCCGATCGGGAGTGAGGGTGACAGACAACTGATGGGGCAACCCCTGACCTGACCGAGAATCCTTGGTCGGAGCCCCAGATTTAGGTTGTGGAGGCGGGGGTTCCACCACAATGGGTGGTGCAGCTGGTTTCGGCCGAACAACCGGCGCCGGCTTGGGCTCCTCGATAACCACGAGGGGTTATTTCGGCCGCTCGGGTGACAGCCATTTAATGGCCAGGGAAGGCAACAGGGTCGGCTGCTTCCCAGTCAGAAGGAGCTGCTGCCACATCAAGTCCTCGTAGCATCGACACAATTTGCACCAAAGCCTTTCCTCCGAGGAGTAAGAAGACGACGACGAGCGACGGCGCCGCTTTCCTCAGTGCCGAGACCGAAACCGCCGATGTCGGCAGGATCGGCTGGACAGAGAAGAGGTCCGAGACCATCGGTGTTTCGAGGTGGGTCTGGGAGGAGGGGAGACCTGCCCTCTCAGCTCGGAACCTTAACCGGGGACTCCAGCACAGGAGACACAGGCAAGTCCTCGGTTTCCACCGGGGGAATTGGTGAAGAAGGTTTGTCGGCTTCTCCAGTCGACAGCCCGTCCAACAGGTTGAGAAAAATCTCAACTGCGTCGACAGGTGTCTCAGCCGGCTGACCTGACGGGGACACCGTGAAGCCAGTGGCCTTAGCCGCAACCTCGGCCGAAGTCAAGTGTCAACTGTCCAGGGAAGGGAACCTCTCTCGCTCCCACGAACGCCGACGGTGGGACTTACCCTTCGAGTCCTTCTTCTTGGACCGAGAGGAATGTCCCAATGGACCCTCATCTTTTGTAGAGAGGGATTGACAAAGCTCCTTAAAAGAAGCCGTGTAGCAGGAGCCCAAGGAGAGTGGGATAAATGCCGTGACCGAGGAAGACGAAGATGCGGCCTGAGCCGCCTCTCGACGGCAATCATCTGCCCAAGTTGCTCAGCCAAGCCTGCCACCGCGGACACCGCCCAACGGGCTTCCTTTGACTTCACCGGAGGAACACATCTCTCGGGGCACCCAAGTTGGAGTCTGGCAGCACGGTCTTCAAGGACATTGACCGAGAAGGACTTGCACAATTCACAAGCTTGCGGATCGTGATAGAGTCCAAGGCAATAAACGCACATGGAGAGCGAATTGGTCCGAGATATTTTCTGCCCGCATGGGCACCGCTGAAATACGGGAGTCGACTTATCCATCGCAGCCGCGAAGGAAGAAACAGACCGAAGACTAGAAAATTTAAGAATAAGTTTCAGTTTAACCGATGAGTTTGGATCCAGGCCTAAAACGCAGAGCGCTAAGGAGGGAACGTGAGCTTCCAAGCGGTAAGGAAGATCTGGCGTCATGGGGCGGAGCCGAGAGTTCTACCACCCGGGTGGGTGGGAGGAGCCAGCTTGAAGACCTTCCGGCAAGATTTAAAGCGGCAAGGAACCTGCCATGAAGTGTGGATAGAATAATATATCCATGTCCCTAGAAGAAAAAATTACTCACCTTAGTAATTGCTTTTCTTCTCATGGAGTCTTGCTATATTATAACAAAAGCAGTCAGCCACTGCAGCTGAACTGCACCGGAGAGGAAGGAGTTAACTCCAGAGGATCTGGAGTTCTACAGCGCGAGGGCGCTGTGCCCAAAGCTCTATCTGGCAAGTTTCAAATGAAACTGTCAGATCTTTACGAAGCTAACATTAAACAACAAGAAGTCTGTGTGGAAAACTCTACCCCAGCCCATGGCTACCTACTAGTAGTAATAACAACAACAATATAAACAACAAAAGAAACACCAAGAGCCATAATAACAAAAAGATAATGGTATTATGGTTCGTTTTACCACCCTTGACAAGCACCATTATGAACCCCCCCTTCCCCCCAAGACTCAAGTCCAGGAAGGGGGCAATATATATATATAAAACCTAAATGAAACAATCTAGTTCCCTAACCTTAAAGGAAAGAGGGTAAAGGGAATAACTACAATGGCATGACACAGTGATTGCACTAATTTGCCACCCTACCCAAGTAGAGGTTCTGAGAGGGGCAGGAGGAGGGTGGTTAGAGATAGCAAGACTCCATGAGAAAAAGCAATTACTAAGGTGAGTAATTTTTTCTTCAAACACCATGAAGTCTTGTATATTATAACAAAAGCAGATTACACAGCAGTACCTCCATGGAGGAGGGTCAGAACCTACTTAGGAAATAGGCTCTGAAGCACAGTTGTGCTAAACTGAAGATCTCTCCTGACTGGACATCCAGGAATAATGCTTGGTAGTAGGTGAACTGTCTTCCAGGTAGCAGCTTGACAAATCTCCAGAATGGAATGTCTCTAGCAGCCGCTAGAGATGCAGCTGTACCCCTGGTGGAGTGGGCCTCAATCCTGAGGGGGTTCTCTACCTAATTTTTGTAACAGAATTGGATACAAGAGATAATCCACCTTGCAATTGTCCTCTTAGTGGCAGGTTTCTCTACAACTTCGCCATAAGTAAGAAAGAGTTGGAGGGATTCGAACTCAGGACCTCTGGTGCGCTCCAAATAGTAGCTTAAGGCTCTTTGACGCCCAAGCTGTGCAGTCTCTCTCACCTGAGGAAGAATGCTCAGTGAAAATACTGGGAGAGATGGATTGATTCAGGTGGAAATCTGAAACCACCTTAGGCAAAACTTTCTATTAGTCCTAAGGACTACTCTTATCTCTGTGGAAGAGATAAAATCTTCTTCCACTGACAGGGCCTGTAATTCACTTATGCGCCTGGCAGAAGTGATAGCCACTAGGAAAACGGTTTTCCAGTTAGATACTTGAGCTCTGCTGAGGACAGAGGCTCAAAGGAGGTTGCATTAACTGAGCAATGCAAATATTCAGGTCCCAGGCAGGAGCTGGTTCCAAAAGGAGGGTTAGTAAGGAAGTAACCCTTTAAAAAACGTGGAGAACACAGGGTGAGAAGACAGGGAGGCAGGCTTCCTGCTGACACAAAAGCAGAGACAGCTGCCAGATGAACCTTCAGGGTAGCCGGCCTAAGGCCTAGGGAATTTAAATGGACCAAATAGTCCAGTAAATGGGAAGATCAGCAGATTCTGGAATAATCTGCCTCTCAGAGCACCAGATGGAAAACCTCTTCCACTTAGAATTATAAGTGGCCCTAGTGGAAGGCTTCTTGAGGCCTTTAAATATCCATGACACCTTGAGAAAGGTGTAAATCAGCAATTCTAACTCCTCAAGAGCCAGGCCTTGAGATGGAGGGATTTGAGGTCCGGATACCACACTCCCCTGTGCACAGGCCAGCAAGTCGGGACTCTGAGCAGGCTCAGGGCAGGGTGGACTGTCAAGGACAGAAGCAGAGGGTACCAGGGCTGTCTGGCCCAATCTGGGGCAATCAGAATCACTCTGCAGGGTTGAGATCTGATTTTCACTAGCACCCTGAAAAGAAGAGGGAAGGGGGAAGGCATACAGAACTTCCCTTCCAGTCCAACAGAAAGGCGCCCAGAGGGACTGAGCCCAGTACTGGAGGCCTGCAACAAACAGAGGAAGTTGGTGGTTGTCTGGGGCTGCGAAAAGATCTATCTGAGGAGCTCCCCATCTGGCAAAGACAGACCCCAGCACCTGTGGATTCAGAGCCCATTCGTGATGGCCCTGAGAAATCCTGCTGAGGGCATCCGCCAGGACATTGTCCTTCCCTGGGAGATGAACTGCTATCAGGAGGTGTTCAGGAGTAAGCCAGAGACCACAACTTCATTGCTCGGTGCACAAGGCTGAAGACCGAGTGCCCCCTTGCTTGTTGATGTACCACATTGTAGTGGTGTTGTCTGCCCTGACTTGAACCACTTTGTTCTGGACAGAAACTGA
The DNA here is from genome assembly GCA_016271365.2 of Neoceratodus forsteri. Classification (NCBI taxonomy): domain Eukaryota; kingdom Metazoa; phylum Chordata; order Ceratodontiformes; family Ceratodontidae; genus Neoceratodus; species Neoceratodus forsteri. The sequence continues at coordinate 658,652,231 of CM057456.1, forward strand.
AAACACCCGAAGAGCTAAAAAGACAGCTCTGAGTTCCAAAAGATTGATGTGGAGCAGAGATTCCTGAGGAGACCACACTCCCTGAGTGGAAAGGTCGCCCAAGTGAGCCCCCCACCCTAACAGGGAGGCATCTGTGGTGAGGGTGAGGGAGTGGGAAATGGGAATGAAGGGAACCCCTTGCCTTAGATTGCTTTGGACCTGCCACCAGTGGAGGGCCAGGATCAGAGTTTGAGTTACTGGGACCAATTTGGTAAGGGGGTCCTTCCTTTGAGACCAATAGGCCCTCAAATGGAACTGAATGTCCCTCATCTGGAATCTTGCTCCTTGCACTACAGCTGTGGAAGCAGCCATGTGCCCGAGGAGTTGCAGAAAATGCCTTGCTGGTCGAGAGACCTCTGAGGGTAAAGGAGGATGCCAGGGCCACGAGTCTGTCTACCCTTTCGAGGAAGAAATGCCCTGGTACTTCTTGTGTTAGTTCTGCACCTATGAAGGTCAGGACCTGAACTGGTTCCAGAACTGACTTTGGTAAATTTAGCAGAATCCAGGGAAGTGAGAAGCTGCTGGGTGACTTGCAAGTGGGATTTTACCTGATCTGGAGACTGACCCACAATGAGCCAGTCGTCCAGGTAGGGAAACACAGCCACCCTTGTCTTCTTAAGTGAGCCACTACCACAGCTAGACATTTGTGAATACCCTTGCGAGAGGTAAGGCCGAAAGGCATTGCCCTGAACTGGTAATGGCCTGAGGGAAGTTCAACCTGAGGTACTTTCGGTGAGAAGGCCTGATCAGGACATGAAAATAGGTATCTTGAGGTCCAGGGAAGCTAGCCAGTCCCCTGGCCTTAGAGAAGGCAATATCATTGCCAAAGTCAACATTCTGAACTTTGGCTTCAAAAGATGCTTGTTCAGGTACCTTAAATCTGGAATGGGCCGCCATTCTCCTGTCTTTTCCGGGGTAAGAAAGTATCTTGAATAAAGCCCCTTGCCCTGATGGCAAGGAGGAACCCTTTCCACTGCTTTGCAGTCCAGAAGAGAAGAAACCTCTGCTTCCAAAGCGAGGGCTTCTGAAGGATTTGCAGGTGGAAAATGCCTGGCTCTCATCTTTGGAAAGTGTTTGAAGCCGAGAACCAGACCCTGGCCTATTACCTCCAGAACCCATCTGTCCATAGTTAGGGACAGCCAGTTCTGGCTGAAATAGGCCAACCTGCCCCCCACTGGTACAGGAGAATCGGCCCTGGGCACCCCATCAGGGTGCCTGCTTAGCAGCAGCCTTAGGCTGAGGGGAAGGGGACGGTTTACTTGTGCCTCGTCTACCCCTGCCTCTGAAGAAACCCCTCTGCGAAACAGCAGAGGAGGCTTGAAATTGGTAAAAAGGCCTGGAAAAGGGCCTGCCCCTACCTCTGGGAGCATGCCTTGTGGCATGGCATGCCTCCTGGCCTGGGCACTTTTGTAGGTAGTCTGTATTCATCCATCTTTTTCATATAGTTTCTGTTTGTTCCCCAAACAGAGAATTTCCCACTACAGGAAAATCCATAGCCTTTGACTGAGTATCTTGGGACAGATTAGTGCATCTGAGCCATGCCAACCACGGAAAGCTACAGAAGTGGCCATGACCCAGAGGAAACATCATTAACATCAACAGCAGTATGAAATTGAACTTTAGAGGCTTCAATGCCATCAGCAGCCACCTGTTCCAACTCACTAGCCAGCTGGCCATGGGCCTGCTTGGCTAACTGCAATACTGTGTCCCACCTAGATTTCTGATATTCAGCTACATAAGCTATAATTTGCCTGCCTGAGTCCCAAAGAAGCTGCCATATACTGTTTTTCTGCCATGGCATCAATCTTCCTGAATCCTTATCAGGAGGATGTGAGGCCAGAGGAATATTAGCCTTGTCACAGGCTGCAGCTTGTACCACACCTACATGACTACACTGCTCAGTGAGGAAGTCTGTATCCGAGCCTGACAAAGTATACCTTCTGTCCATTTTTTTATCTACAGGAGGGACAGAATGAGGATTTTTTAAAATCTTTGTCGTTTGCTTCCTAAATGACTTATGCAAAGGAATAGACAACCTCCTAGACTCTGGTATATCCATCATTTCCACATAATCAGGCTCCTCTTGCTCATCCACAGCCTCCTCTAAAGGAAGCTGGAGGGTTTCTGCAACCTTTTTGTAAAACATGAAAAGAGAAGGGGACTCAGACAGAATAGGAGATTCTAAAGGTCTGTCTGGAGAAATGTCCGGTTCAATGGGCACGTCCAGACCCTCCCAGCCACACATATATTGATCAAATTCCTCCTCCCCCTCCTGTGGTTCATAAAAATCCTCAACATCAAAATCCTGAACCACTGGGACTGAATGAACCAACCTTTTACCAACTGTTGGTGGTTCTACAGGTCCCTGAGACAGTGACTGGACAATCTGAATGGCTTTAGCTATCTCTGCAGCAGTTGGAGACACAATTTTGGACTCCAGACCTACTGATTTCCTTGTCTTTTTAATTGGGACTGGTTCCTCTGAACCAGCCTTCCTTTGGCCCGAGGAAGTCTCGCCCTGGTCAGAGGGCACTCCCTCTGGTCCAGTGGGTGCTGGACCGGGCTGGCCATCCGGGTCAGCGGACTTTTTGGCCTCTCGCTCCCTGAGCCGGTCCAATCTCTTCTCCAGGGTGGCTGCAGGGAAATTTTTACACACCCGGCAGTCTGACAGGAGGTGGTCAGCCCCAGACACAGATTATTATGGTGGGTCAGCCTTGGCAAGGCTTCCCACAGACATCAGTGTTGAAACCCAGTGAGCCCGGCTTTTCTTTGGGTTTCTCAGACATAATGCCAGCCTATCCAAAACTTGCCTTTGATGGCAGTGCTAGGCAAGACACCCTTATCGGTTCCTAACCGTAGTCACGGTATTTGAAAACCCTAATAATTCAGGTTTTTTTAGAACCGATAAGAACCGAGAACCGCACTCTAAAAACCCAACCGTATAGTTTAAAATGTATAAATAAACCAACCGATCGGTTCAAAACCGAACCGATAATTAATTTTCCACACAGACTTAAAATTAGTACTTACGGTTACCAGATAGAGCTTTTAAACCGGAATGCGGTAAAATTAATAACTTTTGCCGGTTCAAATGAACTGAAAAATACTCGCTTGAACCGAGAATGAACCGAGCTGAAGGAGCTGATCTCGGAGCGACTGTTCAGTGAAGGGAGAAGAATCTGACAGTTTCATTTGAAACTTGCCAGATAGAGCTTTGGGCACAGCGTCCTCGCGCTGTAGAACTCCAGATCCTCTGGAGTTAACGCCTTCCTCCCCGGGGCAGTTCAGCTGCAGTGGCTGACTGCTTTTGTTATAATATAGCAAGACTTCATGGTGTTTGAAATATACATTTCTTTCAAACTACTACTCTCCCCGATCTCACCACAGAGCAGAGAGAGAGAGATTATTACAACCTATTATCCTCCAAGAAATAAAGGCAGTTGTCAAGAAGGCAAAAATGGGTAAGAGTCCAGGTATGGATGGGTTGCCTTCTGAATTCTACAAAGCATTTATGAAGGAGCTTTTACCTCCATTGCGCTCGGTATTTCGAGCGCTACAGACAGGTGACACCCCCTTGGCAATATGCAAATATTTTCACCATCTTAAAACCCAACAAAGACCCCCTTAACTGTGAGTCTTACAGGCCTATCTCAGTGCTCAATCAAGACTATAAATTTTCGCAAGTATAATGGCCCACCGACTGGAAACTATACTGCCAACATTAATTAACAAGGACCAGACAGGGTTTATCTCTAACTGTAGAACAACAGGTAACATTAAGAGGACCTTGTATCTATTGGAAAAAGTAGCTGACTCCCCTTTACCCTTCATTCTATTGAACATGGATGCTCAAAAAGGTTTTGATCGTGTTTCCTGGAAGTTTCTGCATTATGTTACAAGGAAATTCGGTTTTCCCCCAGAATACAATAGATTAGTTGAAACTGATATACTACCCCTCCCCCAGGCAGTAGTGAAGGCCAATGGTTCCTTTTCTCGACCGCTTTTGTTTGGCCAGAGGTACAAGGCAGGGGTGCCCACTTCCCTCCTTTTATTTGCCCTGTATGTGGAACCCATAGCGCAGTAATAAGGGAGGATGAGACTATAACTGGTTTAGAAATAGGCGAAGCAGTTCATAAGACAACTTTCTATGCTGATGACTTGCTAATCTATTTAACAAACCCTACTACCTCTTTACCCAGACCTTTTGACAGGCTGGCTGAAATAGAAGCCTTGTCAGGCAATAAGCTGAATACATCTAAGACAGAAGTCCTCAGATGGCAATCTGAACCAACTGAGGGTCTGAGGGACAGTCTCCCCTTCTATGGAACACTAAAAAATTTAGGTATTTGGGTATCCAAATCCCTAGGGACTTAGGAGATCTCTATGAGGTAAAGCAACTTAAGACTACACTACAGAGGTGGCAGAGCTATCCTATTACTCTATCTCAAAGGGTAGATTCTATAAAAGTGACAATCTCCCACATTTTTTATACTTATTTTTTGAATCTCCCAATTCCAATCCCTGCTATAAACTTTAAAAAATAGGATAAAATGATTTCTGCATATTTATGGCAGGGAAAAAGACCCAGAAAGGCCGTATGATTATTACAGTTATCAAAAATTAAAGGAGACCTAGCCCTGCCACATTTAAAATCATATTATCAGGCAGCCCACCTTGCCCACGCTCTACAGTGGTGGGACTCGAACACAGATACACACTGGAAGAGGATGGAGCTTCTGCAGAATGAACAGGGAACTGAATTTATACTTCGGTCTCCCCCACCTAGAAGGAGTAGGATAAGAGAAAAAGTACACTCCCAATTTACAGCTCAGATTGTACAGATCTGTAGTTTAAAGTTAGAGGACTCTCAAATAAGAGATTCAGCAGTAGCTTTGATAATCCTGGCTCTGGATAACCTCTTCTCCCCGGCTCAGCAGGATTCCACATTTGAAAACTGGAGGAGGAAAGGCCTGAGTCATATATTTCAATGGTCCAGCGCAGGAACGTTTGTTCCCTTCCTTCAGATCCAGCAATTATACTCTCTGAGAAGAACCGATTTTTTTCAGTTCCTTCATATTTGACACTATATACATCAGAAATGTGGCTTGAACTGGCAGGTGGCTGAAGCACACCCTTTGGTCCAAACAATGACAGAGACTAAAACTGGGTATATGCCTGAACATATAGTTTCGGCTCTATATACAGCCATACAGCCTACTCAAAATAAATCACTAACAAAGATCCAGGGGTCCTGGGAGGTGGACTTGGGAGAAGAAATCTCAGATTCTGAGTGGGCTGGGATATTCACTAATCTCCATAGATCTACTTTTTCTTATATATGGAAAGAATATGGCTGGAAATGTATAGTGAATTTTTCAGAACTCCACACATCACAGCAAAGTATGACAGGCTGGGAAGAGGAGAATGTTGGAGGGCGTGTGGAGAGAGTTCAGCTACACATAGCCATGTACTCTGGACATGTCCAGTGCGCAGGGATTTTTGGGGTTTGGTGGAGAGCTCGGTATGGGAGCTGTTCACCGAGGTGGCTCAGTTATCAATGGGACTGGCACTCTTACCCCCAGAGGTAAAGAGTTAGCATTCTAAAAGATTATTGACTATACTACTTCTAGCAGCTAAAAAAGAAACTATATCCAGAAGATGGCTCACCCCCACCCCCACACCCCTCGGAGAAGGGAGTGGGAGGACCTGATTTATCAGATGGAAAAAAATTACAGCCAAGGTTAATTCCAGGGAAGAGAGAGCCAGAGAATTCTGGAATAAATGGCTACTGTGGGTAATGCAATATAGACAGGGTATTGTACCCTAGGGATCTGATGATGCCTGTATTGTCATTTACGTTTCCCCCATATTGTATAATTCTGTAAAATGACCTTCAACTGTATTTCCTCTGTATCTATACTGAGTGGATTTCAATGACTGAAACAATGTATCATCTGTACTACTGATGGAATATGTACCATGGACCTCTGAATAAATACAAGAATAAAAAAAAAATGATAATAAAAGTTGGAAAACGCAGTTTGAGAGCAACCACTACTGTGAATGATACGCAGAACACGGTTAAAACAAACTGCTCAAGCAAAAAGTAAGAAGGTTTCTCTGGTTCCTGGGAACCACAAGGGATCAGAGAAAAAGTCAAAATACAGTCTAAACTAACCACTAAAATACTGTAAAATAATAGCAGCAGAGCACTAAGGAACATTTTTTACCATAAATAAAAACAAAAAGCTAAAATGAAGCAGGAGCGAGCTCTCGGGGTGACTTGCTTACTCAGGTGGAGAAACAGATCTGCCCTTGAGCAGCAGAGTACAGCACCATCGCAAGTATGGAGTTTGAATAGCCTTCCAAGTTCTGTTATTTACATGAATTCCCTGTGCTCTAGGGCAGCTAAACTTACCAGGCTTACTGCACTAGTTAAGCATAATGACGGATTCCTGGGGTTTAAAACCCTTTTTTTAAAGTTGTTTTGGTAAAAAGCATCATCAAGTTACAGACAGACCCAGAAAAGGAATGTAATGACCCTTGAACACACTCTTAATGAACAGACGTCTATTTAACTAAAGATTAGTTTATTCTGTGCTTTCTTTTAATAGCCATGGTCTCATATTTGAAGCCTGCTCTTTATCCAAGCCACAACAATATTAGTTCTTGCCACTTACTGAGTTTCATCTGTTGGTGGTTTTTCCCACTCATCAGTAAACCAGTCTGGTCGAGAATACGGTACTGGAGAGTTTTTTTTTGGTGGAGGGGTGCGCTGTTTCAGCAAATCTAAAAGTTGGAAAATAAGAGATGAGTATGACAATATAACCCTGTGATGATATGACTTTGCTTACGGTAAAGAATATTTCATAACCAATAGTTAAGTTCCTTATTTCATGTGCAGTTTATTCTTTAAAAAAAAGGTTCAGTTGGTACCGGGTGGGGAGGGACAGGGGTACTACAGTCCATCAAGCAGGTGCAACTCTGCCCTCAGAGAGGTGCCTAAACATAATTTAACATAACTGGTACACTAACGGTATAAAACAAATCAAAGATATATTACAAGGACATTTTTTTAATTAACTGTAGCATATTGAAGGAGAGGTTTTCCCTATAGCAAGATCAACATTTTTACAGAATTCTAAGTAACAGCAAAGATGCTAAATTTGGGACTAAGACAAACATTTGTGAGGCCAATGAAACCACTAAGGATTTTCCTAGAATGAATCTAACTAAAACACTCTATATTTTACTTCTATAACGTGTTAGTCAACAAGATTCACAGAAAGGCTTAAAGGAGACAGGAAATCATTTTTACATAGTTAACTGCCCTTCCATCTTCCTTTCCATGCCCGTTACGTATTCTGGTATGCGTTCACCAATTTTGGATTAAGCAAATGGTCTAGCTTTGGGGTGCTCTCAGATCAACACAGAGTTCCAGTCTCCCCACCAGCTACTTCCCATTCTTTTCATATTTCTAAGACATTCTATGACACCTATAACACCATTTCCATGCATTTATCTGAACAGCCTGGCAGTATGAAAATAGAGAGCAGCAACTGTTGAGGAGAGAGAGGGATTCAGGGTGGTTACAAAGGCAACAAAAGGAGAAATTTCTTCATACTTACCATAATTTCCTTTTCTGTTAGCTCCAACATTGTCAATGGGGATTCAGAACTACTGGGTATGGAGCAACCCTATGGGGGAATGGCACACCCCAAGCTACAGAATGCTGGGCACATGAGGATTCTGAACAGCAGCAACTCTCTAGTCAGTACTGTCCTAGCAGTACAAACTGTCTTACCTTAGCAGAAGATGCTCATTTGCCAAAGTACTGCATTACCTATAAGTGAACTGTGGTCCATGGAACTCTCCTCTCTGGTGACAACAAACGGCTAGAGGACCCTTATCTTCTGGAGACAGAATCTGACCTGAAAAATCACTCTACAAACTTTTCAACTTGAAATAAGAAAATATAATCATTAGCCTGCCACAAACTGCATGCAGAGAAAACACTGCTGGTAACAAAGGAAACATTCTTGGCTAGTTTCAAAATTGAACCTGTTAAAAGTGTGTAAACACAGCCAAATTAAAATCACTTTTTTTAAAACATTCCAGCACAGCAGGTAAATGATAGAAGGATGTTCAATAAGGATATACTGTAATTAGGGGTTATAATCAAACAATGGACATCCCCCACTGGCATACTAGATAATATTCTCCCGCAGCAGCAGGGCTCCTGGGCGGGTCCCAATGACAATGTTGGAGCTAACTGAAAAGTAAATTACGGTAAGTATGAAGAAATGTCTCCTTTCTACAGCGCTCCACACTGTCAATGGTAATTCAGAACTACTGGGTTCTAAGAAGTAGTACCCAGAAAACAAACTGGGAAGGGGGAGAATATTATCCCATATGTCAAGGCAAAAAGTCTACCTGCAAACTGCTGCTATCAACACTCTGCGGCCAAAAGCAGCATCAGCAGAGATTGGAATATCTCATTTGTAGTGTTTGGTGAAAGTGTGGATGAAGGACCATGTAGCTTCCCTGCATAACTCCGAAACGGATGCTTCAACTCTCTCTGCCCAAGACACGGCCATAGTCCTGGTGGAGTGAGCCTAGATGAGAGCTGGAGGCCTCTTTTTTTACTGCAACATAAGCCTTGGTAATGCAGACCCTCACCCACCTAGGTAGGGTGGCCTTGGAAGCTTTCTGACCCTGCTTGGCCACTCCGAAAAAGATAAACAAGCTATTTGATTTCTGGAACTTCGCCATCGGTCTAAGGTATATCCTAATGGCCCATCGCAAATCCAACTTGTGCAGCTCCTTCTCTTTGGGGTGAGAAGGTTGTGGACAGAAGTCATTTCCTGGTTCACATGGAACGTCTTGAGAACTTTTTGGGATGAAGGACGGAACTGTTCTGAGCACTACCTTGTCCTTATGCATTACAAGGTATGGTTATTTGTGAGACAAGGAGTGGAGCTTGCCAATCCTCATGGCTGGGCACATAGCAACCAAAAACCACACCTTATAAGACAGCACATCCAATGGAATGAATGACAGTGGTTTGAAAGGCTCTTTAGAGAGCGCATCTAACACCAAAGTGAGATCGCAAGGAGGAACCAGGGATCGGAACACAGGACAACTCCCGCTGACTGCCAGCAGAAAATGAATACCCTCTCTGTCAGTCCCTAAAGATATACCCATAGAGGCTCTAAGGGCAGACGCCCAATCTCTCAGGGTGCTCAGGGCCAAGCCCTGTTCCACCCATTCATGTAGAAAATCCAAAATCTGCAGAATCGAGGCCTTGGAAGGCCAGATATTTTTTCCCTTGGCCCAAGCTGAAAAGGTAGTCCATACGTGAGCGTAAGCTGCAGAAGTGGAAGTTTTCTTGGCAGCCATCAAGAAGTCTACTACCTTCTAAGACAAATCTATCTTTACGAGCCTCCTCCTTTCAGGAGCCAGGCAGTGAGCTGCATTGCTCCTACATTTGGGTGTAGAATAGGGCCCTGAGAGAGAAGGTCCCTCTGCACTGGGAGGCGAAAAGGAGCGCGTTGAGCTAGGTTCACCAAGTCCGAGAACCACAGTCTTCTGGGCCACTCTGGAGCTATTAGAAGGAAGCTTCTTCTTGAGTGTCCTATTTTGCGTATGACCTCGGAGAGCAGAGGAAGAGGAGGAAAGGCACATGCCCTGTTGAAGCTTCACTCCTGTGTCAGGGCATCTGCTTCCACCTGTGGAAACTGGTAATGGCTGAAAAACTGAGGAGTCTCAGGATTATGGCTGGAGGCAAACAGATTAATCTGAAACTGACCAAACCTTTGATACAGAAGGTCAAACACCACCAGGTTCAATGTCCATTCCCCTGGATGAACAGTTTTGCAGCTTATCCAACTGGCCTGAGTGTTCAGTTCCCCTGTCAAGTGGACTGCCGACAGAGAGAGAAGATTCTCCTGTGCCCACAAGAGCAGATCTGTAGCTTCTCCTGCATCTACGGGCTCTTTGTGCGGCCTTGACTGTTTATGTACACCACTGTGACAGCGTTGTCTGACCTTATCTTCACTGCTTTTGTCAGTAGAAAGCTTTGAAATAGAAGAACAAGGCAAACTGCCCTCATCTCCAGAACATTTGTGTGAAGATGCTGTTCCTGGACTGTACAAGTTCCCTAAGTGGGCAATTGGTTCAGGACTGCTCCCCAACCTAACAAGTTGGCATCGATTGTCACAATCAACTCTGGTGGGAGTTCCAAGGGAACCCCTTTGCACACATTCTGCGAATTCACCCAACAGCTTAGAGACTGCTGCAGCTCAGGTGAGATGGAAATCCTGGCCTGATAATCCTCCAAAGTCAGATCCCAGGCTGACAGCAGCTCCATCTGTACGGGCTGCATGTGAAGGTGATCCCAAGGAACTAGATCTATTGCTCCATCAAGAGGCACAGAATTTGCAGCAGACATAGGGCTGAAGCCAATGACTGAGTCCTGAGCCACTGACCCTCCCCATGGTCTGTCTTGAATACTGCTCCCGGGTGTTCCAGGGCCTGGGAACGTTCGAGTGAGCTTTTCTCTCAATTCCTCATCCAGCCATGGGACTTTAGCATCTCCAGAGTCCTGAACACTGATCTCCTTGCCAAGGTTGCTGACGGTGCTCAAGTGAGCAGGTCATCCAGGTAAGGACAGACATGATGTCCCTCTTGTTGGAGTTCAGCCACCAGGACTATGAGCATCTTCAAGAAGAAAAAAATTACTCACCATAGTAATGTTGTTTCTTCTAATGGAGTCTTGCTGTATTCAGACATAATGCAGTTAGCCCCGGCACTTGAACTGCCCTGGAGAGGAAAGAGTTAACTCTATGCAGAAGCATAGAACGTTGAGCTCGTTTTTCAAACCTCTGTCTGTGGTACTTCCCAGTGTAACCGTCAGATTCTTACGAGCAAACTAACTAATATACTATAGTATGGAAATTGTTCAAAATATAGCCAAAGGCCAAAAGATTCCTTTTGAGCTCAAAAGACTCAAGTCGAGAACCCAAGAAGGAAAGGAAGTGACAATATTTAAGTAAAAAAAACACCAGAAAAATAATAACATCACCCCACCCAAGAGGGAGGGTACAACGTACACCCCTGAGATGCAACACTGTACCTGCCAGCCCACTTCCCAAAACCAGGTTCTGAGAGGGGAGGCGGGGGGGAGGTCTGAATACAGCAAGACTCCCATTAGAAGAAACAACATTACTATGGTGAGTAATTTTTTCTTCAAACAACATGAAGTCTTGCTGTATTCAGACATAATGCAGACTACCAAGCAGTTCCCTATGGAGGAGGGAATGCAGAACCTATGTTGGGAACAGGCTCTGCAGTACTGCTGTACCAAACCTAGCATCACTCCTACCCTGGATGTCCAGAGAGTAATGCTTGGTGAAAGTATGTACTGTTTTCCAGGTGGCTGCTTTACAGATCTCTAACAAAGGTATATCTCTGGCCGCGGCTAGAGAAGCAGCTGTACCCCTAGTCGAGTGAGCCCTCAGGCCTGAAGGGGGCGTCCTACCCAACTTGTCATAACAAAACTGTATACAAGAAACAATCCACCTTGCAATAGTTCTTTTAGTGGCAGGCTTACCTTTCCCCACTTCACCATAAGTGAGAAACAATTGAAGACAATCATTTCTATGTGCCTTATTATGCTCAACTTAGTAGCTAAGGGCCCTCTTATCATCCAGACTGTGTAACCTTCTTTCACCTGAAGAAGAATGGTCAGTGAAAAACACAGGGAGAGATATAGACTGGTTCAGATGAAAATCTGATACCACTTTGGGCAAGAACCTCCTATTGGTTCTTAGGACCACTTTGTCCCTATGGAAGGAGATGAAGTCAGGTTCAACTGACAGAGCCTGTAACTCACTAATCCGCCTGGCAGAAGTAATAGCTACTAGGAACACAGTTTTCCAGGTCAAGTACTTCAATTCAGCCGAAGCCAGAGGTTCAAAAGGTGGCTGCATTAGCTGAGCTATGCAGACATTAAGATCCCAAGATGGAGTGGACTCCCTAAAGGGAGGGTTAATGTGAACCAGACCTTTGAAAAACTTTCTGAAAACAGGATGAGATGCCAGGGAAGAGCCCTTCCCTGCTGAGAGGAATGCAGAGACAGCTGCTAGATGAACCTTCAGAGTGGCAGACCTAAGGCCTAAACCATTGAGATGAACTAGATAGTCTAAGGTTGTGGAAATATCTGCAGAATCGGGCAGGATGCCTTTCTGAGAGCACCAAATACTTAACCTTTTCCATTTGGAGTTGTAAGTTTTTCTAGTGGAATGTTTCCTGGAGACCTTCAGAATATCCAGAACTCCCTGAGAAAGATGTAGTGCTGCATATTCTAACTCTTCAAGAGCCAGGCCTTGAGATTGAGAGACTGGAGACTGGGGTACCAGATCCACCCCTGGGAAGAGGACAGGAGATTATATATCCTGGACAGAGAAAGGGGACGTGACACTGACAAGGACAGCAGTAGAGGATACCAAGGCTGTCTGGCCCAATCTGGAGCCACCAGTATCACTGTGCAGGGCTGAGTCCTGATCTTGATCAGAACGCTGAACAGCAGAGGGAAGGGAAGGAAGGCATAGAGAAATCTACCCTTCCAATCCAAAAAAGAGAGCATCCTGGGGAACCGTCCCCAGGACTGGAGATCTGCAACAAAACAGAGGAAGTTGATGATTGTCCGGTGCTGCAAAGAGATCCATCTCTGAAGTGCCTCAGCTGGAGAAGATGACCTTCAGGATATGAGGATCCAGGGACCATTCGTGGTGTCCCTGTGAAATTCTTCTCAGAGCATCTGCTAGTACATTGTCCTTCCCCGGAAGGTGAACTGCTACCAGAGAAGTCTGAAGAGAATAGGCCAGAGACAACAGCTTCACGGCTTCTGTGCACAAGGCCGAGGACTGAGTGCCTCCCTGCTTGTTGATGTACCACATTGTGGTGGTATTGTCCGTTCTGACTTGGACCACCTTGCCCTTGACTAAATCCGAGAAGCTCTGCAGGGCTAGAAAAACTGCCCTGAATTCCAGGAGATTGATATGAAGGAGAGACTCCTGTGGAGACCAGAGCCCTTGAGCTGTCAGGGCTCCCAGGTGGGCTCCCCACCCTAGGAGAGAAGCATCCATAGTTAGAACTACTGATGGACTTAAGGGAGAAATGTAACCCCTTGTCTGAGGTTGTCCTGGTCTAGACTCCACTGGAAAGCCTGGACCAGAGTCTGAGCGACTGGAATCAGTTTGGTAAGTGAATCCTTCTTTTGAGACCAAAAAGACCTCAGATGAAACTGAATGTCCCTCATCTGGAACCTTGCTTCCTGCACCACTGCCGTGGAAGCTGCCATGTGGCCCAGGAGCTGGAGGAACTGTCTTGCTGGCGGGAGACCTGAGGTCGAAAGGAGGAAGTGAGATCCACTAGGGCCTTCACCCTTGCCTGGGGAAGGAAGGCTTTTCCTTATGTAATCCCTAGGGGCGCTACCCTTAGGGCTACTACCCCTGTCTGCCCCCTCTGAGGCAGGGTAAGGGGCCCAGATCCGTGGACGGGTGCCTCCACCCAGAGGTCGGGGTTAGCCCAAGTAAGACTACCTCAGTTACAGCCCTCTGGGCTACTGCAACCCCCCTTTTGTCCCACTAGTGACTCACACTGTGTGCCAACAATTCTCTTCACTAATACACTTACCCCACAGCTGATATAGTTCAGCTCACCCAGAGACCCCTGTAAAGTAAGATACAGTTATATCCAGTCCCCATGCAGTAACTCATCCAAAGTGTACAAACAGCCAGGGTATAGTTATAACACAGCAATCTGATTTATTAGAAGGGTAGATAACAGGGGGGGAGGGGTATCAGGTTAATTGGCTTACACTATGACTATGTACCTATGGCTCTGTGCACAGGCCTAACCCTACACGTTACTGTCCCTGGGTACCCAAGCCCTAATGGCTAGTCCAAATGTGGCAGCTGGTAGGGGCCCTTTCACAAAGAGAAGAAAAAAGAATTGATTTTTACAGTCAGCAATACAGTACTTCCATTTGAATCTACTGTTGTAATTCAGCAGGGAGCTACCCTGTATTAGTACTCACAACCTCCCGACAAGATAGGGTCCTCCAACGTCAGCAGGGCTGCTCCTGAACTTCACAGGCCTCTTCACACATTTATATGGTAACCTCTGAACAGGCAAAGTCCTTTAATGACAGCAGGATTAACTTGAGCTCCACGAGCCTCCTTGCACATTTATATGGTTATCTCAAAAACAAGGCAAAGTCCTTCACTGGCGGCAGGATTAACTTGAGCTCCTCGAGCCTCCTCACACATTTATATGGTAAACAGCAACAGACAAAGGCCTTTAATGGCAGCAGGATTTAACTTGAGCTCCTCACACATTTATATGGTAAACAGCCACAGAGGGGTACCACAACAGGCAGCAGCTTCCAATGCTCCCACAAACTCACCGTCACTAAGATACTACAACGGCAGCTTCCACTTGTCTTCGGACCGAGCGCGATTCAGCAATTTTCTCCAGTCCTCCTTCAGGTCGAGCCTGGTGGGTAGCTGTACAGAGCACAGCTTTCTCTGACTGCCTGTCAGGGAGTTTACGTTCATTGGAGCCAAAGCACAAAAATGGTCATTCAGGCCTTCCTGCTACGAACACTCAGCGCAGAAGCACAAGCCCTCTCCCTTCACCAACCACAATGCATCTGGCTCTCACAGCTTGGGGCACCTCGCACTCGGGCGACCCAACCCAATTGGCTGGTTGAGCCTGCCAGTCACTTCCTCTGCCTCTCACTGGGGCGAAAAAAACGCCATGGCCCATAATACCTTTCCCAAAACAAACAGCTCTTCTATTGGTCAGTCAACTCTGTGGGGTTCCAAGGTACTGACTGGCCCAATTCCACAGTTCGGAACCAAAATGGAGGAAGCAATCGAAACTCTCTGTGCTGCAAAGCAAGGCAGGTTAGAACAACTATATTATCATCATCTCTACATGTTATTTCACGCAACCAGTTACATCCCCTATCAGAGCTCCCCCTGCACTACTAGCGGTGGCAGAAAGGAGCGCTTACTCTGCAGCCCGGGTGGGAGTCGAGCATGACAACACTCAAACCCCCTCCCAATTTAACTAATCCCGACTGCAACAGGCAGCCCTTAAAGAGTCAGTATACGGAGGCCTTAAAAAGCACTCCACAGACCCCCATTCCGGTGGCTTTATGCCGATTACCAACCAAGCATAGGGCACATTAAGAACCCTCATTTGCAAGGGGGTTACACCCTCCCTGGCCTGGAAAAGCTTGGCGTCCGGGCCAAGTAATTACCCTTAAGGCAAAGTAGGTGAACACGCCAAGTAACACTATATCACATTTCACCTTACATACATAAATATTAGATTTACAGTGCACTATAGCGTATACACATTATACATATAAAATCTTACACTTTTAACTCAGGTCATAGGGTCCTACCTGGTGACCCGGACTGAGGGTCCTCTTCTGTTAGCTACTAACTGGTCCCGGCAGGGCGCCACCCAAAAGGCTTTACTAATAGTCTGCAGTTATCCCCAAGGCTAACTTAGGCAAAGAACTTGGACACATACACCTTTCAGAACCGTGACGAAGGGCAGGTCCACTGGCTGACCCAGAGATTCATAACTCAACTTGATTACTGGCCGTATCTGTCGGCCAGATCTGCCTAGGGGTCTCAGGGACTCTGATCCTGGCCCTGACTCCACTCCCATGTCAGGAACATTAGCAACGGAACTTTCAAGGGACTCAGGCTCGACACTAGAATGCTATCAGGGGCTTGACCTTCTATCCCTGAACCCACCCCACTGGGCTCATCTAGGGGCTGTCTAGTTACTAAAGGGGAACCATCAGGGCATTCAAAATATTCTTCCGGTTCTGGCATATCACTGGCTTGTTCCCCCACCTCACTCTCTTCTACTGAAGAGTCAGAAAACTCAGCCAGGCCAGACAGTTCAACCAAGCCTAAGGACTCAGCCCCTTGAGTTTGTCTGCTACCCCATTCACCTTCTGGAGGCATTTCCTCCGGGGACAAAGTAGAGGGCTCAACCAACACAGCTGGGCCGGCTTCAGTTCCTGAGTTAATGAGGGGATTGCCCCGAAACAATTGGCTTAGTTAATAAGAGGTATAGTATTCAACATCATCTTCACTGTCTTCTGACACTGAGTGTTGACCATCTCCTTCTGCAGGGGGGGTTGGACAAGGCTCCCTTGGTGGGCTTGTTGAAGGCTCCACGGGCTTGGTTCCTCTCTTAGTAACAGATCTAGTCACGGGCCTGGAAGGAGGGGTAGAGGAAGGTTCAACTTCAATCAAGATCTGCCCAATTGGCAGCAGATGATTTCTGTGTATGGTTTTCACATCTTTCGAATTATTTTCAGGCTGCACTTTGTACACAGGTAGGTCTGCCAGCTGTCCCACAACAATATGAGGGAGGTGATGCCATCGGTCGGCAATTTTATGTTTGCCATGCAGTCCCAGATTTCTCAACAACACTCTATCCCCTTTTCTCAACTCTACTGTTTTCACTTTTTTGTCATCTCTCTCTCCTTGTTAGCCAGATTTCGTTTAGCAGCCATGGTATGGGCCAGTTGGTAGGCATGATTTAATTGGGCCTTTAATTTCTGTACGTACTGTAGATGGTTTTCTGCTCGCACCCCATCAGGGGAACCCCAAAACACACATCCACTGGCAATCTAGCTTCCCTTCCAAACATCAGTCGATAGGGAGAAAACCCTGTGGCATCACTTTTTGTACAATTGTAGGCGTGAACTAGAGTGCTAATCTGTTGGCTCCATCTCGATTTATCTTTGGATTGTAAAGTGCCCAGCATGTCAAGCAATGTACGATTGAACCTTTCAGGCTGAGGGTCTCCCTTCGGATGGTAGCGGGTGGTTCGTGATTTGCGTACCCCCCACAAAGACAGCATCTCTTTAATCAAGTGACTCTCAAAGTCCTCTTCCCTGATCGGAATGAATCCGCCATGGAGCCCCATAGTGGACGAAAAAATTTCAACAAGTATCTTAGCCACTGTAGTTGCTTTCTGATCCTTGGCTGGGAAAGCCTGCATACCGGTAAAATGATCAGTGACCACCAATATGTTGCTAACACTTTTCAGATCAGGCTCTAAACTCAGGAAATCAATACAGACCAGTTCCATAGGAGCACTAGTAGTAACGTTGACCAAGGGAGCAGCTCTCTGGGGTAACGCTTTTCTTTGCGAACAATGACCACAGGTCTTAACATACTGTTCCACGTCCGCACTCATCTTTGGCCAATAGAATCGAGCCCGTACCAAATCAAGTGTTCGATCTATGCCCAGGTGCCCCATCTGATTATGCAATGACCTTAGAACTAGTTCTCTGAAAGCTGAGGCAGCACCAGTTGTTGTCGTTGCACCCAGCCCTCCTTATTCACAGTCTCTCTATATAGTAGTTGATTGATCAGCTTTAATTTGGGCCCTTCTTTGTACAACAAGATAGTCCGCAAGTCAGTAGAACGCAGTTTGGATACATCCCTTCCAGCCCGCAAAACCTCTACGGCCGTTCTTATCATAGGGTCACAGGATTGAGCCTGTTGGAGATCATCATTGTTGAGTTGCGGCAGAGAGTGGTGTCCAGGCAGAGAAATGGCAGAAGTGCAGGTATAGTGTGCTGTCCGCAGCCCCAAACAATCTACACACAGTCCACCATGTCAGGAGACACCTGTTCTTCTTTACCAAATTTCTGGCACAGGGCTCTTATGTCAGGCTCAGACAACCGGACCCATTCAGTCTGGGACACACGCCTCCGAGAGAGAGCATCCGCATCTATATGGTTTAAGCCCGCCCTGTATTCTACAGCGTAATCGTAGGTGGCCAAGGCAGAGAGCCATCTATGCCCAGTGGCATCCAATTTGGCTGAGGTTTGTACATAGGTCAGAGGATTGTTATCATTCTTTACTAATATCTTGGCACCATACAAATAGTCATGGAACTGATCAACAATGGCCCACTTCAAAGCCAAAAACTCTAATTTGTGCACGGGGTAATTCTTCTCTGACGGCGTCAGACTTCTACTGGCAAACGCTACAGGTCTCAGCCCATTCGCGTGCTCCTGGTACTAATACAGCCCCAGTCCTTGCAGACTGGCATCAGTATGAAGAGTGTAAGGCTTGGCTACAAGCATAGGCCAACAGAGTAGAGGAGTTGGATATATGATGTCATGGAAAGCTTCCTCACACTAAGCAGTCCATCGATCCCCAAACATATAATTTGGCTGAAAATACTTTTCTATGTCAGTGTGTACACCCTTCTTATACTTTTTGTGAGTAGGTGGATACCTCTGGGTGAGATTAAGGAGGGGCCGAATTACTCGTGAATAGTCTCTGACAAACCGCCTATAGTAACCATAAAACCCCAGGAATTGTTGCAGCTCTTTTAAATTCCTAGGTTGAGGCCAAGTGGTCAACGCCTCCACCTTGCTAGGGTCAGTCTCTATGCCTTCAGTGGACACTATGTGGCCCACATATTTCACGGAAGTCTGGAAGAATTGACACTTGTCGATAGACAACTTAAGGCCGAAATCCTCCAATCGATCCAGGACTTTGAATAATCGTTGCTCGTGTTCTTCCAATGATCAGCCAAACACTATAACGTCATCTAAACAGACCAAACACTCGAGTAGGTTCATGTCCCCCACAGCTCTTTCCATCAAGCGCTGAAAAGTGGCTGGGGCACCCGAAATTCCTTGAGGCATCCAAAGAAAACTCATAAAAGCCCAAAGGGCAAATGAAAGCAGTCTTCTCCGTCATCTGGGACCATCGATCTGATAGTATCCTTCCAAGATCCAACACAGAGAACCACTTACTACCATTCAAACAATCCAAGGCATCTTGTATGCGGGCATGGTATATTGATCCGAATAGTCCGCCTATTCAAAGTGCGATAGTCTACACACATCCTAACTGCCCCATTATTTTTCCTTACTACTACAATGGGGAGGCATAGGGCTCCTAGACTCTTGAATTACACCAGCAGCCAACATTTCTTGCAGATGCCGCCTGACATCATCTATGTCAGCCGGGAGCCAGATGTCGGGATCTCTCTCGAAGGGTCTTTCGTCGCAATCGAATGTGATGCTCAGCCCCTTGTACACATCCTACATCCCACTCCTTCAGGGAAAAAACCTGGTTCCTCTTGGCAAGCCTCTCTCTGACCCTGCGCTTCCACTCAGTCGGCAGCGGAGAGTCACCAAAGTCAAACAGATCAGGAGCAACTCTATCACCCATCCGAGAACTCTTTCTATTTGGCAGTACAGCAGTATCCGCACAATGAACTCTAGCCAGGGTGCACCCTCTTCTTATCTGAATCTCTTTATCAGACACATTGTGCACTTGAACCATCACCCTCTTAACGTAAGCATGGGCTCTAGCTGGCAGAATGCTGGGTCTGAGCAACAACCCCTCAGGTAATCCTCCCTCTGCAGGCGCATCCAACATCAACAACTTATTCTTGACATCTGTTTTTAGTCATATCTCTCCATGCAGAACACATTGCTCATTTGGGGCAAGTACCACGGGGGCCGGATCCTTTTTCCATACCACTCCCACAGGGCCTTCAGGTTCCTCCAAACTACCTTTCTCCTGGGTGGCCCTGACCTTTTGAATTACAGCCGGTATGCTCAAAGCTCACCCAGTTTGAAATGCTCGCTTCTCTGAGCACAACTGGGCCAATCGTCCAAACGTGGGTATTTGTTCCAATCAACAAGGGCACCCCATCGTATAGTCCAGTGGGCGGGCAAACTAACACTAAGGTTTCCACTTGCTCATCTATTCCATTTATAGTTGCAGGGAACGATAACCAGACACGGATGTACCCCAAATACGGATAAGCCTTGTCGCTCAATCCCCATACATGTAAGCCAGTTAGAGGCTGCAGGGGCACTTCAAATAAGTGTGCTTGGTACCAGTCCTGAAACATGATGGTCACCTGGGAGCCACTGTCCAATATAGCTCTAGTGGGAATTCCGTTCACCTGCACCCGGGTCTCCATAGACGGCCCGACCACATCAGACCAGTTGGGTAGTAACACTGTTAGCCCAGGGCATGGGACTGAGTCACACAACTTTTCTTGGGGCCCGAGACTGGTCTGGCGGATCGAGCGATCAGTCTGCTGTTAACTTTCCTTAAATTCTCCGCCTCTGGCAGTCAGGCTGGAAATGCCCATCTTCCCACAGTGATAACAAAACTTAGGGTCCCGGGGATCACTATTCTGAGGGGGCCCTGAGGGAGAGAGGAAGCTCTCTAGGGCTAGGGTTCGGGGCTCTACATGACTCTAGGGCCCTGGGCCGGTAGGCATACAGTAGACTGCTTTAAGTCCCTCACCACTCTCGAATTCCTGATCTCAGCCTCAACTCACCCTCCACGTAGGGGTCAGAGGAAACAACCCGATCCCCACAGTACCTGGGAAATCTGGGGACCCTCGGACCCTCCAGGCGAGCCAGTCTCCACAGGGGTATTAGTCTCGGGAGTCCCACTAGGGTTCATGGCCCCCACACAGGGTTCCCACCCCTCTTCATCAGTCTCCACTTCCTTTCCCTCATCAATTGACAATATTCAGGTGGGTGGCCCGATCATGCAACTTGAGTTTCAGCAGCGCTACACTAGAGAATCGCAGACTTTAAAGCGTGTTCTTAACCGAACCTGATTTAGGGCTGTAGCAGTGATTCCTTTCTATAAGCCTTCTGCAAGGCCCTCTCACTCTAGTAACAAAAGCGGACAGTTTTCATTTCTCCACTGCTTAGCAGACCTGAATTTCCATAATAAATCTTCACCAGTCTCTGTACTCCCAAAAACCCCTTCCAAAGCAGAGAGATACTCTGCAGCAGTGGCTTCCGGACGGGTGGCCCGGAAGAATCTAATGGCTTCTAAGGCAGGACCCCACAGACTCTCCATCAGCCTTTTCAGTTTTTCCCCCTCGGAGCATTGCCACTCCTGGACCAAAGGGGTGGCATAGTCCATCCAGGCCTCCAGGTCATCTTCCCCGGAAGGCACTGGTACCGTGCCAGAGAAAAGTTTTAATTTACGGTAGGAATCTAGCTGTATGGAGGGACTGCCAAGGGCAGAGAAGCCAACACTGAACCTTGGTGGGCAAGGAGGTGCCCAGGGAACCCGAGGGGTAGTATCACTGGACAGATCCAAGGCTTGTAGCAACTCCTGGGTAGTCCTCTCTCCACAGCTAACAATTTAAGCAGTTTATCCTTAAAACTGTTCATTTGTGGAGACCCCGAGGAGTGACTGACCCACTGGATATGGATTAGCCTCCACCCTGAGACGACTCCTCCGGTAAAGTACAGGAGGTACCTTCTCAGGGCTCGATGGCCACACTGTATAGGGGAGTAGCACCTGCAATGTCTGGTCAAGCAAATCAGCCATACGCCTCTTTCACTTCAACCTTACCCAAACACTTTACCCGTTCTGCAACAGAGACAATATCAGCAGTTGAGGTACCCAAGGGCACATCTAACAATAATACAATCTTCTGGGAATCTAGCTCTTCGGCTTCACCCCAGCCCATCAGTTTGTGGACCATGGTTTTAATGGGTCCTAGCTTAATTTTTTCCAACATATCCCCTTCCATTTTTTCCATCTTTGGGTTATCTCCTCACTGAGCCACTAGGGGACGCTAATCCCAGCGGTGCCTCCAATTTGTAACCCCTAGGGGCACTGCCCTTAGGGCTACTACCCCTGTCTGCCCCCTCTGAAGCAGGGTAAGGGGCCCAGATCCGTGGACGGGTGCCTCCACCCAGAGGTCGGGGTTAGCCCAAGTAAGACTACCTCGGTTACAGCCCTCTGGGCTACTGCAACCCCCCTTTTGTCCCACTAGTGACTCACACTGCGTGCCAACAATTCTCTTCACTAATACACTTACCCCACAGCTGATATAGTTCAGTCACCCCAGAGACCCCTGTAAAGTAAGATACAGTTATATCCCAGTCCCCACGCAGTAACTCATCCAAAGTGTACAAATCAGCCAGGGTATAGTTACAACACAGCAATCTGATTTATTAGATGGGTAGATAACAGGGGGGGAGGGGTGTCAGGTTAATTGGCTTACACTATGACTATGTACCTATGGCTCTGTGCACAGGCCTAACCCTACACGTTACTGTCCCTGGGTACCCAAGCCCTGATGGCTAGTCCAAACGTGGCAGCTGGTAGGGGCCCTTTCACACAGAGAATAAAAAAGAATTGATTTTTACAGTCAGCAATACAGTACTTCCATTTGAATCCACTGTTGTAATTCAGCAGGGAGCTACCCTGTATTAGTACTCACAACCTCCCGACAAGATAAGTGTCCTCCAACGTCAGCAGGGCTGCTCCTGAACTTCACAGGCCTCTTCACACATTTATATGGTAACCTCTGAACAGGCAAAGTCCTTTAATGACAGCAGGATTAACTTGAGCTCCACAAGCCTCCTTGCACGTTTATATGGTTATCTCAAAAACAAGGCAAAGTCCTTCACTGGCGGCAGGATTAACTTGAGCTCCTCGAGCCTCCTCACACATTTATATGGTAACCAGCAACAGACAAAGTCCTTTAATGGCAGCAGGATTTAACTTGAGCTCCTTACACATTTATATGGTAAACAGCCACAGACAAAGTCCTTTAATGGCAGCAGGATTTAACTTGAGCTCCTCACACATTTATATGGTAAACAGCCACAGACAAAGTCCTTTAATGGCAGCAGGATTTAACTTGAGCTCCTCACACATTTATATGGTAAACAGCCACAGAGGGGTACCACACCAGGCAGCTGCTTCCAATGCTCCCACAAACTCACCGTCACTAAGATACTGCAACGGCAGCTTCCACTTGTCTTCGGACCAAGCGCGATTCAACAATTTTCTCCAGTCCTCCTTCAGGTCGAGCCTGGTGGGTAGCTGTACAGAGCACAGCCTCCTCTGACCACCCGCCGCTGGGTTTCGTCTGCTGGAGCCGAAAGCACAAAAACGGCCGCTTCAGGCCTTCACGTGCTTCCCGCTCGAACACTCTTCAGCGCAGAAGCACACAGCTCCTCTCCCTTCACCAACCACAACGCATCTGGCTCTCCACAGCTTGGGGCACTCCTCTCCACTTGGGCGCGACCCAACCCAATTGGCTGGTTGAGCCTGCCAGTCACTTCCTCTGCCTCTCACTGGGGCGAAAAAAGCGCCATGGCCCATAATACCTTTCCCAAAACAAACAGCTCTTCTATTGGTCAGTCAACTCTGTGGGGTTCCAAGGTACTGATTGGCCCAATTCCACAGTTCGGGACCAAAATGGAGGAAGCAATCGAAACTCTCTGTGCTGCAAAGCAAGGCAGGTTAGAACAACTATATTATCATCATCTCTACATGTTATTTCAGGCAACCAGTTACATCCCCTATCAGGGCTCCCCCTGCACTACTAGCGGTGGCAGAAAGGAGCGCTTACTCTGCAGCCCGGGCGGGAGTCGAGCATGACAACATTCAAACCTCCTCCCAATTTAACTAATCCCGACTGCAACAGGCAGCCCTTAAAGAGATAGTATACAGAGGCCTTAAAAAGCACTCCACGGACCCCCATTGCGGCGGCTTTATGCTGATTACCAACCAAGCATAGGGCACATTAAGAACCCCCATTTGCAAGGGGGTTACACCTATACAGTGTCCAACTCTATGCCTATAAAGGTGAGAAGCTGAACTGGTTCAAGTACAGACTTTGGAAGATTGAGAAGAAACCCCAGGGAGCTAGGGTTACCACCTGTCCCTACTTTTGCAGGACAGTCCTGATTTGGGCAGCTGTGTCCTGCGAAAAAACATGAAAAATACCAAATGTCCTGACATTATAGTACAAAAGAATATTTTCAGACTTTCCTCTAAATGTGGCAAAAACTATAGTACCTTAACTAAAATACCTTAAAATGATTAGAAACACTAGGGAACATCCAAAACACGGCAACACAGTCTTAATTCTGATTATTTAGAGAAAAAATCTGTTGTGTTGGTTGAGGTTACATATTGTCCTGCGAAAAATCATGTTTCAGTAAGAAATGTCCCACTTTGGGCTTCTTAAAAGGTGGTAACCCTACAGGGAGCTGAGTAGGTCCTGGGTAGTATGAAGAGCTGACTTGACCTGTAAAGGTGACTGACCCACTAAGAGCCAGTCGTCTAGATACGGGAAGATGGTGATACCCTGTCTTTTGAGGTAAGCCACCACTACTGCAAGGCACTTTGTGAACACCCTTGGAGCTGATGTTAGGCCGAATGGCATGGCTCTGAATTGGTAGTGGCCTGAAGGCAACTCGAACCTGAGGTATTTTCTGTGGGAGCACCTAATAGGAATATGGAAGTAGGCATCCTTGAGGTCCAGAGATGCTAGCCAATCCCCTAGCCTTACAGAGGGAAGGATTATTCCCAGAGTTACTATTTTGAATTTGGGCTTTGAAATGTGTTTGTTCAAATACCTTAGGTCTCAGATGGGTCACCACTCCCCTGTTTTCTTTGGGGGTAAGGAAGTACCTGGAATACAGTCGTTTTCCCTTGTGCTGAGTAAGAACTTTCTCCATAGCTCTGAGAGCTAGAAGAGAGGAAACCTCTGCCTCTAGGGCAAGGGTTTCTGAGACTGATGCTGGTAGAAAAGACTTGACCCTCTTTTTTGGAAATTTTTTCAAGCTGAGGGCTAGTCTCTGGCTTACTACTTCCAGGACCCACTTGTCTGAGGTCACAGACTTACAGGCCTGGAAGTAGTAAGCCAGCCTGCCTCCTACTGGAAATGGGGAGTTGACCCAGGCTGACACATCAGGGTGTCTGCTTGGCAGGAGCCTTAGACTGAGAGGAGGAGGGAGGAGCAGCCCTGCTCATCCCCCTCCTATCCCTCCCTCTGAAGAACCCCCTCTGTGGAAAGGGAAAGGAAGCCTGGGCTTGGTAAAAAGGCCTTTGAAAGGGCCTGCCCCTGCCCCTAGACTGCTGCTTGTGCGGAGTGGCTTGCCTTTCCTTGGCCTGTGCACTCCTGTACATGGTCCTGTATTCATCCATTTTCTTCATGTAAGCCTCTGTCAGCTCCCCAAACAGAGAGTTACCTACTACAGGAATATCCATAGCCTTAGTCTGGGTATCCTGTGAAAGGCTAGTACATCTGAGCCAAGCATGTCTTCTAAGAGACACAGATGTAGCCATGACTCTAGATGCCACATCACTGGAGTCCACAGCAGCATGAAATTGCATTTTGGATGCCTCAATTCCATCAGCAGCCACCTCCTCCAGCTCCTTGGCTAGCTGGGGAGAGGCCTGTTTAGCCAGTTCCAGAACCGTATCCATTCTGGATTTCTGGTACCTGGCTGTGTAGGCCATATAAGTAGCCTGCCTGAGTCCCAAACAGGATGCCAGATACTGTTTTTTGGCCATGGCATCCACGTTCCTGGAGTCCTTATCCGGGGTGTGTGAAGCCAAAGGAATGTTAGCCCTGTCACAGGCTGCAGCCTGCACTACCCCAACATGGCTGCAATGACTATAAAGGAACTCCACAGCTGAGACTGATAACGAATACCTCCTGTCCATTCTCTTATCCACAGGAGGTATTGAATTAGGAGTTTGTAAAATTTTGTATGTCTGTTTCCCCAAAGATTTATGAAGAGGGATAGACAGCTTTTTGGACTCTGGGATGTCCATCATTTCCACAAAATCAGGCTCTTCATCCTCCTCTGCGGTTTCAAACAAGGGAAGCTGCAGGGTTTCTGCCACCTTTTTGTAGAACAAAAAATGTGAAGGGGACTCAGAGAGCCTGGGAGGAGAGACATCCGAGGGCCTGTCTAGGGAGATGTCCGGTTCAATGGGCACATCCAGACCCACCTCATTGTCATCATCATCGCCATCATCACCAGGATAGTCTTCGTCTCCCTCCCACTCCTCATAATAAGCATCTGGATCATAATCCGGAGGAGACGGATCCGACCGAACCAACTGCCGAACCGGTGGTACCAGTTCGGACGGAACCAATCTAAGCGACTGAACAATACTAATCACTTTGGCTATTTCATCTGCGGTTGGAGAGTGAGATGCAGGATCCGAACCGGCAGACTTGTGCTTTTTCTTTGACGGAACTGACCCCTCGGGGTCGGCTCTCCTTTTGCCCGAGGAGGTATCGCCTAGATCAGTAGGCACCTCCTCAGGTTCGGCCACAACTGAACCAGGCTGGTCATCCGGATCTACGGACTTCTCGGCCTCCCTTTCCTTCAGCCTACTCAGTCTTTTATCAGAGTGGATTTAGGAAGGTTTTTACAGATTTCGCAGTCTGACTTGAGGTGGTCAAACCCCAGACAATAAACACAGATGAGGAGGGGGTCAGCCTTAGCAAAGGCCTCCCCACACTCAATACAGTGTTGAAACCCAGTGGGACCAGTTTTCTTCTTGGGTTTCTCAGACATGGCCAACCTAACAAATTAACCTATTGCAGCTTTCAAGCCAGATAATATAATAACCGATCAATTACAAACCGTGTCACAGGCTTTTTAAAAGAGCCAGCAAAAGTTCTGGTTCTTTTGAAACCGATCGGTACCGGAACACCACACTAATCCCAGAAAAAATTAAATTAAAATTAACAAAGTCAGTTCCAAACCGGACCGACCGGGAAGAAACCGAAGAAAAGGACAATTTCCACTTTTTCACCAAAATAATACACAGTCACTACCTATCTACACACTACCTGTACCGTAGACAGAGGCTGGAAATCCGAAAATAACAAAAAATATGCGGTTTAAGCTGAACGCTTTACTTTTACCGAACTGAGCAGAGGAAATCTCTGGAGCGACTTCACTGTTAGGCGGAGTAAAGAATCTGACGGTTACACTGGGAAGTACCACAGACGGAGGTTTGAAAACCAAGCTCGAGCTCAACGTTCTATGCTTCTGCATAGAGTTAACTCTTTCCTCTCCGGGGCAGGTCAAGTGCTGGGGCTAACTGTATTATGTCTGAATACAGCAAGACTTCATGTTGTTTGAAGACCCTGGGAGCTGCTGCAAGGCTGAAGGGGAGCACCTTGTATTGGAAGTTTTGACCCAGTACCGAGAACCTCAGAAACCTCTGAGATTGATGGATAGGAATGTGAAGACACACATCCGACAGATATATGGAAGCTAGGAAATCCACCAGCTGAACTGCACAGGTGATTGAACATAGGGACTCCATCTTGAAGGTCATGTGGCACACAAATTTGTTCAGATGCTTCAGATCCAGAATGGGCCTGAAACCCCTGGATTTCTTGAGGACTACAAAATAGATCAAGTAGAATTTGTTGCCTTGTTTGCTTGGAAGAACTGGCACAATTGCCCCTATTTGACTGAGATGGGTCAGGGTCTCTGACACTGCTATTCTCTTTACAGGATCCTTGGGAACTGGGGACAGCAGAAAATGCCTCCTTGAAGGGACTGTTTAAAATTCTATCACATAACCCAAGGCCAGAATTTCTAAAACCTATGCATCTGAAGTTGTCTGGGCCCATCTTGAGTAAATACTGAGCAGTCTCCACCAAGGGAAGGGGAGCAGAAATGGGCCTGCATACCCTCATTGTGAGGCACTAGGTTTTTGCCCTGCGCCTCTGCTCTGGCAAAGGCCCCTCTGTTACTGTAGCCCTTATAACCAGAATAGGCTCCTTTATTTCTCTGGGTACTGAATTAATGAATGGGACGAAACCCCCTCAAGACTGCTTGTGCCAGCTGCTTCCTTGAACTCTTGCATTTGATGTGGCCCTATGCTGTTGTTTTGACGCTGGAAGGTGACCCATTATATCCTGGATATCCTTTAACATACCATTCAGGCCGGAACTGAACAAAAAAACTCCATCAAAAGGGAAATTAAACAGCTTAGTCTTTGAAGCTTGATCAGCTGCCCAATGCCTAAGTCATACACCTTGCACGGCAGAGACAATGTGCAAGGCGGAACGTGCAGACATGCGTAAGTTCTCCACTGTGGTCTCACCTACAAAGGTGGATGCCATAGCAACCAATTGTAAAATGCTTGCTCCCTCTGAATTGGGGGAACAAAGCTGGCTAGGTTGGTAACACACAAACTTAGAGTTCTGGCCACAATACAAGATGCACAGGAGGTGCAAAGATTTGCGCTGTTAGAACCGAAAGCCCTTTTATCCGTGGCATCCACTCGTTTTTTGTGCAAGTCCATAAGTGCCATAAACCCTTCAATAGGGATAGTGGTCATACACCGCCTTGTCCGCCAGAGGTGGGCAGGGATTCCCACCTGCGGATTTTCTCCTCCAAAAAGGGGCAATACCGAGCTTTTGGCTTTGGCAAAGACTTTCTGTGGTCAATCCCTGCCCATTCTTGTTCAATAAGTTGGTCACAGTGAATAAAGCTAGGGAACACTTTGGAGCAGAGAAGGATGAGGACAAAATAGGACTGACATCTACCTACATGCCTCAGCTATCAGGAAAGACAAGGACTTGGCAGCAACTAGGCGAGGGATAGAAATCCTATTCTCTGGCTCCATCCACTCCCCTTCTTCCTCTTCCTCAGAGGGGTAGTCCTCTTCATTATAAAGCGGCATTGATGGGCTAGGATTTTCCCCAAGATCCCCAAAATCTTCAACCTGACCCTCTAAATAGTCAGGGTTGGGGTCTGCCTGCACATCTGAATCCGCAGTCCTGTCTGACTATGATGCACCTGGATGTGCCTGTGTGGGCCCCACCCGACCCGAGGGCCATGGTTTTGGTTCGGCTGTGTCTGACGGGATGTCCTGCGGGACACTGGTGCTCAGAAGCTTACCTAAGAGCAACATTAAGGACTTACGCACTTCTGCTTTTCTACTGCCAACTGAAGGACCAGGTGCCCCTCCACCCAGCACGGAGGGCCGGATTGTGGGGGGGGGGGCGGACTGTAAGAAACAAATTTATCTGAGCAACACAATGAGAACAATAAGAACCCATGGGTGAGGGTCTCATCACCCTCTTACACGTCTTAAATCTTTTAAAGGATGGTGCCAAAAGATAGCCCTGACTATGCCTGGGCCTTAAACAGCAAAGAATAGCTTCATATGCTGTGACTTTATAGGAAGTTAGATGTCAAAATAAAAGAAGTCTCACCTCCCCAGAGTGAAAATAAGAGACAGCCGCTCTGTAGATGCCTCCAGTGTGGGTCCTGCTAAAATACTAATAAAACAAATCCAAAAACAGCAGCGCTGTGCATCTGTAGAGCTGTGGGAACTCAGATGCGCATGCTCTTTCCAAGGGGCAGGCGTCCCATCATGCCACCGTGCGTGACATTGTCACACTAGGGAGGGCATGAGCTTACAGTACAAGTGCAAGAAAGTGTGCTGAGAAGATCTGAAAAGAAATAGGAGCGTGCCCTACAAGAAAACCGTTCAGACAATCGGCAAGAAACACTGACTGCTCCAAAGAGCTGAAAATCCCATCAATGGTTGACGCAGGCTAAGCCTCAGAGAAACAAAAACACAAAAGGATACCAGAAAAAGAAGGCGGAATCTGGTCAAAAGGAAAACAAAAGTGAGCAGAAAGCAGGGCACTAGCCAAAAGGCAAGCCCAGATACTGACAGAATATAACCACACCAGTAAGGCACAATATTCCACAAAAAAGAAAGCTAGCACCAAGAGTGCTCAGTAAATGAATTCCAAAGCTTTCTTGCTTTGTCTTGGACCTGAAGTGCCGGGGCAAAGTGGTGTTTGCAATCTGTACTGACTAGCACACTCTGAGATAAAGCAAGAAAGCTTTCAAATTCATTTGATGAGTGTGCAGCATTTCTTTCAAGCCTTAGAGTGTAGATTTGCTTTGGATTTATGTTCACATTTGGGCTGGCTACCCTCAAATCTGCACCCACCGTGTTGGAGGGGTATCGCGGTCCTTCTCCGGACTTGTGTAGCACTAAGGGAAGGGATATGAAGGACCAGTGCCCCCACAGACAACAGGAGTCCCCCCGGAATCCCAGCCTAAACACTTCCAGACGAGAAAATTAAATAAAACGTACCCGTGGTATACCTTTTTTTTTTTTTAACTCAGAGATCATAATTAACAAGAGAAATATGACACCCCAATAAAGGCAGATATGGCCCCCAGTCCAAGCACTGGAAAAATGGGTAAAAGGCAGGTTATGCAATTTGAAAACCACAGCTTAACAGGCACAATTTAAATTTAGGGGTGCTTCTTGTTACCAAGTAACTCCAACCTGTTATGCAGAATTGCAGCCTCAAGCTAAAAACAATAAGCTTCTTCAAGACCACCTTTCATTATGGTTCAAAAAGTTACATCTTGTAGTCATTATATACAGTACTAGTAATGGTTGTAGGGAAAATGATGGAATCACTTCTGAAAGAAAGAACTGTTGAGTACCTAGAGGCCAGCAGGGAACAGGACCCAAGCATGGGTGTAGGCAGGCATACTACAAGCACTCCATGGTGTGCAATTTTATTTAAGGGGGTAGCAAATAGGCTCTGAACCGCTTCCTTTTGCCATGAAAACTAGTAAAGGAAATACTGAATCTTTCAGTAATTTTATTTAAAGGAGTTGAAACTAGAAAGACCGGTCAATAATACTCTCTTTGTATCCCAAGGACAATACAACTTTACAGGCTCTGGGCTGGTATGTGGGTGTCTTAGGGAACAATGCATGCATGGCAACAACCATTGTCATGAGATATAAAAGTTGTATTTAATGTGCCAAATGAGGCAACAAACACGGTCCTGGTGTACATTTGTATATTGTCTGGCTGCAGCCCGGGGAGAGCTCACCCTAACAAGGGGGGGTAGCAATGGGTCCACTTGGTGTGCAGATCTGAAATCCCTGGCTACACCCCTGGACCCAAGGCAGCATGGATTCACAGTGGGAAGGTCATGTCAGACGAATCTAATAGATTTCTTTGACTGGGTGACCAAAGTAGTAGACCCGGGAGAGGCTGTGGACATGGTCTACCTAGACTTTAGCAAGGCGTTTGACATAGTCCCACACAAAATATTAATAAACAAATTAGCCAGCCTGGAAGTGGGTCCCAGGGTGGTAGCCTGGCTAAGAAATTGGCTGGACAACAGGGCACAACGGGTAATAGTAAACGGAGTCCACTCTGAAGAAAGGGGGGTTACTAGCAGGGTACCGCAGGGTTCAGTACTGGGTCCAGTCCTTTTTAATGTCTTTATAAGTGACATTGCAGAGGGACTAGAAGGAAAAGTATGCCTTTTTGCAGACGACACGAAGATCTGCAACAGGGTGGATAACAAAGGGGAGTGGAAAGGATGAGAAGGGACTTGGCAAGGTTGGAGGAATGGTCAAATGTATGGCAGCTTAGATTCAATGCAAAGAAGTGCAAAGTAATGCACCTGGGAAACAAAAACCCAGCGGAAGAGTGCACAGTGGGGGACGGGGTGTATTAACAACAACAAAAATGGAAAGGGACCTGGGGGTAGTCATATCAGATGACCTAAAGGTAAGCAAGCAATGTGAGAATGCAGTAAGGAGGGCTTGGGGGATACTGGGATGCATAGGGAGAGGCATCACCACAGAAAAAAGGAAGTTGTTATCCCTCTGTACAGACAGTTGGCGAGACCCCATCTGGAGTACTCCGTGCAGTTCTGGAGACCCCGTCTCTGCAAGGACATAGAAAGGATGGAGGCAGTCCAGAGGAGGGCAACTAAAATAGTGCAGGGTCTGCAACAGAAGCCATATGAAGAAAGACTAAAGGAGGGGACATGATATAAACTTTCAAGTATCTCAATGGAATCAACAAAGTCCAAGAAGGTAGCATCTTTCAGATGGTGTGCTCTTGGAGTGCTTGCAGCTCCTTTGAGGGCTGCCAGGTACAGTCCTTGAATGGTTTTGATCTTTCCACGCTGACAGGTCTCAGAGGGTATTCACTGGAATTTATTAATCTGGCGCTCTCTCCTGTCCTGTGGGGTGCCGCAGGGCCTTATTTTGGAACCCATGTAGTTCACAGTGTGTATGCTGCCATTGGGAGCTATCATTATGCAATACGGTTTGAGTTTTCATTGCTATGCAGATGATACTCAACTGTATATGTCCTTTCTACCCAGACAGGTTGATACAGTCTCTGTGCTAAACAACTGTCTTGCCGAAATCAGGGACTGGATGAGCACCAGCTGGCTGAGGCTGAATCCGGACAAGACTGAAGTGTTGGTAGTGGACCCAGGGCATCCGGGGGCGGGTTTGTGGGCTGGACAGGCATCAGGCCTATGGATTCATGGTATTCAGCTCACTACCTCGGACCAAGTGCATAACCTGGGGGTTATTTTTGATGGTAGCTTGACCCTGAAATCTCAGGTATCAGCCGTGGTTAAATCCTCATTTTACCATCTATAGAATATTGCCCAGGTGAAACACCTGGTTCCTCCAGATGACCTTCCAAAATTGGTCCATGCCTTTGTCACCACTCACCTTGACTACTGCAATGCCCTCTACAGAGGGCTTCCAGGGGTTGATATCCATCGCCTACAGCTAGTGCAGAACGCTGCAGCCAGGCTTCTGACTGGGACATTGAGGGCCAGTTAAATTACGTCTGTGCTGTGCGTACTGCACTGGCTGCCTGTTCAGTGGCTGATCACCTTTAAGGTTGGCTTGCTAACCTTTAAAGTCCTGCACAAGCAGGGACCTGGCTACCTGCAAGACCGCCCGACTCCCTACTGCCCCCTCCGTCCTCTCTGATCTGCCGAGGGATTGCTAGAGATTCCCAGGGTTCGTTTAAAAACATCTGGTGCCCATGCTTTTTCTTTTGTGGCACCCACCCTGTGGAATTCTCTACCTTGTCCGTTAAGAGAATGCCTGACCATCGATAGATTCAAAACTTACTTAAAAACATAGTTATTTAATTTAGCCCTCCTGGATAAAGTTTAATTTGATATATTTATTATTTTTAGATCAAGTTTTTATGCTGTACCTTGTATTTTAATTGTGAAGCGCCTTGATTTTGAAAAGCACTATATAAATAAAGTTTGACTGACTGAGAAAAACAGATGTGCAAGAAAACCAGGTTACTCACAACAGTAGTCCTAAGAGTGGTATATGTTCATCCACACTGTTTGGCATGTCCCTTTCCCCTTTAAATCTTGCCAGAAGTCTTCTAGCTGGCTCCTCCCACCCACGCGGGTGGTATTTACCTTAGCTCCGTCCCATGATGCCAGATCTTAGCCCGCTGGAAGCCAGGTTGCGTGTGTCCGCAGCCGGGGAAGTCGGGTGGGTCCGTGTGGATGAACAATATACACCACTCCTAGAACTACTGTTACAGGTGAGTAACCTGTTTTTCTAGGATCGTGGATCATGGCTATGTTGTTCATCCACACTGTTTGGCAGACTCCTAGCAGTGCTCCGGGAGCAGGGAGGCAAGACGCACACCCCCTACTTAGGGAACAGAGATTGGAGAACCAAGGCCCCAAAACCAGCATCCCAGTGTGACTCAAGGTCGATATGGTAGTGGGTAATCAAAGTGTTTGCTGACTTTCAGGTAGCAGCCCGACAGATTTCCTGGATAGGGATGTCCCTGGAAGCAGCCACCGATGCAGCAGTATGGCAGGTAGAATGAGCTCTTATCCCTCTGGGAGGCTCCTTGCCTGCCAACTCATAGCACAGACCTATGCATGATGTAATCCATCTTGCTATGGTCCATTTGGCTGCAGGTCTGCCAGAAGCGGCTTCAGCGTAGGTGACAAACAGCTGGCGAACCTCTCCATGAATTTCCGCTGTCCTCTCCTTATAATAGGAGAGAGCACATCTCAGGTCCAAGGTATGGAGCCTGTACTCGGCCTCCAGAATGTAATTTGGGTAGTATACCGGCAGAGTCAACACCTGGTAAAGGTGAAACTCTGACACCACCTTCGAAGGAATTTCGGTTGGGGGTAGAGGACAACTTTGTCCCTGTGGAAGACCAGATAAGGGGAGTCCACCAAAAGTGCCTGGAGCTCCCCTGTCCTTCTGGCAGACGTGACAGCCACCAGGAAGGCCGTCTTCCACAGCAAGTGTGACAGCTCACACTTGTGCATTGATTCGAAAGGCTTGCCCATAAGCTTTGCCAGTACCAGTAGTAGATCCCACGGAGGTGGAGGTTCATGCACCGGAGGGGATTTGTGATCCAGGCCTTTGAAAAATCTCCCAACTTCAGTCTCCTGTGCCAATGTCGGCTGCCCAGCCTGCGCATGGTAAGCAGAAATGGCTGCCAGGTGCAGCCTAAGGGTCAATGACCGCAGACCCCTTTGGAGAGAGACCAAAGGTAGTCGAGAATGTTATCCACAGAACAGGATAAGGGGTCCAGACCCTTACCCTGACACCAAATGGAAAACCTTTTAACCTGGTTAACTAGGATCAGCAGCTTATCCATTAGGTAGGGAAATGGGCAGACTAGGCGGGCCAAGCGGTCCTTATCTGCCATCAAAATCTATGTTTATATGAAAGGGTGTGTACATTTGTTATTTTTTGCCAAGGTTTACTCTGCCTTCCATAATTTGGATTTGTTTTTGAGCCCTACTTTAGCCCTGCTGCACTTGCCTTTGCTGTTCAGCTGCTGGCTCCTGATGACATCACTAAAGGGTAGATGAGTAACTCACACTGTGCAGTACAGTGCAATCACAGCAGTTTTGCAAGGGAAAACTACCAGTACGCAGTATACATGCTGTGTTCCCCCTTCCCCAAGACACCCTGTTAACAATGCATTATGCCAAAATCCAAATGCCTTGTCAGTATGTTTTTTTGTAAAATTGACTTGCTTCTGCCTCTGTAACAAAGCATGGGGATTGAGAGAAGATAGAGTTGCTGTTAGCAGCTTTCTCATTCTTTGCAACTTTCATGCATAAATTACCACATTTTGTGAAAGCCAGCAGAGCCAGATTAACAAGTTGTGGTGTCCTGGGCAACTTTGAATTGTGGGGCCCCCTGTGACTTAACCAATAGGGCAGGGGTTCAGGGGCCGCCTAGGCCTCTGAAAGCTGAATGATTTTTGATGCATTCAAATGCATTTGGAGGGGTTTCTAACTACTCTGAATGCCATTCTTGGGGGACTAGAAGGTTACTGTTTGAAGTTGGATGGCTGGAGTACATTCACAATGAGTGTCAGTATTCAAGCACAGCCATGCGTTATTGGCCCCTCCACACCAACATCTCACTGCTCGAATACATAGAAGCCTGCCCTGTGAGTGTGTGGTGGGCAATCCTGGCCCCCAAAGTCTCCAACCTGGGGTGGTGGGCGCAGACCTGTATCATTCTTGCTCTCATTTGAACTGTTTCAAACAAGGATGGATGCTAGTTTTAGTATTATTTGGTGAAGTGGAGCATGAGCATTCAGTGGGGTAACTAGCACCATAGCTCATGTATGCACAATCCATCAATCCATTTCAGATGGTGTTCTTGTAACAGCAGATTGAAAATCAATCAGACTGTACTAGGCCATCTCATAAAAAGTGATTCATTCACAACAGCCAGTGAACGGGGGCGACTCTGTGGTGAGGGGCATTTTCTCTTTTTACAGGTGTAAGGAGGTATCCTTTGGGTGAGAGGGTGGAGAAGGGTAGTAAGTGCCAGTAGGTGCAAAGTGGGGTATATACAATGAATGAGTAAGTTGGGTAGTGTTAACTATTCAACTAGGGTAGGGAAGTGTACCGTTTACTGAATTAATTAAATACTATGAAACATCACTGAGACTACTGGTGAAAGAAAAAAAAAAGAAAAGGAGAGTGCTAAAAGGCTAGAGGAATATGAGGCACTTATTTTTATGAAGGCACAGTGGGAGAAGGGTGGAAAGAAAAAATTACTCACCTTAGTAATGTTGTTTCTTCTAATGGAGTCTTGCTGTATTCTGACAATAGCAGTGAGTCCCAACCTTCGAACTGCCCCGGAGATGAAAGAGTTAACTTTCCATGCCAGGCATAGAACGCTGAGCTCGAGCTTGGTTGAGACTCTGTCTGTTGCTGTTTGAACCCAAACCGTCAGATCTTTACAAGCTAAACTCACTGAGGTCCTGTATGGAAGCTGTAAACCTACACTAGCCAACTGGCTACTAAATATAATAACACATTTTTTGGTCCCAAAACAAAGACTCAAGTCAGGAAACCCCAAAAAATGAAATAAACACAACACCCACTCACCCAAAGAAAAGAGGGTGATAATAAAAAAGGGTGGGGCAACTCCTGAGTGCCAACACTGCTACTGCCCACCCATATCCCAAAAGAAAAAATTACTCACCTTAGTAATGTTGTTTCTTCTAATGGAGTCTTGTTATATTATGACAGTAGCAGTTTGATCCAGCTCTAGAACTGCACCGGAGGTGAAATGGTTAAAACCATTCCAAAATAGAATTTTGGCCACGAGCTCTAAGAAGCAGCTCTATTTGTGTTATTTCAAACCTGAACTGTCAGATCTTTACGAGCCAAACTCACTAAGGTCTGTGTGGAAGCTGTAACCTACACTAGCCAAATGGCTACCTAATAATAACAACCATTGCTGGTCCCAACACCCAAGACTCAAGTCAGGGGACCAGAAATACTAACACAATTCTAATCATATGAGAATAAAACATAATAAAACACACACACACACACACACACACACACACACACACACACACCCAAAGCCCCAAAAGGGGACAAAAATGCTAACAGGGCATAAAAAGGTGCCCACACCAAGTTGCCCGCACCCCACCCAAGTAGAGGTTCTGAGAGGGGCAGGTTGGGGGGGAGGTCATAATATAGCAAGACTCCATTAGAAGAAACAACATTACTAAGGTGAGTAATTTTTTCTTCAAACAACATGAAGTCTTGCTATATTATGACAGTAGCAGAATACACAGCAGTACCTCCATGGAGGAGGGGCAGAACCTACTTAGGGAATAGGCTCTGAAGAACAGCTGTGCCAAACCGAGCATCTCTCCTGGCCTGACATCCAGGGAGTAATGCTTGTAAAAGTGTGTACCGTTTTCCAAGTAGCAGCCTGGCAAATCTCTAATATAGGGATGTCTCTGGCAGCAGCTAGAGACGCAGCTGTACCCCTGGTAGAATGAGCCCTCAAACCGGGGGGGGGGGCTCTGCTCAGTTTCTGATAACAAAATTGGATACAAAAGACAATCCACCTGGCAATTGATCTCTTAGTGGCAGGTTTGCTTTCCCAACTTCACCATAGGTAAGGAAAAGTTGGAGGGATTCGAACTCAGGACCTCTGGTACGCCTATATAGTAACCAAGAGCTTCTTAACATCTAGGTTGTGCAACCCCTCCTCACCAGAAGAGGAGTGATCAGTGAAAATACTGGAAGGAGATAGATTGATTAAGATGGAAATCTGAAACCACCTTAGGCAAAACTTCCTATTAGTCCTAAGGACTACCTTATCCCTGTGGAAAGAAATAAAGTCAGTTTCCACTGACAAGGCTTGCAACTCACTTATGCGCTCATAGAAGTGATAGCCACTAGAAAAACAGTTTTCCAAGTTAGGTACTTAAGCTCTGCAGAAGACAGAGGTTCAGAAAGGGGTTGCATTAACTGGGCAATGCAAACATTAAGGTCCCAAGCAGGGCCAGTTCCCTAAAGGGTGGATTAGTATGGAGTAATCCCTTAAAAACTTGGAAAACACAGGATGAGAGGAAAGAGGGATGACTTTCCTGCTGACACAAAAGCAGATACAGCTGCCAAATGAACTCTCAGGGTAGCTGGTCTGAGACCCAAGGAATTAAGATGTACCATGTAATCTAACACAATGGGCAAATCAGCAGATTCTGGGGAAATATTTTCCAGCACACCAAATGTAAAACCTTTTCCATTTAGAACTATAAGCAGCCCTAGTGGAAGGCTTTCTAGAAGCCTTTAGGATCTCAAGAACACCCTGAGAGAGGTGTAAATCAGCAAACTCTAACTCCTCAAGAGCCAGGCCTTGAGGTTGAGGGATTTGAGGTCCGGATACCAAACCCTTCCCTGGGCACAAGTTAACAGGTTGTGATTTGATTCCTGGGAAGGCAAAGGGGAAGATGGATTGTCAGTGACAGAAGGAGTGGGTACCAGGGCTGCCTGGCCCAATCCAGGGCAATCAGAATCACCCTGCAAGGCTGAGATCTGATTTTGACTAGTACTTTGAATAGGAGAGGGAAGGGGGGAAAAGCATAGAGAAACTTCCCCTCCCAATCCAGAAGAAGGGCATCCAGGGAACTGAGCCCAGCACTGGAGGCCTGCAACAGAACAGAGAAAGTTTGTGATTGTCTGGGGCTGCAAAGATCTATCTGAGGGGTGCCCCATCTGGCAAAGACTATCCCCAGCACTTGAGGATCCAGGGACCATCGTGATGGCCCTGGGAAATCCTGCTGAGAGCATCCGCTAGGACATTGTCCTTCCCTGGAAGATGAACTGCGAGGGAAGTGTTCAGGGAATAGGCCAGAGACCACAACTTCACTGCCTCGGTGCACAAGGCCAAAGACCGAGTGCCCCCCTGTTTGTTGATGTACCACATTGTTGTGGTGTTGTCTGTTCTGACTTGTATCACCTTGTCGTGGACAGATGCAGAAAATGCTTGAAGAGCTAAAAAGACAGCTCTGAGTTCCAGCAAATTGATGTGGAGCAGAGATTCCTGGGGGGACCACACTCCCTGAGTGGAAAGGTCGGCCATGTGGGCTCCCCAACCCAGAAGGGAAGCATCTGTAGTGAGAGTCAAGTCGTGAGTAGGAGGAATGAAGGGGACCCCCAATCTTAAATTGCTCTGATCCTGCCACCACTGGAGGGCTAGGATCAAGGTTCGAGTCACTGGGACCAACTTGGAAAGGGGGTCTCTTCTCTGAAACCACTAGGTTCTCGAGTGAAACTGAATGTCTCTCATCTGAAATCTTGCTCCCTGCACAACAGCTGTGGATGCAGCCATGTGCCCCAGGAGCTGCAGAAAGTGTCTTGCTGGTCGAGAGACCTGCAGAGTGAAGGAGGAGGCCAGAGCCACTAAATTCCTTACCCTTTCTAAGGGAAGAAAGGCTCTGGCTTAGCTTTGTGTCCACTTCCTGCCCCTATAAAGGTGAGTACCTGGACTGGTTCCAGAACTGACTTTGGTAGATTTAGCAGAAAGCCCAGGAGGTGAGAAGCTGCTGGGTGACCTGCAGGTGAGATTTTACTCTAATTTGGGGACTGGCCTACAAATGAGCCAGTCGTCTAGATAGGGAAAACAGCAATCCTTTGCCTCCTTAAGTGAGCCACTGCTAGACACTTTGTGAATACCCCTTGGGCGAGTAAGGCCTGAAGGGCATTGCTCTGAACTGGTAATGACCTAAGGGCAGTTCGAATCTGAGGTACTTTCGATGGAGCTTCTGATTAGGACATGGAATAGGCATCCTTGAGGTCCAGGGAGGCTAGCCAGTCCCCTGGCCTTAGGGAGGGTAAAATCATTGCCAGAGTTACCATTTTGAACTTTGGTTTCAAAGATGCTTGTTCAGATATCTGAGATCTAATATGGGCCGCCATTCTCCTGTGTTTTTGGGGGTAAGGAAGTATCTGAATACAGACCCCTGCCCTGGTGCAGGGAGGAACCCTTCACTGCTCTGAGAGCTAACAGGGATGAGACCTCTGCTTCCAGAGCAAGGGTCTCTGAAGCACTTGCAGGTAGAAAAGTCTGCTTCTCAACTTGGGAAACTTTTTGAAGCTGAGAACCAGACCCTGGCCTACTACTTCCAGAACCCACTTGTCTGAGGTTAAAGAAGCCCAATTCTGGCTGAAGTAAGCCAGCCTGCCCCTACCGGTACAGGAGAATTCGTTCTGCACCCCATCAGGGTGCCTGCTTAGCAGGAGCTTTAGGCTGGGGGGTGGGAGCAGGTCTGCCCACCCCTCGTCTGCCTCTGCCTCTGCCTCTGAAGAAGCCCCTCTGATCATAGGCAGAGGAGGCCTGAGTCTGGTAAAAAGGCCTGTGAAAAGGCCTACCCCTACCCCTGGGGGTATGCCTTTGAGGAGTGGCTTGCCGCTCCTTAGCCTGGGCACTCTTGTAAGTAGTCCTATATTCATCCATCTTTTTCATGTAGTTCTCTGTCTGCTCTCCAAACAGAAAATTCCCCACCACAGGAAAATCCATAGCCTTAGTCTGGGTATCCTGTGACAGACTAGTACACCTGAGCCAGGCTAACCTACTTGAAAAGCCACAGATGTGGCCATGACCCTAGAGGAAACATCATTAACATCCACAGCAGCATGAAACTGAACTCAGACCTCATGCCATCAGCAGCCACCTGTTCTAGTTCACTAGCCAGCTGGCCATGGGCTTGCTTGGCTAATTGCATCACAGTATCCCATCTAGATTTCTGATACCAGCTATATAAGCCATATAATTTGTTTGCCTGAGTCCCAGAGGAGGCTGCCATATACTGTTTTTTGCCATGGCATCAATCTTTCCTGGAATCCTTGTCAGGAGGATGTAAGCCAGGGGAATATTAGTTTTATCACAGGCAGCAGCCTGAACTACTCCCAACATGACTGCATTGCTGAGAAAGGAATTCTGTATCAGGACCTGACAATGTGTACCTTCTGTCCATCTTTTATCTACAGGAGGCACAGAATTAGGAGTTTTAAAATTTTTATTGTTTGCTTCCTAAAAGACTTATGTAAAGAATAGACAATCTCCTAGACTCTGGAATATCCATCATTTCTACAAAATCAGGCTCCTCTTGCTCATCCACAGCTTCTTCTAAGGGAAGTTGGAGGGTTTCAGCAACTTTTTTGTAAAACATGAAATGAGATGGGGACTCAGACAGCACAATTTGTATGGCTTTTGCTATCTCTGCAGCAGTTGGAGAAGGGGTTTTGGACTCCAGACCTGCTGATTTTCTTGTTTTCTTTACTGGAATTGGTTCCTCAGAACCAGCTTTTCTTTTGCCCGAGGAAGTCTCACCCTGGTCAGAGGCACTTCTGTCTGCTGGGACCGAACTGGCTGGCCTTCCGGGTCAGCGGACTTTTTTGCTTCCTCGCCCCTGAGCCTGCTCAATCTTTTTCCAGGGTGGCTGCAGGGAAATTTTACATATCTGGCAGTCTGACTGGAGGTGGTCAAACCTCAGACAATAAACATGTGGTGTGTGGTCAGCCTTGGCAAAGACTTCCCACAAACATCACAGTGTTGAAACCCAGGGCCCGGTTTTCTTTAGGGTTTCTCAGACATAATGCCAGCCTAACCAGAAAACTTGCCCTTTAAACGGCAGTGCCAGGCAAGACACCCTTATCGGTTCCTAACCGTGTCACAGGTATTGGAAGAAACCGTAATAAATCAGTTTTTTTTAGAACCGATAAGAACCGGGAACCGCACTCTAAAATATTAAATTTTTAGTTTTAAATGAGTTTTAAACCCAACGGATCGATTCAAAACCGAACCGATAACTTACAAGTTCCACACAGACAAAACCTTCAATTTACTTACGGTTACCACAGATAGAGCTTGAACCGAACGGTTTTGCGGTTAAAATAAAACTATTCTCGGTTGAATCCAACTGAGAAAACACTTTTTAAACCGAGAAATGAACCGAGCAGTAGGAGAAATCTCCGGAGCGACTGTTCACTGAGGCGGAGTAAAGAAGCTGACAGTTCAGGTTTGAAATAACACAGATAGAGCTGCTTCTTAGAGCTCGTAGCCAAAATTCTATTTTGGAATGGTTTTAACCATTTCACCTCCAGAGCAGTTCTAGAGCTGGATCAAACTGCTACTGTCATAATATAGCAAGACTTCATGTTCATTGAAACAAAGGTTCTGAGAGGGGAAGGGAGGGGGGGAGGTCAGAATACAGCAAGAATCCATTAGAAGAAACAACATTACTAAGGTGAGTAATTTTTTCTTCAAACAACATGAAGTCTTGCTGTATTCTGACAATAGCAGACTACCAAGCAGTACCTCCATGGAGGAGGGACAGAACCTACCTAGGAAATAGGCTCTGAAGCACAGCTGTGCCAAATCCGAGCATCAATCCTAGCCTGATATCCAGAGAGTAATGCTTGGTAAAAGTGTGAACTGTTTTCCAGGTAGCTGCTTGACATATCTCTAAGATAGGAATATCCCTGGCAGCAGCCAGGGAAGCAGCTGTACTCTGAGAGTGAGCCCTCAGGCCTGAGGGTGGAATCTTACCTAGTTTTCGTAGCAAAATTGAATGCAAGAGACAATCCACCTGGCAATGGATCTTTTATAGCAGGTTTTCCTTTACCAACCTCACCATAAGTGAGGAACAGTTGGAGGGAGTCAAACCTGTGACCCTTGGTACGTTCTATGTAGTAGCTAAGGGCTCTTTTCACATCCAAACTGTGCAACCTCCTCTTGCCAGAGGAGGAATGGTCAGTGAAGTACACAGGAAGAAACATAGATTGGTTAAGGTGGAAGTCTGAAACCACCTTAGGTAAAAACTTCCTGTTAGTCCTGAGGACCACCTTATCTCTATGGAAAGAGATAAAATCAGGCTTCACTGACAGGGCTTGTAACTCACTTACGCACCTGACAGAACTGATGGCCACCAGGAACACAGTTTTCCAAGTCAAGTACTTAAGCTCTGCTGAGGACAAAGGCTCAAAAGGGGGTTGCATAAGCTGAGCAATGCAAACGTTAAGGTCCCAAGCGGGGGCAGGGTCCCTGAATGGCAGATTGGTATGAAGCAATCTCTTGAAAAACTTGGAGAAGACAGGGTGAGCTGAAAGAGAAGAGGGCTTACCTGCTGAAATAAAAGCAGAGACAGCTGCCAGATGCACCCTTAGTGTGGCTGGTCTGAGTCCCAAGCTATTCAGATGGACCATATAGTCAAGGACTGTGGGCAGGTCAGCAGACTCTGGGGAAATATGCTTCCCAGAGCACCATATGGAGAATCTTTTCCATTTGGAATTATAAGTAGTTCTGGTGAAAGGCTTCCTAGAAGCCTTTAGAATATCCATAACACCTTGAGAAAGGTGTAAATCAGCAAACTCTAACTCTTCAAGAGCCAGGCCTTGAGGTTGAGAGATTTGAGATTCAGGTATCAAACCCTCCCCTGAGCACAGGTTAACAGGTTGTAATTCCTGGGAAGAAACAAGGGAAGGTGGACTCCTAAGGACAACAGGAGAGGGTACCAGGGCTGTCTGACCCAATCTGGAGCAATCAGAATCACTTTGCAGGGTTGAGACCTGATTTTGACTAGCACTTTGAACAGG
This sequence comes from Neoceratodus forsteri, assembly GCA_016271365.2. Taxonomy (NCBI): domain Eukaryota; kingdom Metazoa; phylum Chordata; order Ceratodontiformes; family Ceratodontidae; genus Neoceratodus; species Neoceratodus forsteri. The sequence continues at coordinate 658,695,413 of CM057456.1, forward strand.
AGAGGGAAGGGGTGGGGGAAGCATATAGGAACTTCACTTCCCAATTGAGAACCAAGGCATCCAGGGGGACTGAGCCCAACACTGGGGGCCTGCAGCAAAACAGGGGAAGTTGGTGATGGTCTGGGGCTGCAAAAAGATCTATCTGTGGTTGCCCCATCTGGAGAAGATCACCTCCAAAACCAGGGGATCCAGTGACCATTCGTGATGGCCCTGAGATATCCTGCTGAGAGCATCTGCCAGGACATTGTCCTTGCCTAGGAGATGTACTGCTGGGAGGGAGGTTCAGGAATAGGCCAGAGACCACAACTCATTGCTTCTGTGCACAAGGCCGAGACCGAGTGCCCCTTGCTTGTTGGATATATCACATTGTGGTGGTATTGTCTGTCCTGATCTGAATTACTTTGTTCTGAACAGACTTGGAAAAAAGATTGAAGTGCTAGAAACACTGCTCTGAGTTCCAACAGATTGATGTGAAGCAGAGATTCCTGAGGGGACCACAACCCTTGGGTGGTCAGGTCTCCCAAGTGGGCCCCCCACCCCAAGAGGGAGGCATCTGTAATAAGGATTAAAGAAAGAGACTGAGTGACAAAGGGAACTCCCTGTCTTAGATTGTTCTGATCCTGCCACCACTGCAAGGCCTGGATCAGGGTTCGAGTTACTGGTATCAGTTTGGTCAGAGGGTCCTTTTTGTGAGACCAAAAGGCTCTCAGATGGAACTGAATGTCCCTCATCTGAAATCTTGCTCCCTGCACCATTGCTGTGGAAGCAGCCATGTGACCCAGAAGCTGCAAAAAATGCCTTGCTGGTCGAGACACCTGAAGGGTGAATGAAGAGGCCAGTGTGATAAGGGTCCTTGCCCTGTCCAGGGGAAGGAAGGCTTTGGCCTTCTCTGTATCTAGCTCTGCGCCTATGAAGGTGAGGAGCTGAACAGGCTCTAGAACTGACTTTGAAAAATTCAGAAGGAAACCTAGAGAGGTGAGCAACTGCTGAGTTATCTGTAGGTGTAACTTGATTTGGTCTGGGGACTGGCCTACTATGAGCCACCAGTCAGGTATGAAAGATGGCAATCCTTTGCCTCTTAGAGAAGCAACTACTACTGCCAGGCATTTTGTGAACACCCTTGAGCAGAGGTTAGGGTCAAGGGCATTGTTCTGAATTGGTAATGGCCTGAGGGCAGCTCTAACCAGAGGTACTTTCTATGGGAGCTTCTGATGAGAATATGGAAATAGGCATCCTGAGGTCCAGGAGACTAGCCAGTCCCTGGCCTTAGAGAGGGTAGAATTATTCCCAGAGTCACCATTTTGAATTTTGGCTTTAAAAGGTGCTTGTTTAAGTATCTGAGATCCAGGATGGGCCGCCATTCTCCTGTCTTTTTTGGGGTAAGGAAGTACCTGGAGTACAATCCTTTGCCTTGGTGTAGGGGTGGAACCCTTTCCACAGCTCTGAGAGCCAGAAGGGATGAGACCTCTGCCTCTAGGGCAAGTGCCTCTGAGGGATTTGCAGGTGGAAAGGATCTGGTTTTCAGCTTTGGAAATTTTTTGAAGCTGAGAACCAGTCCCTGGCTTACTACTTCCAGGACCCATCTGTCTGATGTTCGAGACTTCCAGTCCTGGACAAAGTAAGCCAGCCTGCCCCCTACAGGTGGTGGAGAATCAGCCCTGGCAAACCCATCAGGGTGCCTGTTTGGCAGGGGGTTTAGGCTGAGGGGTGGAAGCAGGTCTGCTTGTACCCCTTCTGCCTCTCCCTCTAAAGAACCCCCTCTGAGCATAGGCAGAAGAGGGAGGCCTGGCTTGGTAGAAAGGCTCTATGAAAAGGCCTGCCCCTGCCCCAGGGATGCTGCTCTGAGGAGTGGCTTGCCTTTCCTTGGCCTGGGCACCCTATTGGTGGTCCCAGTGTCATCCACTTTTTATGTAATTCTCTGTTTGCTCCCAAACAGAGAATTACCCACAACAGGAAAATCCATGGCCTTAGTCTGGGTATCCTGTGACAGGCTAGTACATCTGAGCTAAGCCATTCTACGAAGTGCCATAGATGTAGCCATGACTCTAGATGAAACATCATTAGAGTCCATTGCAGCATGGAATTGCACCTTGGCATGGAATTGTACCTTGGATGCCTCAATACCATCAGCAGCCACCTGCTCCAGCTCCTTGGCAAGCTGGCCAGGGACCTGTTTTGCTAAAGCCATGACAGTATTCCATCTGGATTTCTGATACCTAGCTGTATAGGCCATATAATTGGCCTGCCTGAGTCCTAAGGATGCTGCCATGTACTGTTTCTTTGCCATGCATCAATCCTCCTGGAGTCCTTTGTCTGGGGGTGTGAAGCCAAGGGAATATTAGCCTTGTCACAGGCTGCAGCCTGCACTACCCCAACATGGCTGCATTGTTGTGTAAGGAACTCCATATCCGAGCCTGACAGAGTATACCTCTTGTCCATTCTTTTATCCACAGGAGGTATAGTATTAGGAGTCTTTAAAATCTTAAATGTCTGTTTCCCAAAAGATTTGAGTAAGGGAATAGACAGCCTCCTAGACTCTGGGATATCCATCATTTCCACATAGTTAGGCTCTTCCTGGTCATCCACAGCTTCTTCCATAGGAAGCTGAAGGGTTTTGGCCACTTTCTTATAAACATGAAATGGGAGGGGACTAGAAAGCTTTAGGAGGAGACACTCTGTAGGTCTGTCTAGGAGATGTCCGGTCAATGGGTATATCCAAACTTTCAAACCACATTCACTTTCCTCATACCCCTCTCCTCCTCCTCCAGTTCATAATAATTCTAAATCATAATCTTGAACTGGGGAACCGGCCGAACCGAGCGCCTTCCTGATGGTGCCGGTTTGGTCGGAACCGGGGAAAGCGACTGCACAATTTTTATCACTTTGGCTATTTCATCAGTGGTTGGAGAAGAAACTTTTGGATCCACACCAGCTGATTTTTCCTTTCTTGTTCTCTTAGCCAGAACCGACTCCTGAATCGGTTCTCCTTTTGCTCAAAGAAGTTTCGCCCTGGTCAGAGGGCACTCCTCCTGGTTCGGTTTGAACCAAACCGGGCTGGCCATCCGGGTCAGTGGACTTTTTGGCCTCCCTTTCCCTAAGCCTACCAACTCTCTTCTCTAGGGTAGCTGCAGGAAAATTTTTGCAAATCTGGCAGTCTGCATTGAGGTGGTCAAACCGCAGACAATAAACACAGGTGGTGTGGAGGTCAGCCTTAGCAAAGACTTCCCCACACACACTACAGTATTGAAACCCAGTGGGCTCGGTTTTTCTTTTGGGTTACTCAGACATGGTGCCAGTCCTAACCAGACTTACCATTTTAATGGCAATCCATCAGGCAAGATCCTCTTATCGGTTCCTGACCGTGTTATGGGTCGTGGAAAAAAACGTAATAAAATCTGTTTTTTTTAGAACTGATAAGAACCGGTAACCACACTCTAAAAGTAGAAATAAAGATTTTACAACAACTTGATCGGTTCAAACCGAACCGATGAACCGTTTACAAGTTTCCACTCAGAACAGAAAACAATATAAACCTATCTAGTACTCACAAATACCACAGACAGAGACTGAACCGACAGGTTGCGGTTTAAATTCGGTTGAAAACAGAGAAAAGCGGTACTTTAACCGACAAAAAGAATCGAGCAAAGGAGAAATCTCCGGAGCGACTGTTCAGTGAGGCGGAGTAAAGAATCTGATGGTTTGAGTTCAAACAGCAACAGACAGAGTCTCAATCGAGCTCGAGCTCAGCGCTCCATGCCTGGCATGGAAAGTTAACTTTTTCATCTCCAGGGCAGTTCGAAGGTTGGGACTCACTGCTATTGTCAGAATACAGCAAGATTTCATGTTGTTTGAAAATGGATTTCTGCCATTGGGAGGTGGTTGTTTGACTTTAGATAAAAAATACCAATAGTAGCAAGCACTTTGTTCAATGCTTGCCCCCCCCCCCCCATTTAGAACTCACTGTCCCCACATCTCGTGTGGCACCCAACCTCCCTGAATAAGCCCATTGCTGCTGGAGGAATTTAAACAACAAACATTATTCAGCTGTTCATGATTATTTTTTGTTCCTGCTAAAAAGTCAAGAAGGCAAGGCACTGGTGGTCTGACTGTCTGGCTGGATTGGCTCCGCTCTGCCCGTGCTCCTTGACTCCTCCGAATTACTGAATTTTACTAATCATCGATTGAATCGTCCTCTAGTCTGACCATCACTGACTTTTTTTTGTTTGTTTAAATTAAATATTTACTACAAACAGAGCAGTGGGCAGTGGGCCTTGCAGGCGCAACGGATGCGGATGTGGTCTAGTATCGACGCTGGGAATCGGATTTGCGGCTCGAGAGTGAATGAGTTGTCTGGCAGCGAATTTCGATCATCCGGGACTTTAGGCTCCATGTGACATGATGAGACCACGCACGGACATTAGGGGGACAGAAAAGTTCAGGTCCGGGTGGGCAGGGGTACAAACATCAACAACAGATTGAAATGGAGCCCTGTGATTGGCTAGAGAGCGCATGTTGTATTGCAGCTATAGAACGTCTATAACTGTGGGAAGCAAAAAAGCAGCAAACTGCGAGTTGTTTCAGGACAGTAGCGGTGAAGCAGTCACGGATGATCGATCCTTCCATATGTTTTGGGGCCCAGGGCAACTGCCCCATCTGCCCTATGTTAAATCCGGCTCTGAAAGACAGGACATGAAACTTCAAGAACAGGAGGCAGAGTTTCAACTGCTGTGAAACATCTTGTAAAAATCTTATAAAAGAGAGCACTATTTTGTTGAGAGATATAGAGATTTAAAGACCACCTTTCCCAGTCCTTTTGACTTTCATGCAAAAATTACCCCTTGCATTCTGGAACTGCATTTCATTACTGTCCTCTGCAGTTAGTTTTTATGTTGTCTTGTGCATGTGCAAGATGCGTTTTGGGGCAGTAGGAGATGGTAGTAGGACAAGTAGAGGAGTCAATTTTGGCAAATGCAGGGCACGCTTTAGAAGGTGCATCCCTCATTCGCCAATTAAAGAGCATGTTAGCGGTGACACAAGTGTTATGCAATGCCACCAACTTGAAACAAACTTGCCGCTGTAATCAGAGACAAGGTCGTCATGCAGCGGCACAGATGACACGCCTCCCCTACGTGCCTTGCATGGTGAAACATTTCAATAAACATGGCGGCGGCTCACGTCATCCACCTCTCACAATCCCTAGAAAGATGATTTCGGGGTGCCCAATCCCCCTGTCTGCATGTTTAATATCCCCCCAAGATTGTGTCGCGCACTGGGAGCCCACCCCAGTGTGCCTCTGTGGTGTTTGGAAGCCGACTGCATCAGCATGTTCCTGTCCCTGCCCCACCACCATTGTGTGCCACACTAGGAGCTCACCCCAGAGTAGTCAACATAACCCCCCCAAAGTCATGGGGGCACACTGGGAGCCCACCCCAGTGTGTGCAACATTTGTTTTCTTACACCTGTAAAGAGAGAACCATCTGCAGTGTTCTTTTTTTTTTTTTTTCAAAGTACCTGAAACAAAGAAAACGGTACCTCGCTGTCAACAACACCCCCTTCCCCCAGCCAGCACCCCCTCTCCCCACACACACTCTCACCCCATACTTACCTCTGGAGGTCGACGTTGTGGTCTTCGGTGGAACAGGAACATGTCTGCACTCTTCAAAGTCGACCGAGAACTGAAGAAATGTCGGTAAGCTGTATAATGGCATCAATGGGGAAGGTTTCAACTTAGGTGGATATCTCTGCCATTTTTTTGACTTTTGGCTCCAAATTTTCAACATGAGGTTCTTGGGGATCCCACCTCATGAAATCAGTCACTGTCATTTTGTTATTAGTCCCCGAAAGGTGATTTTGCGGTCACTGCGAGGAATCACCTTTTGGGACAGAGTAACAAAATTATAGTGCCACTGTTCATGAGGTGGCCTCCCAAAAAGCCTATGTTGCAAATCTGGTGAAAAAAATGTCAAAAACATGACTGTTATGAGCATGCATTGCGTAGTTTCCATGCATGCTCATAACTTCGAGAATTTGTAATATTTTCACTCCAGATTTTTAGCATTGCCATTTTTTCACACTTCCTTATGAACAGTACAGCTGTCATTTTTCACATCCTGCATGAAATGTTTTCTCGCACATCTGGCGCACAATGGTGCAGTCACTGTGGGAAATCAATGTTCAGGCCAGATTAAGAAAATCACAATAACACTGTTCATGAGCGGAGGTCTCAAAATGCCTATGTTGAAAATTTGGAGAAAAAAATTCCAAAAAAAATGACACTGTTACGAGCGTGCGTTGTAGTTTCCATGCACGCTCATAACTTTGAGAATTTTTAATATTTTCATTCCAGATTTTCAACACTGCCATTTCTTCACACCTCCTTATGAATGGCATAGCTGTCATTTTTCACAACCTGTCTGAAATGTGTTTTCGCACATCTGGTGCAGAATGGCGTGGTCACTGTGGAAAATCAACATTCAGGACAGATTAACAAAATCGCAGTGCCATTGTTCATGAGTGGAGGTCCCAAAATGCCCATGCAGAAAATTTGGTTAAAAAAAAAAAAATCACCAAAATAATTGCATTACGGGCATGTGTTGCGCAGTTTCTACGCCCGTTTGTGACTTCACCAATTTTTCATATTTTCACTCCAGATTTTCAACATTACCATTTCTTTACACCTCCTCATGAACAGCACAGCTGTCATTTTTCACATCCTGCCCAAAATATGTTTTCGGGCCTGTGGCGCCAAATGGCACAGTCGCTGCACAAAATCACCTTTCGGCTAATGAACTGATAGTGCCAGTGTTCATGAGGTGGGCTCACAAAAAGCCCATGTTGAAAATGTGGAGTGAAAATACCAACAAATGGGTTTCTAACTGAGATGCCCCACCCTGTAGAGACTGACAGGCATCAGGAGTGTGACTTGGGATTTTTGGCTGTAATGCTCATACTGTTCCACCTCCACCCCCAGCCTGTAGCCACTGATAGGCATCGAGGTGTGCCTTGGACTCTTCAGACCCAAAGTTCACCCCATTCTCCTATACTGCACCCATCTCATCATATTTCCTTATGGAATGGGGTGAGCATAGGGCTCGAAGATCCCAAGGCACATCGCAACACTTGTCTGTGTCTGCAAGGCAGGGTGAGGTGAAATGGAGTGAGCGTTATGGCTGATGACCCAAAGGCACACCCCAATGCCTGTCATTCTCTGCAGGGTGGGCGTGGGGTTGGCATCAGTTAAATACTTCACTGCCATTCCTATTATGCAACTCTCTAACTTCTGCACTACGAATGCCACCAAGACAACATTTGGCATTTACAAATGCTTGTTGCATTCTGAGCTGTTGAAAACTTCAGGGTGTATCAGAGATTCTGTAGCAAGCCTGATGTTGCTGTGGACCCAGGGTTGTACTGCTCACATTACTATGTGGCACAGGAGTGACTCAAACACAAGTCAATTTTACAAAAAATATTCTGAAAAGGCATTTGGATTTTGAACTCCGTATTCACACCGAGTATTGGTAGCTTTCCCTTGCAAAACTGCTGTGACTGTACTATACTGCATAGTGTGAGTCACTCCTCTGCTCTATAGTGATGTCAGCATTACAGCCCTGGGTCCACAGCAACACCAGGTTTGCCATAGAAGCTTTGGTACACCCTGCAGTTTTTAGCAGTTCAGAATGCAAAAACTAACTACAGAGGACAGTAATGAAAAACAATCCTGGACTCAATGCAAGAAGGGGTAATTTATGCACGAAAGTCAAAAGGACTGGGAAAGGTGCTCTTTCAGAGAAGGCTTGATAGATGTTCCCCTGCCTGTGGTACAGCACAAACTGGAGTTGCTGCTGTTTGGAGTCCTCATGTGCCCGGCATTCTAAAGCTTGAGCTGCATCATTCCTCTAGTAGGGGTGCACAATACCCAGTAGTTCCGAATTCCCATTTACAATGTGGAGTGCTACAGAAAAAAATAGATTATTAACTTAACAAAAAAAGTCAAAACATATCAGAATATTAGATAAACACTAAAAGGAAACAGGAGGGTATCCAGAATTGTAACAAGCTGTTTCCGATCACTTTTAAGAAAATAGCCGATGGTGGTTACAACAGCCATATAAAAACACAGATAACTGGGACTGGATGAATATTTGAAAAAAATGTCAAAATATTTCTATTCAGGGCTGGCCCAGTGGTGATTCATGTTCAGCTACAAGCATGGGTTGTGGGGTTGGCCAGGAGGGAAAGGATCAAGTGCCGAACGGCTGCTCTCCTCTCCCGGGGGCCTCTGTACACTCTGTTGAATGACTGCCACCTGATGGGATGCCACATGGTAGTGTGGGTTGATGAGGGCAGTAGAAGGGAGGGCTGCAGGACTCCGTGCCAAGCGCATGCCTCCACATGTGCATGTTCACGAGCATGCTCCAGCATGAGGAATGGGGACTAGATTCTGGAAGAAACTGATGGGTAGGACAGGCATAAATGATGCCTGCCTGCCGATCCCCACCCATTGTACTACTGGACCCCCAGAGGCTGATAACTGGTTGTGTGACTTTGGAAGCGGGAGAACTGGCCTCTCCCTCCTGACCCCACCATGGCGGGCAACCGATGGAGGTATCAGGCTTCTAGGGTGAGTCCAGGGGAGGTGTAGGGTGGTGGTGATGGGGAGTGCGTTGGGGTAATGCTGAAAGGAGCCCAGCCTGTCTTCGCTGAGGCGAATAAACAATGAATGGGGAAAAAATGCTGCATTTCTATTCGCTTAACACTAAATTTGTCCAGTTTAAAGAGCTAGTGTACTACCTAACACTAAGACTAGATTTTAAAAGCAGCCAACCATTACCTCTTATATCTGAGGCCCTTTTCTTCCCTTTGTTTAATCAGAAGATTGTTTACCTTATGTGTGTGATGTGTGGAACAGCTCTTAGCCTGGCAGCTGACATATTTTGCTCTACTGCCCCACACTACATCAGCAGCATTATGACCTCACTGACTGTGACATCACTGCTACTTAGGAACAGCAAGTGAGTGACTGCCAGGTCATTCACATGTGATGTCACTATCAGTGTGATCATAATGCTGATGATGATGTGGGGCAGCAGAGTTAGATATATCAGCTGCCAGGCTAACAGCTGTTCCACACATCCAGCACAATATATGACAGAGACTTTCTGATGAGCAAAAGGCAAAAGAAAAATACTTCAGAAATAAAAAGTTACAACTGACTACTACTTAAAATTTGTGTTATTTTCCTGTCTGCCTGTTTGGGATCCATTTGCTCTTTAAGTCACTATATAATCTCTATCTGACCCCTACAAACCTATAAAATAGAATTAACAGCAAACAGAAATGGTCCAAATATGATCAAGCTGGTGTTTCAACCATGCACATGTTTTGCGAATGTCAAAAAAAAAAAAAAACTTCCCACAGCAATATTGTTTCTTCCAAGGGATCTCCCAGTATGATTAGGCATATGCAGTCAACTCAGAAAATCTGACTGCCCCAGAGCTGTAGTGTTGTAATGTGGAATGCATGCAAATAATGGAACTAGAATGCCACATTCAAACTGCTGCCCCTCAGCGGACTGTGTTCCATCTCACAGATTAAATGTTGTGGCTGAAAAAAATACTAAACTATCCGAATGAAGTAATTTGACCCAAACAACAATGTAGTAGTAAGAATATCGGTGCATTAGACACTTCTACCGATGGCCAGGGTGTAGCAAGGCATCGGGTCGCAGGCCGAGTGCCTTCAGCCCCTGGCCACGCATTAGACGTGTCTAATGCACAATCCCGGAGTGTCTTATTGTGCGTATAAAATGGGGATGTGTATTTTAAATGTATGTAAAAGTAAAAATCTACTGGTTTAGATATTATTTCAGTAAGAGTTTTGATTAATTTTGACGTAAAATAGTTCCTCCGCCGGTAGAGTTTTTTTTTTTTTTGTGCGTTGAGTAATTTTATCCTACTGTGACCACCATAGTTCTGGTTTTGGTTGTCATGGTTTTGCCATGTCCCCCAAAATAGATTTTTACATTTTTTTTTATTCACTAAATGTTTTGATTTTCACTAAATCCTGTTAAGACCTGTGAGCGGGACAGCAAGCGGACAGGAAATAGGGAAGATACAAGCACAGCACCCTTAATGTGAGCTGAAATACTGAGTGTACTGGTAATTTTATTTAAAACAAATGTTAGGTTCTATAGAGAAGCATCAGCATCACAGTTCACAGTAGGTGAAGTTCTGCATTCTGATAGATGTTACTTTTATAATTAAGATCTAAGGAAAGAACTGGTGCAAGCGAGTCGTCGGATAGGCATGCTGGCAAACAGTAAGCAGATCGAGTGAGCGGACGGGCAGGCTGGCGGGAGAAATCTGCAAGCACAGCGTTCACTGATTTTTAAAATGCTGAAACAAAACTGAGCCAGTTTACGGTCTTCCACGGCTAGAAATGTGTAGTATTCAGTGCGCCAACTCCCTCTTCCCTGTGCTGTGTCAGAGATGTGAGGTCTTTTTGGAAATTGATGCAACCTGTGGCAGCGATTGGGGAGGGCCGAGTTCATCAGTAAACCAGTTAGACTCACAACTTGAGGGACAGAGATCGTAAGTACTTAAAACGGATTCACAATCCAGCTGTGTCCGATTATAGTATAGTGGTTCTATGTCTACGGCTCTTCCTCGAGACTGGGGCTATTCAGATTTAACATAGACAAAATAAAACAATAAATGGCGGCTGTTAAAACTCAGCAAAAACTCAATGTTCTAATCCGCTGCTTGATTTTCTTTGTGGCATGTCCAGTTTGTCAGCACTTGGTTTTTACCTGTGCATTAGACAGATCTAATCCACAGGTAACAACCAATCAGCTTTCAGATTTTTCCCTTCCCATTTTATAAAGTAATAATAATACCCACCTTGATTTTGTTATTCTTCTTGTCCACTCCAGGGACAGGGGACGGAGTCTGTAGAATTTTTACTATGGCTTTCTTAAGACGATTGTGGATAGGGAGGAAAAACAGGTTACCCACTTGTAACAGTAGTTCCAGGAGTGGTATATGATGTTCACCCACACTTCTGGCAGTGTCCTTTCCTTTTAAGAGCTTGCCGGAAAGTCTTCAAGCTGGCTCCTCCCACCCACCTAGATGGCAACTCCCTCAGCTCCGCCCCATGACGGCAAATCTTGCCTGCTGGACGCAGATGTGCCAAAGCCAGGGCAGGTCGGGTGGGTTCGATTGAATGAACATCATATACCACTCCTACAACTACCGTTACAGGTGAGTAACCTGTTTTTTTTTAAGGGATGTGGATATTTATTTTTTTTTAATTGAGGACCTAAAAAGGCACACTGAGCTGAGGCCCGTTTCCAGGTGCGACCCGGGTACAGAGTGTACAGTGAGGAAAAAGTGTGACAAAAGAGGACGGGGGAACATACAGTATATACAAACATTTTACAAAGAATGTAATATATTTCCAACAAACTATAATGAGTTGACGTGCATAGTAAATAATGGAGTGAGGCAAGAGTACACTCATAGACTATGGTAGGTAGGTAGGTAGAGACTGTGAGGAGCCTCTGCTGCCTGCTGTGGCCATTGGAGCATTTAGGGCAGTCTGGGGTGGGGAGGTGCCTGAAGAGTTGCATAAATGCAGAATGAGAAGAGGACAGGTGAAGGTTGGAGGGAAGGTTGTTCCAGATAAGGAGGAAACGGTACGAGAAGGCAGCTTGGCCGGTGAGAGTGTGAGGGCGGGCTAGGTGGAAAGTGTGTGAGTCCCTGTGGCGAAGAGGGTAGTTTATGGGGGTGGCAGGGGAAAGGTGGGAGGTGAGGTGGGGGGGTAAAGAGTCAAGCCAATATTTTGCTATTAAAGAGGCGCTGTGGATGGTTCTTCTGTAAGAGAGCGGGGCAATGGAGAGTGTAGCATAGAGCAGGCAGTGGTGAGTGAGTGAGTGGGTGGGGGAGGCAGTGAAGAAGCAGCAGAAAGAGCCGAGAAGGGTGTCTAGTCTGAAGAGAGAGGAGGCTGGGGCTGTACCATAGATTATGTCAGCATAGCCTATGACGGGCAAGATTATTTTATGTACAAGCTCACAACGAGTGGGGATGGGTAGGTTGGCCTTGTGTCGGTAGAAGATGGCGAGTTTGGGCCAGAGTTTAGTGCAGATGGCCTCGACATGTGAGGAGTAGTTTAGGTGGCTGTCCAGACATACTTCTAGGTACTTGAAAACAGGGACTAGCTCTAGGGATGAGCCAGCCGGGGTGGTGATCAGCTGGGGGCTGGGAGGTTAGAAGCTTCTGCCTGGAACCAAATACCATAGTGACAGTTTTTTTAGCATTGAGGGTACGCAGGCTCTCAAGAAACCAGGACTGGACTCTGGGGAGGATACCGCCATAGGAGGGGCCCGAGGCAAAGATGATAGTGTCATCTGCATAAAGATGCACACTGGAGTGGAGGCAAGTGGAGGGAAGGTCATTTATGAAGAGTGAGAAGAGGATGGGGCCATGTGTAGAGCCTTGGGGGACACCAGATAAGACAGGGAGGGGGGTAGAGAGAGCGTCGCCTATTTGAACAGATTGCTGTCGGTCATGGAGGTACGAATGGAACCAGGCAATGGTACGTGGGGCAAAGCCAAAATAATTAAGTTTGCGGAGTAGCAGTGGGTGGGAGAAGAAGTCAAAGGCTTTAGTCAGGTTTATGAAAATCGCAGCTGTGGTTAGGCCATTGTCCATGGCAGAGAGGATAGAGTCAGTTATGCGTAGAAGGGAGGTGATGGTGGAGTGGTGTTTCCTGAAACCAGACTGTACGGGTAAAAGGGAGCTGTTGGAAGAGAGAAAGTCAGACAATTCGGTCAGTATAAGGGATTCCTGGACTTTGGCAAGGAAGGGGAGGAGCAAGATAGGTCCGTAATTTCCCGGTTGGGCGGGATCTCCGCCTTTGTGCAGAGGGATGATTTTGGCCATTTTCCAGGCTTTGGGGACAGTGATTGTGGATAAAGTGAGGTTTAGTATGCGAGTTAAGGGGCCACAATAGCAGAGGCCGAGATTTGGAGCATTTTGGGGTGAATACCGTCGGGGCTAGATCTGGACGTGTTAAGGGAGGCGAGTGCATTGTATACTTCCAGGGGTGAAAGGGGAGGAAGGAGGAAGCCGGGGATAGGGGAGGATGGTCTGGCAGATTTAGGGATGTGAGGGGTGCAGTCAGAAAGGGCACAGGTGACGAAGAATTTGTTGAATAGCTCTGCCATGGAGGCAGGATCTGAGACAGTGCTGCCGTCAATACTGAGGGCTGGGCATGCCTGTTTAGTAGGGGGTTCAAGTAGGGAGTTGATCAATTTCCAGAAGGATGCGTGGGGGTTCTGGTTCAGGGTGAATTGTGCGTTCAAGTAGGAAGATTTGGAGTGCCGTATGGCATTGGTACACACATGTCTGAGATGTTTGCAACATTGTAAGTCCAGTGAGGCACGGGAGGCTTTGTACAGTCTCCATGCCTTGTCCCTGAATGAGACATGACGATAAGGTCGGGTATGATCCAGGGGAGATGGTGGCGTTTTACCCTGACTTTTCTGAGGGGTGCATGCAGGTCCCAGATGCACCGGAAGATACCTCAGAACAGGGAAAGGGCGATGTCTACATCAGACGCAGAGAGAACAGGTTGCCAATCTGCATTAAAGAGGGCTTGTTGCAAGGCATGCTCATTTAGGGTGTGTAGGGCGCAAGACCAGATGAATTTAGGATGGGAGAGCGGGGAATGTATTTTGCGGATGCAATAAGTAACACAGTGGTCACAAAGGGCATCAGAGAAAATGCCAGAGGCCGTGATACGGTGGGGATGGGTGGATAAAATCCAGTCCAGAAGGGTGTGGTTTAGGGACCGATGGTTTAAGCGGGTAGGTTCCCAGATTAGCCGGGAGAGATTCAGGGCTTCAGTCCTAACGGTGGTGGGTTTGGCGGAGGAGGAGAGCCAGTCAAGATTAAAGTCACCTAGAAACACAAGTTCGTCATTTGATGTCCTAGAGGAGATTGAGGTGATGGCGTGGATGACTGAGTCGGGTGGGGTCTCTGTTGGGGCATATAGAGCCCCTATGTAGAGGGGGGTGGAGGAGGGAAAGGATAAGAGTGCAACAATGGATTCATGGGAGGAAGGGCAAGATTTGTTGAAGATGATGGAACTAGAGAGGGATTGCCTAATGTACAGTGCCACAACCCCCGTGATTGCCCGGTCCTGACGAAATAAGTTGTAGTCAGGGATGGCAAGAGAGGAGTTAGGGATTTTGGCAGATGGCCATGATTCCATGATGCAGAGAATATCAAGGCGGTACTGGGTGACCCATACTGTTAGGACATCCACCTTGGAGAGAAGGCTCCTGGCATTGAGGTGGAAAATGCAGAGAACTTTGGGGAGTGAATCCGGGGTGAGGCAAGAGGGCAGGCCTGGAGATGAGGGGGGGCGAGTTGGGGACTTGCCTGGGCACCTGGGGACCAGTGTTGGGATGTATGTCGCCTGCCAAAAGCAGGAGGAGTAGGACGGAGTAAGTGAGTAAAGGCGAGAGTTTGGATGCACCGGAACAGTGCTTGGAGGGTGGCGTGCATAGGTTCAAGCAACGTAGCAGAGCCTCCAAGTTGAGCAGGGTAGAGCGGAGTAGAGAGGGGTGTGTGGATGGGGAGTGTAGAAAGGGATGGATAGGTAGAAGGGATGGGGAGAGAATGGAGGAGGGGGGAATGGAAGAGATAGGATTGGGGTGGGAGGGAGTGACTCTTGTTGGACGGAGAGAGTGGGGGGTTCATGGAAGAGTGGAGAGAGGTAATCAAGACTGGTATTAGAGAGAGGTGGTGAAAAGAATATAGTTTGCAAGAGAAAGCAGCATAGTATAAATGTATGCATTGTGGCTTTACTGGATTGGAGTTGAGTATAAGTGAAATAGTGGCCACTGGAGGCAAGAGCAGGTGATCTGCAGATATAGATGAGTTTAGAGAATTAGCGGCCTCTATAGGCAAGATCAGATAACCTGCAGATGAGAAAGTTGCCTGTTTTTTGCGGTACCATGCAGTCACGTGCTACCTGCTATAAAGGTCCGTGTTGACCAAGGGTGGAAGTGGGGGTAGCGGGGTCCTTCTCGGCCATTTCAGCCGAGTGCAGTGGAGCTCCTGACATCGCACCGTAGCTGAGGAGGCTGTGGGGGAGGGCTGTGATGTCCTGCCCTCGCGACCCCTTGGGGAGGGAGCCGAATTCTTCCCTGTGGTGACTGGAGACCTGTGAAACAGAAGAGGAAGGGGTGAGCTTCACTGCAAGTACAGCTAGAGGTGTGGCTGAGCAAGGGGAGGGGGGTCACGATAGCGCACACTCTCCCTGACTAGCAACGGTGGAGAAACGCTGCCGAGATGCAACTTGGCTGATTACTTTTGTGCTGCATATCAGACCAGGGAGTGTAAGAAACTTTAAGGTAAAGCGTACAAATAATCTGAGGCTACAAACAAGCGTATTCTGCTACTGCTCCCTCAAGCACAGTAAACTTAAAGTTAAGGGCATAGTTCATTTGGCTTTACTTCAGTTCTGTCAGACTCCTAGCAGTTCTCTGGGAGGAGGGAGGCAAGGTGCACACCCTCTACTGAGGAAATAAGGATTGGAGAACTGAGGCCCCCAAACCAGCATCCCGGCGTGACTCGAGGTCGATGTGGTAATGGGAAAATGAAGGCGTGTGCTGACTTCCAGGTAGCAGCCCTGCAGATTTCTTGAATAGGGACATCCCTAGAAGCAGCCACCGATGCAGCGGTACGACAGGTAGAATAAGCTCTCATCCCTCTGGGAGGCTCCTTGCCCACCAACCTATAGCAAAGATCAATGCAGGAAGTAATCCACCTGCCAATCATCCGCTTGGCTGCAGGTCTGCCAGGTGCGGCTTCAGCGTAGGTGACAAACAGCTGGTGAACCTCTCCCCGAACTTCCGCATATGCTCTTTATAGCAGGCGAGCGCTCTTCTCAGGTCCAAGGTATGAAGCCTGTACTTGGCCTCCGAGGTGTGATTCGGCTAGAACACCGGTAGAGTAAGCACCTGATTCAGGTGGAACTCTGACGCCACCTTCAGAAGAAATTTTGGGTGGGGCACAAGACAACCTTGTCCCTGTGGAAGACCAGGTAAGGAGATTCAATGGAAAGCGCCTGGATCTCCCTGATCCTTCTGGCTGACGTGATAGCCACCGAAAAGGCGGTCTTCCATGACAGGTGGGAGATATCACACCTGTGCATCGGTTCGAATGGCTTGCCCATGAGCTTGGCCAATACCAGTTGCAGATCTCACGGAGGCAGAGGTTTACATACCAGAGGGGATATGTGATCTAGGCCTTTGAAAAAGTGCCAGACCACCTTCTCCTGCGCCACCGACTGTTTGCCGGCCTGTGCCCAGTAAGCAGAGATGGCTGCCAGGTGCACCTTAAGGGTTGTCGACCGAAGCCCTTGCTGAGAAAGGGACCACAGGTAGTCCAAAATGCTAGCCAACGGGAAGGACAAGGGGTCCAACCCACTTGCCCTGATACCAAATGGAGAATCTCTTCCATTTGAAGGCATAACATTTTCTGGTCAACTCCTTACGGGACGCCTCAACGATGTTGAGGACCTTGTCGGAAAGACCCAAGGCCTGGAACTCTAGCCGCTCAGGCTCCAGGCTGTCATGTGCAGGGATTGAAGGTCCAGATGGAGTACCTTCCCTTTGTTGATGGAGAGCACTTCCGGGAGGGCTGGAAGCCACCTCAGTAGCCTGGAGCTGAGGCTGAGGAGATCTGGATACCAGAAATGGGGGGGGCCAGTCTGGGGCTACCAGAATCACCGGCGCCTTGTCCCTCCTCACCTTGAAAAGCACCTTGTGGATCAAGGCACATGGAGAGAAGGCATAGAAGAGGCCTGGGGTCCACGGCCTGAAGAAGGCATCCCCCTGCAGCGAGCCTTGCTGAGGGGGGCAGGTATGGAATAGCCTCAGCTTTGTGTTCTCCCTGGATGCAAACAGGTCCACCTGAGGAGCGCCCCAGAGAGAGAACAGGTCCTGCACTACCTCCGGCAGGAGAGACCACTCGTGAGATGCACTGCCAATCCATCTGAGGGCATTGGCCAGACTGTTCGAGGCTCCTGCCACATGGATGGCTAGGAGATCTGCCTCCAGACTGAGCACGAGAGACCATATACGAAGAGCCTTCTTGCACAAAGGCGAGGAGTGTGTTCTGCCCTGTCGGCTGAGATAGTACATGGTCATGGTGTTGTCCATCTGGACCTGGACCACTTGACCCCGAACAAACAGAGCAAAGGTGGTCACGGCTAGCCAGACCACTCGGAGCTCCAGCAGGTTGATGTGGCATCGGGACTCCTGAGGGGACCAGAGACCATGGGCCCTGTGCTCCCCCAGATGGGCACCCAAACCCATCAGAAAGGCATCGGTCATCAAGATGACCATCTGCTTGGGGTGGACAAATGGGATACCCTCCTGCAGATGAGCTGGGAGGAGCCATCACTGCAGGCCATCCCACATCTCCTGGGTCACAGAGACTGGCTGGTCTAGAAGACCTGAGCGATGAGATCACTGGCGGGCCAGCCCCCAATACAGGGAGTGCATATGCCAGCAGGCTCAACGGACCACTCTGGTGCAGGCCGCCATGGGACCCAGAAGGCACAGGAAGTCCCAGGCATGGTGCAATTGCCCAACCAGAAATGATTGGGCAAAGGAGGAATGGACCTCAGCCCTATCTGCCAGGAGCCAGGCTCTGGCTCAGAGAGAGTTGAGCTCCACCCCAATGAACTGGATCACCTGGGAAGGCACGAGCTCCGACCTGGCCTCATTGATAAGGAGGCCTAGTTGAGAGTAAACCCGGAGGGCCAGATCCCTGGACCGCTCTGCCTCCAACCTGGAGGGAGCTGCTATCAGCCAATCATCCAGGTAAGGGCAGACCTGGACCCCTCAGCGCTGCAGAGAATTCTGCCACCACTGCCATGCATTTGGTGAAGACCCAGGGAGCTGAAGAAAGGCCGAAGGGCATGGCCCGGAACTCGAAGAGGTTCCCTTCTGCTCGAAAGTGGAGGAACCGCTGATGGGACGGACGGATTGGGACGTGAAAAAGAGCGTCCTGAAGATCCAAGGAGCAGAACCACATGCCCAGATCCAGGGATGGTATGATCTGAGCCAGAGTGACCATCAGGAAGGTACGCGGCCTTAGGAACTTGTTCAGGTCATGTAGGCAGAGAATGAGGTGCCAGCCCTCTGTCCGTTTTGGAACCAAGGAAGTACCTGGACACAAACCCTGGGCAAGGAGGAGGATCCACCACCTTGCTGACTACCCCCTTGCAGAGGAGCAGAACTATGTTGTCTTGGAGAGCCAACAGGGAGGCTATGGATCTGGAAGCCCCCCGTGGGGCGTGGGCTCAAAGGGGAGGGACCTGCTCGAACTCCAGAGGTAGGTTCTTGCCGACCACCTCCAGCACCCAGCGGTCCGTGGTGATAGCGGACCAAGTGGAAAGGAGTGGCTGAGCCGGCCTCCCACGGGGGGACCCAGGAGAGGTGTGACAGGATTGGGGGTGGCACCCCCCAACCTGTCACTGGGCAGGCTTAGAGGAGGAGGAACTGGCTGAGGGGCCTCCTGGACCCTTCCCCCCGGGCTTCCTGACCAAGGAAGCAGTGGACTTGGCCTTGGGGTGCCAAGAATGAGCCTGCTGGCCCTGCTGGGCGGGTTTTGCCACAGAGGCGGAGGGACGAAAAGGCTTAAACTGCTGTTGGCGACCTTTGTCCCTCTGAGCAGATCTGACCAAGTCTAAGGTGGCATTAGGCTTCTTGATGTGCTGCAGGTGACCCTCCACCCTCGAGCCAAACAAGTCATTCCCTAGAAAGAGAACATCTGTTAGCTTGTATTGGGTATGTGCCGTGAAGGTCGAGATCTGCAACCAAGCCCTGCGGCGCATGGCCACTGCGGCTGCAACAGACCGAGCACAGGAGTCTCCGATGTCTAGAACTGGTTGTAGCTGCTGTTTAGCCACAGCTCCTCCCTGATCTCGAACCTGCTTAACCGTGATTTGAAGGTCAGCTGGGAGATGAGGGAGCACCTCATCCAGGGAGCCCAACAGGGCATGAGAAAAGTGTGCTATCAGGACAGCTGAGCTAGCCAGACGAAGGCCTAAGGAGGTAGCAGCATATGCATTCCTCCCAGCGTAGTCCAGCTTTCTGGACTCCTCGTCTGGGGGCTTGTCCACGTCCCTGGTGTTACTGGAGCACCAGAAGATGCTGTCGGCCACAAACCCTTCAGCCGAGGGGTGCTCTGAGAAACCAGAGAGGGAGCCGGTAGGGACTGCATACTTGCGGGCCATCCTGGCTGAAGGCACAGGACAGGAGATCAGGCGCTGACAGAGCTCTACAGCCGGACCCACGATGGCCTCGGCCACGGGGGAGGACTCCAAGGGGGAATCCCCTTTGTCCAGAATCTCCATTTGAGGATATCTGGCCCGCTTCTGCATGAGTTTGAGAGGCATCCTGGTGGATTCCGAGATAAGTCGAAGGATACCCAAGAAGGAGGGGTCCTTGTCCATGGACAGATCCCCGAGGATCCCAAGTCGACTGGACAGGAATACAACGAGGAGTCTTCGGACTCCAAAGAGTCCACATAAAACTGCCGACTGCCTAAGCCACCCTCCATTCACCAAGGACAATCGGGGGTGAGGGTGACCAACAACCGATGGGGCAGACCTTGAGCCGACTGAGAATCCTTGATCAAAGCCCCAAAAACTGGTTGTGGAGGCGGGGGTTCCACCACAATGGGTGAGGGAGCCGGAACCGGGTCCTCAACCAAGGAACCAGGAGCGGAAGACTGCTTCGGCCATTCTGGCGACAGCCACGTAATTGCCGGTGAGGGAGACGGAGTCAGCTTGTTGCAGGCTAAAAGAAGTTGCTGCCACATAAGATCCTCATAGCACTAAAGCACTTGCACTGGAGCCTCTACTCGGCCGAGGAGGATGAGGAAGATGAGCAGCGGTGCCGCTTTCTGCAGTGTCAGGACCGGGACCACCGACATCGGAGGGACTTACCCGAAGCAGAAGAGGACCGAGATCTCGACCGTTGGGGGCACCGACGGCGGGCCAAGGAAGGAGCGGGGGAAACCTGCAGCTCTTCCGGTTAAGGGTCCTTGACTGGGGACGTCAGCTCAGGAAGCCGAGACAAGTCCTCGGAGGGCACTGGGGAACTGTTCTGATAGTTGTCGGCCTCCTCGGTCGACAACCTGTTGGTGAGCTCAGAAAAATCTTGGCCGTCATCAACAGGAGTCTTGACAGCTGGTCTCAGGGACTCCGAGAACCAGGTGGCCACAACCTCGACCGAAGTCGAGGCGACAATCCGGGGTACAAGACCTCTCCCGCTCCCAGGAACGTCGACGCTGGGACTCACCTTTGAGGTCCTTCTTAGACCAAGAGGAATGAGACCCAGAAGGACCCTCTCCCTTGGTAGAGAGGGACTGACAAAGCTCCCGAAAGGAAGCCGTGTAGGAGGAGCCCAGGGACAGCAGGATAAAGGTAGACGCCGAGGAGGATGAAGCCGCGGCCTTGGCCACCTCCTCCTCCAGGGCCGTAAGCTGTTCCACGGAGCCTGCCACTGTGGACACCGCCCAATGGGCCTCCTTCGATTTAACCGGAGAGAACCATTTCTCCAGCTGCCCTAGTTGGAGTTGAGCAGTGCTGTCCTTGAGCACCGAAGAGGAGAAGGACAAGCAGAGGCCGTAAGCCTGCGGGTCGTGGTTGAGTCCAAGGCAGTAAACGCACGTAGCGTGAGGATTGGTGCGAGACATCTTCTGCCCGCAAGGGCACCGACGGAACCCGGGAGAGGATTTGACATCCATCACAGCCGTACGGGAGTCAAGCGAAGACCAAACTCAAGTGAACTTGAGTACAAGTTTGGGAAAATCAGAAGATTTAGGATCCAGGCCTACAAAATGCAGGAGCACTAAGGAGGGAACCTGAGCTTCCAAACGGTAAGGAAGATCTGGCGTCATGGGGTGGAGCCGAGGATTTTACCACCCGGGTGGGTGGGAGGAGCCAGTCTGAATATTCCAGCCCATCTTAAAGCGGCAAGGTACCTGCCAACAAGCATGGATTGAACAACATATCCATGTCCCTAGAAGAAAAAGTTACTCACCATAACAATCTTTCTTCCAAGGTTTCCTTTAGCATCAGTAACTACAGCAATCAGCTAGATAGCTAGCACTGCCCTGAAGGTGTAATGTATGGTAATGAGATTTATGAACTAGCCAATCAGATTGAAGCTATGGAATGTGCTGAGCAGTGAGAGGGAAGGAGGCTTCAGAATCTTTACGAAGATAGGATGGGCAAATGCCCACAGGACAGAACAGGAATAAACACATTTGTAATAACCAGAATCATAACCATAAAAACTCTGCTCAAAATGCAATCCAAAGTTTAACATATTGAAAAATGTTAAGGCAAAAGACAGAGCCTTCTTCTGAAGATTATCTGGGGAGGATGGGTGGGAGCTTACTGATGCTAAAGAACACCTTGGAAGAAAGAAGATTACTATGGTGAGTAATTTTTTCTTCTTACCCCAGGGGTCTTTTAGCATCAGTAACTATAGCAGACTACAAAGCAGTACTAATGGGTGGTGGGTAGAGAACCTATTTAGGAAAAAGGCTCTGCAGGACTGCCCTATCAAAACTGGCATCAGACCTAGACCGCACATCTAAGCAATAATGCTTAGTGAAAGTGTGCACAGTCTTCCAAGTTGCTGCTCTACAGACTTCAAGTAGAGGAGTGTCCCTAGCAGCTGCCACCAAAGTAGAAATACCCTAGTAGAGTGGGCTCTGAGGCCCTCGGGAGGCTGCTTGCCAACCTTGTCATAACAGAATCGAATGCAGGAGACCGTCCAGCAAGACGCAGTTTTTTTGGTGGCTGGTCTTCCTCTACCTACCTCCCCATAAGTGAGGAACAGCTGTGTAGAAGAGCTCCTGGACTGCTCGGTGTGGTCCAAGTAGTACAGCAGGACCCTTCTGACATCCAGACTGTGGAGTTTTTGCTCCTTTGGAGTGGATTTTTCTGTGAAGAACACAGGTAAAGTGATGAATTGATTTAAGGTGGAATTCAGAAACCACCTTTGGCAAGAACTTTCTGTTAGTCCTGAGCTCAATGCTGTCCCTGTGTGGGATGAAATAGTTGGGCTCAGTGCAGAGGGCCTGCAACTCTGAAATCCTTCTAGCTCAGGTAATGGCCACTAAAACACAGTTTTCCAGGTCACATACTTAATATGAGCTGTAGCCATGGGCTCAAAAGGAGGCTCCCCAAGTTTGGCAATGCAGAGATTCAAACTCCAAGGGGCACAGGTGCACAGGTTCCCTTACTGAAGGCTGAGCATGAAGGAGTCCTCTGAAAAACTGTTTGAAAACTGGCTGTGAATAGACTGACTTGGTCTTCCCCACAGAAAGATAGGCTGAAACAGCAGCCAGATGAAGCTTCAAGGAAGAGGGCTTCAAGACGGAGTCCTGTAGGTATACCAGGTAATCCAAGCTGTTAGGAATTGAAGCCTTAAGAGGATTAATGTGCTTCTGTTTGCACCAGATAGAAAATCTTTTCCATTTGGCTGCATAGGTCTTTTTTGCTCTAGGCTTTTTGGACATCCTCAGGATCTTCAGCACTTGTTCGGAGTACTGAGAATCAGGAAACTCTAGCTCCTCAAGAGCCAACCTTTAAGGTGAAGGGGTTTTAGGTCTGAATAAGACACCCCTGTCTGGGGAAGAGACAGAAGGGAGTGACTGAGAGGGAGACAACAGGCTTGCTGCACAACATGGACATCAGCAGAGGGTACCATGCCTGTCTCGGCCAGTCTGGTGCCACCAGTATCATCATTGCAGGCTGATCTCCGAGCTTTAACAAAGTTCTGAAAATTAGAGAAAAAGGAGGAATGGCATAAAGGAACTTTCAGTCCAATCCAGTGCTAGGGTGTCTGTTGGAAAAGTTCCCAGTACTGGGGGCCTGCAGCAGAACAGAGGAAGTTGATGGTTCAGGTGGGAGGTGAACAGATCCACTTCTGGTGTGCCCCACCTCCTGAACACTGTGGCCAACACTTGTTTGTTTAGGCGCCATTCGCTGGGTCCCTGGTTGATGCAATTGAGAGCATCTGTTAGGGTATTGTCTTTACCTGGGAGATGTATGCTGACAGACTGACTCCCAGGGAATAGGCTAGGTCCCAAATCCTCATGGCTTCCAGGCATAGGATGGTGGACCTTGTGCCACCCTGCTCGTTTATGTAAAACATAGCAGTAGTGTTGTCTGTTCTTATTTGAATTGTTAGTCCCTTTATCTGTGGAGCAAAAGCTTTAAGAGCTAGATAGATGGCCCCGAGTTCCAGCAGACAGATGTGGGATTGTGACTCTTGTGGAGTCCAGGAGCCACTGACAGAACAGTCGTCCATGTGAACTCCCCATCAAAGCAGAGCAGCATCCGTAGTGATGACTTTTGAAAGGGAGGAAACCTGGAAAGGAATCCCTACTGACAGGTTGGTAGAATCCTTCCACCAGTCCAGAGACTGTAGCAAGTTTTTTGTAACTCGAATTAGTTCAGAAAGGGAATCCTTGCTTTGGGACCAGCAAGACCTGAGGTAATGCTGAATGTCTCTCCTCACGAATCTGACCCATGGGACCACCACTGACACGGATGCCATGTGGCCCAGTAGCTGCAGGAAATGCCTGGCTGGCCTGGGCTGTTCCAGGATAAAAAGAGTTTGCCACAGACAGGAAATGTTGAATCCATTCCAAAGGTAGAAAGGCTCTGCCGTGCAACGTGTCCAGCCGTGCCCCTATGGAGGTGAGGAGTTGGGCTGGTGCTAACTGGGACTTCTTTAGATTTATAATGAAGCTCAAAGATTGCAAAGTGTCCTTTGTTAAATAAAGGGCCTGTTCCAGAAGTGGAGAAGACTTTGCTACTATGAGCCAGTCGTCCAAATGTGGGTAAACTGATATCCCCTTTTTCTTAAGTGAGCTGCCACTACATTTAGACATTTTGTAAATACCCTTAGGGCAAACATCAAGCCGAAGGGCATGGCTGCAAACTGGTTGTGCCCTGATGGAAGTTCGAACCTTAGGAACTTCCTGTGGGCCAACCTGATGGGGATATGAAAGTAAGTGTCATTGACATCTATGGAGGCGAGCCAGTCCCCTGCTGCAAAGAATGAATCATTAAATTCAGAACGACAATCTTGAATTTTGGTTTCAGAAGGTGCCTGTTTAGGAACCTTAGGGTCTAAAATAGGTCACCACTCCCCATTCTTCTTTTGAGTCATGAAGTACCTGGAGCAGAGTCCTTTGTCCCTTTGATGGACAGGCACTTTCTCAACTATTTTGGCTTCTAAAAGATGCTTTACTTCCAATTCCAATGGAAATTTTCTCTGTTGAAGTAAGAGGTTTGGAAACCAGAGTTCTTTTTAGGGCTGGCATCTTCTTCAACTGAAGAGGCAGGCCCTTCTCCACTACCTCCAGGACCCTGTCTGTGGTAATAAGGGTTCAGGACTGGAGGTAATGGGAGAGCCTGCCCCCTACAGGCAGAAGGGAGGTGACCTAGGCTGAGGAGTTAGGGTTTCTGCTGGGTGGCAGGAGCAGGGGTAGAAGTAGACCTTCTCTGTCCCCTCCTGCCTCTGTCTCTGTAGTAACCCTGAACTGAGAGAGGTCAAACCGAGGAGGAAGGGAGTAAAAAAAAGGCTTGGGAAAGTAGCCCCTACCTCTGTTACCCCTATGTTGAGATTTGTGGGTCCCCTGAAGCCTAGTATTAGTAATGTTGCTCTGATAGGTTGCTTTGTACTCGGCAACCTTTTTCATATACTCCTCAGTTCTGGAATCAAAGAGAAGACTTCTGTCACAAGGGAAGTCCATAGCTTTAGACTGAGTGTCTTGTGACAGGTTTGTAGACCTGAGCCAAGCAAAGCACCTCTGGGGAACTGCCTGTACCATAACTCTCAAGGCAGCATCATTGCTATCATTTGCCATGTGGACCTGGTGTTTATTAGCCTCCAGAGCTGTCTTAGCCGTTTCCACTAAATCTTTCGCCATGGAATCTGAACCTCGTTTGACAATTGCCAACACTGAGTGTCACAGAGCCTTCTGGTATTTAAACAATAAGGCATGACCAGTGGTTAGATTAACAGTTTGTTAATCACCCCTTAGGGGTGTAACGTGGCATAAGGCACAGCCGAATGCCATATTGCCCCTAGGGGTGATTGACTGTTAATCTAACTCCTGATAGTGCCTTATTGCTATTATAAAAATGATTCTAAAAGAATAGTGTTAAAAGTATACTTTTTGAATGTTTTCCTCATTTAGAGAGAGATTTTTAATAAAATAGTTCTTCCACCAACAGTTTAAGAATGCTGGTTCAAAATCAGAATGCATCATTCCTGTCATTTAGCAGTGCTAGAGGATGGAATGCCAACAGGAAGAATTCATGTGCCATGGCGATCAGGCAGTATATGACAGTGTAACAGGGATTAATCTAAGGCTGTTGGAATCCTAACAGCCAATCAGATTGCAGCATTTCTGAGACCCTTTTTATAATTAGCTGTATAAGCCATGTAAGAGGCCAGGCGAAGAAGGAGAGAGGCTGAAGTATATGCCTTCTTACACATGAAATACAGTCTCTTAGAATATTTTTCTGGTGGCTGGGAAGAAAGTGGAACTCCAGCTTTATCACACGCTGCCTGTTGCACCACTCCCTCATGACTTGGGTGCACAAACAGAAATTTAGTATCAGTTTTTGAAAACTGGTATTTCTTGTCAGCCTTTTTTTCTACCCTTGTACCAAAGTGGGGTTTTGAAGAATTTTCATAGTGTTCTTCTTGAAGGGTTTATAAATAGGGAGAACCAATTTCTTTGGAGGGGGAAGACCTTTCATCTCTCTATTAGGGTTACCACCTGTCCCTGTTTTTGCAGGACAGTCCTGATTTGGGCAGCTGTGTCCTGCAGAAAAACATGAAAAATACTAAATGTCCTGACATTATAGTAGAAAAAATCTTTTCTGATTTTCCTCTAAATGTTGCAAAAAACTATAATACCTTAACTAAAATACCTTAAAATAACAAAAACACAAGAAACAACTGAAAAACTACAACACTTAGTCTTAATTCTGATTATTTAGAGAAAACATGTCTGTTGCATTGGTTGAGATGACGTATTGTCCTGCGAAAAATCCAGTTTCAGTAAGAAATGCCCCACTTTGGGCTTCTTAAAAGGTGGTAACCCTACTTTCTATAGTCCTGGTCTTCCTCCTTATCTTGGCTGGACTCTTGAGAGGGGAGATCAAGAGTGTCTGCCATGTGTTGCAGGAAGGACAACAGAGAAGAATGATCCTCCTGGTCAGGAGAAGCCCCAAATGTGGATCAGGAGACACATCTGGTTCTGGGGCCTAACTCTCAGAGGTGTCATCAGGGGGTGCATAACACTCTTCATCATCATCCCCTTCGTCAGCCCCTACAGCAGAGGGAATATTAGAAGGGGTTTGTCTAGGGAAAACAGAAACTAGAACCCATGTCCTGAACAGTTTGATAAAGGTGCCAGGCTTTTGCCATATCCTCCATAGAGGGAAGGTTTCCCTGAAAATCTTGAGGGTCACCCTCCTGGGTTTCAATATTTTTCGACTTATCTTTATGCTTTTTTCTCCTTGCAGCCTCACTAATGGCATCACCTGGAGAAGCAACAGGATTTTTTTCCTTACGTATCTTTTTTCATCAGTGACTTGATCAGGTTATGTTTTTGCTTTAGGAACTTCATCAGCCCCTTTAGCCTTACGTCATCAGTGCCAGGCTTAGTGTTCTTTGTTTTTAAAGGCACTTCATCAGCACCTGCATTGTTTTTATTGTTTATAGGCCCCTCATCGGTAGCCTTGAGTCTATGTTTGGGGCTAGATGAAGACCCTTCTTCTGCCATTTCTCTAAGCCTTTTTGCTTTATTTCTCAAAGTTTTGGAACAGCATTTGGAGCAAAAAACACAATAATGATCTGGACCTAAACACTTTAAACACAAGTCGTGAGTATCGGCTTTAGCTAAAATTCTATGGCAGTTCAAGCAATTTTTAAAACCTTTGGGTCCAGTCCTTTTCTTTGGGGCTTCTGACATGCCCAATTAGCAGAAAACCCCTAAAAAGAATGCTGAACCATTTAAATCTAAGGTCAAACAGTCGGTTCCCTCACAGTAAATAACCGTGACTTTTCAAAGGTAAAAAATATATAAACCTGTCTGTTCCCGTTTAAAAAGGGAACAGCAATAAAAATATCCAATAATAATAGCAGGGAACTACAGAACTAGTATACGTGATAACTTAAAACTTTTTAAAAATAAAGAAAAAGGGAACTGCGAGGAACCGTGGAATTGAGAGAAAAACGAGGTTCCCGGGAACCAAGGGGAACCGCTAAAACCTAAATAAAAATACTCAGCACACTAAAATTTATAAGACATGAAGAAATAGCTACTGGTCTCAAGAAAAACTGCTTTTTCTTGTCAGGAGAGAAAGCACCTCAGTTGCCGTGTTGCTCAGTCCAGCGGAGAAAAAATTCTGAAGCCTCCTTGCCTCTCACCGCTCAGCACATTCCATAGCTTCAACCTGATTGACTAATTCATAAATCTCATTACCATACATTCCACCTCCGGGGCAATGCTAGTTATCCAGCTGACTGCTATAGTTACTGATGCTAAAGGACACTTGGGGTAAGAAACGCACACCCACTCACAATAGCAGTTTTTAAGACTCTAATGCTTAATAAACAGTGTGCACAATCAGAAAGCGATCTCACCACCACTTGCCCCAGTGCTTTGGGTCCAAGCCTCCTGACAAAAGACTTGGACCTGAAGCATTAAAGCTTTAAAAACTGCTATTTTGAGCGACTGTGCATTTTATCTTCAAGCTGCCGAGTGCAATTTCCTTCTGGTTTGGTGTTCTCGACAAGGAGGGTACTGTTCAAATTCCAGACACAGACCCTGATCCACCGCTTCAAGAACCCACCTGTCTGTGGTGACAGTGGACCAGGCAGAAAGGAAGTGGTGGAGCTGGCCTTCCATAGGAGCACCCAGGGGAGCTGTGACGGGCATAAGGGAAGCACCCCTCATCCCGTCACTGGGCAGGCTCAGAGGAGGAGGCGGAGGGCCCAACTGAGGTGCCACCAGAGCCTCTCCCTCTAGGCTTGCAGATGAATGAGGCCACCAACTTGGGCCGAGGTCACCAGGCCTGAGCATGCTGGCCAACCTGCGGCTGGAAGAGTTTGGCCGCAAGAGTGGAGGTGGACCAAAAGGGCTTCCTCTTCTACTGCTGCTTGGAGCCCTTAGGGTCCTTCTGGGCAGATGTCACAGAGTCCAAGGTGGCACTGGACTTCTCAATACAGGTGACGTGGCCCTTGACCCTGGGCCCGTAAAAGTCGGCACCCAGGAAAGGGACATCTGTCAGCCTGTGCTGAATGTCCACCGTGAAGGTCAAGATCCTCAGCCAGCTCAGTCGCGCATGGCCACTGAGGCCTTCATGGAGCAGGCAAAGGAGTTCCCAATGTCCATGACTGTCTGGAGCTGTTTGTGGCCTGGGTCCCGGACCTGTTTGACTGTGGTCTGAAGGTCCGCTGGCAGACGAGGAAGCACCTTATTCAGGGTGGCCAGCAGGGCATGAGAGAAGTGGGCCATGAGGAGGGCCGAGCTTACCTGGCAGAAACCAAGCGAGGAGGCAGCATAGACTTTCTTAACTGCATGGTTCAACTTCTTAGACTCCTTGTCAGGCAGCTTGTCAACATCCCCAGTGTTGCTGGAGTGCTTAAACACAGAGGCTGCCACCAATCCCTCAGCAAAGGGGTGCTCTGTGAATCCCAAGAGGGAGCCAGTGGGTACCATATATTTGCGGACCATCTGGGCAGAAGGTGCAAGGCATGAAGCGGGGCACTGCCAAAGCTCCAGGGCAGGGCCAAGAATGGCATCTGACACTGGGAAAGCCTCTGTAGGAGTGTCTCCCAGCTTGAGGATCTCAGTCAACAGGTAACAAGCCTGCTTCTGGATGGGCTCCATTTTCACACCCGTCTACTCAAAGATCAGGCAAAGAAGGCCCATGAAGGAAGATGGACCTTCGTCTGTTGAGATATCCCCCATGGACTCCACATCAACAATTCTGGAATGCAGGGAGGATCCCTTAAACTCTGAGAAGTTGTTAAAGAGTGGTCAACTGTCCGAGTCCCCACTGACCCTCTGCAGATGGTCAGGGACGATGGTGACCGACAGCCGAGGGGGAAGCCACTTAGAAGGCCAAGAATCCTTAGTTGGAGTGCCAGTTGGCAGCTCTTTAGGCAGCGGTTCCACCACTATTGGCGGAGACATCAGGGTCGGCCAAGCCAGGACCGTTTTGGTCAGCTCCGCTGATGGAGATGACGTCGGCCTTTTAGGCAACAGCCAGGTGATGGCCGGCGTAGAAGCTGGAGTCAGCTTGATGCCGGTAAGCACCAACTGTTGCCACATCAAATCTTCATAGCGTCAACGCAATCTGCACCAAAGCCTCTCCTCATCTGAGGAGGATGAGGATGAAGAGTAGCTATGGCGCCACTTCCCGTGGTGCCGAGAGGTGGCGCCGAGAGTGGGAGCACCGATGTCAGTGAGACTGGCTCAACCCATGGGAGGAAGACCTTGACCACCGGGTGGAGGACCAGTGGTAGAGCTCAGAGGAAGTCAGCGAGTGCTGAGGCTCCTCCGGGTCTTGGTCGTCGACAAGAGGCGGTGGGTCAGCAGACTGATCTGTCCCTCCAATGGTCTGAGTCAGGATCGGAATCCTGGACAGGGAAGTGTCGGCCTCTTCAGTTGACACTTGGTCAGTCGGTTCAAGAAAAATCTCAGCCGGGACTTCAACCAGTTTCTCAGCCAACTGCCCCAACAAGGTTACCATGGAGCCGGTGGTCTGGGCCGAGGATTCGACCAAAGTTGGATCCGGAGAAGTGCAGGAATCAGCTCTCAACTAAGAGTGCTCCCGATCCTACGAACGATGGCAAGTCCCTTCTTTTTCTTTTTTGGACTCTTTTATTAGATTGAGATTTGTGCTCAGAGGTTCCCTGACCGAGGGTTGGCAGGGACTGACACAATTCCTTGAAGGACACCATGAAAATTGAGCCCAGCTGGAGTGGCACAAAGGCAGGAGCCTAAGAGGAATGAGCTGTGGCTTGGGCTGCCTCCTCCTCAAATGCTACAAGCTGTTCAGCGGACCCCACAGCCACAGAGACCACCAAATGGGCATCCTTGGATTTGACCGGCAGGTTCTGATCCGCCAGACGGCCCAGTTTAAGGTGAGTGAGATGGTCCTCCAGAACGGTTGGGTGAAAGGAATGACAAAAAAGTCACTGGCCTGAAGTTTGTGGTCATGCTCCAGGCGGTAGACATGTGGCATGCAGTTTGGTCCTGGACATCTTCTGCCCGCAAGGGCACCAGTGAAACCTGGGAATGGACTTATCATCCACGACGGTAGTGACTGGAGATCGAGCTGAAGATGAAACTCGTGAGAGTCTGAACGTCTTGGAAGTACATCCGAAGACTTAAGCGTGAGGGCCTACTCAATGCGGAAGCGGTAAGGAGGGAACCTGCTCCTTCTAGTGGAAAGGAAAATCTGGCATCATGGGGTAGAGTCAAGGGAGTTACCTCCCAGGTGGGTGGGAGGAGCCTGCTTGAAGACCTTCAGGTGAGCTCTTAAAGGAAAAGAACACTGCCAGAAGTGTGGATAGAATATCATATCCATGTCCCTAGAACAATCTCTCAGAGGGAACCAGAACCATTATATCCATAATTTCTGCATCCTCATCTTCCATACACTCTTGAGAAGGAAAAATCATTCTGTCCACAAGGAGATACCTCAGTCCTCCTCAAAATAAACTTCATGACCCTGGTCTGTGGGAACTGGTGGTGGGATCGGAACCAGTGAACCCAGGAGATAACCTGCAGATTGGATGGCCTGAATGAACTGCAGGGCTTTAGCAATGTCCTCAACAGAGGGCATTTTACTTTTGTCTGCTGGGAGCTCTTTTGCTTCTTCGCCAGGAGGTGCAGCAACATGTTTTTCTTCACATTTTTTTAAGCAGGTAATGTCTCTGAAGCCTGCTCAGTGGGTCTTTTGTGTTTACTGTGCTCAGATCTCTCATCAGTAGTTTTAGGGTCCAAGGAATCTTTTGCATATGTCTAATCTTTTCTCACAATTAGGAAAACTATGACTAGGACCCAGGCACTCCAAACACAAATCGTGGCAATCAGTCTTGGCAACGATTTGGAAACACTGTAAACAGTTTTTTTAAACCTATAGGTCCCATCTTCTTTTTTGGTTTGACATGCCAATTGGCAGCAGACTAAAAGAAAATACCAAGAAAGGGAAGGGAAAAAATAAAAATCACAGTAGATTCCCAGAGGATAAAAGGAACCGCGAATAAATAAAACTTGTATTTGTAAAACTGCAGTTGGTTCCTGAGAGAAAAGGAACCAAGCGCAAAATGGGGAAATCGCTCCTAAAATAAATAATAAAAAGGAGCTTTAAGTTAAATTCATCGAGTTAAATAGTGGCTGGGAACCGCTACAACAAAAGTAAAACTGAGAAGATCTCAGTTCCTGGGAACCGCAAAAGAGCCATCAGGAACCGAGAAAAAAACATACAAAAACACTAAGGCCCAGATATTCAAACTGCGCCAGTCTGAGGCGCAAGCCCCTGTGCTGCTCAAAATAGTTGCGCAGAGGTGTGGCCGGGGTGATATTCAAAGGAGTTGCGCTGTTGAGCAGCTCTCTGAATATCGCCCGAGCCACAGCACTTGCGCATGATGAAAATCTCAGCTACCGCAAGTTGCCAGAGTTGAGTA
The DNA here is from genome assembly GCA_016271365.2 of Neoceratodus forsteri. Taxonomy (NCBI): domain Eukaryota; kingdom Metazoa; phylum Chordata; order Ceratodontiformes; family Ceratodontidae; genus Neoceratodus; species Neoceratodus forsteri. The sequence goes on from CM057456.1 coordinate 658,727,244, forward strand.
CTAACTTTGGCGTGTGGCGCAAGTACCATTGCGCCCATGCGCAATTTCCGATATTCAAAAGGTGACATGCAAATGGGGCCTAATTTATGCAGGTGCAGGGGCCATTTGCACTTCTTTTTATGGCCCCATTTGCATGCCATTTGCATGTAGGTGCGCCGATCCCGAGGACTTGCTCCTGGCCACCCTGCCAGGCAGCGGCGTCGGGGACCGGCGCCATACTGCAGCCACGTCGCGGGCATCTGCATTACATGCCCCCCCTCACCTCACAGCAGCCGATCGCGGGCAGAACACATACATGTCGCCCCTCAACATCACCCACAGCCCGATCGCGGGCAGAACCTGATAAACCCCTAGTGCCCGATGCGGGCAGAATGTCAACCCTCCCCCAACCCGAATAACTCCCTGGTGGTCCAGTGGACGTGAAGCCCGATCAAGGGCAGAATGTCACAGCAGTACTTCCAAAACATCTCCTGGTGTTTTAGTGTCTCTACCTACCTACCCACGGTTTCTTCCACCTCGCTTTCGCAGCCGGGCGGTGATGGCATCTCATTTCCGCCAGCTGCTTCGCCGATTGACTGTTAGACAGACGCTTGATTGGTGCAGAGTTGGCGCCAATGGGCTGCAGTAGTCTATACCGCATATGACAGTCCAGATTTGCGAATCATTCACAATCTGACTGTCATGCGTACGATAGCATGCCTCATTGGCTGTAGCCTGCACTACTGGGCGTGTAGCCCTACCGGACAGTCAGTCGGCGGGGCGCAGGCGGTGGATGCTGTCGTCACGGCTGCGGGGGGAGCGGGTGGAGGGGCTTGTGGTGGGTGGGTGGGGACACTAGACACCAGGGAGATGTTTGGGGGGTTCTGTTGTGACATTCTGCCCGCGATCGCTTCACGTCCACTGGACCACCAGGAGATTTATTTCGCTGGGGGAGGGTTACTATTCTGCCCGCGATCGGGCACTGGGGGTTAATACAGGTTCTGCCCGCGATCGGGCACTGGGGTTTACAGGTTCTGCCCTCGATCGGGCACTGGGGGTTTAATACAGGTTCTGCCCGCGATCCGGGCACTGGGGGGTTTAATACAGGTTCTGCCTGGATCGGGCACTGGGGGGTTTAATACAGGTTCTGCCCGCGATCGGAACTAGGGGGTTTATGAGGTTCTGCCAGCGATCGGGCTGTGGTGATGTTGGGGGCGACATGTATGTGTTCTGCCAGATAGGGCTGTGGGAGGTGTGGGGGGCATAGCTTTCGATGCCTTGATCGGGCTGTGGGAGGTGTGGGGGGCATGTAACTGTGATGCCGCCCATCGGACTGTGGGAGGTGTGGGGGCATGTAACTGTGATGCCGCGATCGGCTGGTGGGGGAAGCACAGGGACAGAGTTGGGGGCCAGCCAGGGTGGCAGCTGCTGTGTTGCGCCCTGCAATACAGCAGCTCACCTGTGGGTGGCCCTCAACCTTATTCTTTGGCTCAAGGTTGTGCAGGCGCAGGTTGGGGTTATGAACAACTCTGCACAACCCGACTGAATATCAGGGTTGGCGCAGGTTATGCATGGTTCCTCCCTCCTGTTGAGCATGCATTCATTTGCATTGCTCTTTATGCAACCTGTTGCCAGTGGATAAACTGCCTCGCTGAATATCATGCAGAATGGCGCAATGTAGGATTTCATGCATGCTCAACCCTGTTGCGCATGGAGCAACCCTTTTGAATATCTGGGCCTAAATATCTAAAAACACTAACTAGAGGCACAAAACTGACAAAATAGTAAAATTACAACTTTTTTGATAGCAATAAACAAGCTTGCAGTGAAGTTGCTGAAGAAAACTCTTTGGGGTCTCTAGCTGACTGAACAAAGAAAATAAATCTCACTGTTAGATGGAACAAAGTCCACCTAGAGGCATCAGTTTGAATGTAGCATTCTAGTTCCATTATTTGCATACATTCCACATTATATCACTACAGCTCTGGAGCAGTCAGAGATTCTGTGCTAGAAATCCAAAATTGGTTGGCGCTCATGGTGGAGATGCGAGGGTGCGGCAACAAGTCCACAGGAAGTTAAATCCAAACAAAGAAAGAACGCCGCGCACGCCTTAATCAGTTGAAGTACACAACACAGTGCGTAATGCAAAAAAAAAAAAAAAAGGTGCAGGGTGCTGCATTAAAGAGCTAGTGTACTGCTTGGAATTGATAGTAATATTCAGATGCAATCAGCTATCACTTCCAGTATCTGAAGTATTTTTTATTTTCTGTTTGTCAATTAGAAGATGTTCCACCTTTCAGTACTGCGGTTATGTGTGGAACAGCACTCTGTCTGGAGGGAAAAAAGTCAGTTCTGTTCCTCCCACTACATCGTCAGAAATGAGACCAAACATCTTGAGGCACCACAGTCCTTGCAATCTGAGCAGTGACTTTCACAAGCTACCAGTCAAAATGCAGGAAATTGTGACATCACCAGTAACTAGGAAGAGACAGTCCCTTCTGCTTCATGTGAAAGTGAAATCTGGCAGAGAGAAATGGTTCTCATTGGTTACTAGTGATGTCATAGTCAGTGTGGGTTCAGTGTTGATGTAGTGGGAGGAACAGAACTGACTTTTTTCCCCCTCCAGACAGAGTGCTGCTCCACACATCACCCCAGTACTGCCAGGTGGGAAATCTTCTAATTAGCAAGCAGAAAAAAATAAATACTTGAGATATAAGAAGGGATAGCTGACTACATCTGTAAGTTATAATTAATTGCAGGCAGTTTCCAGGCAGTACACTAGCTCTTTAATAGTGCAAAGTCACAGAGCCAAGAGCAAGTACCCAAACAACATTACTCCCACGCGCTTCGACTTTTAATGATTCTTTCTCAGGTGAGGAAGAATCGCATACACAGTCTAGTTTCGCCCCTCCCCTTTCTCTCTGTCTGACCTTCCGCCTTCGCCCTTTTCTCTTTTGCCCCTCTGCACCAGGTCTTACTCCTAACCAATCTGCTTTCTTCCTCACTCCTAGGCTACTCCAGTCAGCGCTACACCCCCCCCCCCCAGAAACAGGGAACTCCAGGAGCAGAAAGAAACAGGTAGAGAGCACTCCTCAATGGTCGGCAGACTGCTACAGTACCTGACCTTCCTAGCCCGTCGCCGCTTACACGCCCCCCTCCCCTACCCTTCTCGGCAGAGCTTTATTTTGTTTTGCTCTGGGTGGTCATGTGATCCCTAGGTGGTCACGTGCCTGGTCTAACTCCCCACTCTCCCATTACCAGGTTATCACCTCTAGCCACTAGGAGCCACTGTTGACTCCCTTCTCCTATTCCTGCACTAATCCTCTCTGCCCACTAGGAGTCACTGCTGAGAGCTGCAACCCTCCTTTTTGCTCTAACAGTTTAAGCTTTTCACAGCCCATTACTCACGCTGCACAACTACACACAACCTCCATTTCTAATTCATTTCCTTGCCTGCTACCATTGTCTAGCACTGGATTTGAACTGCTGACCCTCTACACTGTAAAAAGTGTCACTGTTGCTGTGCTACTCCAGAGGTTACAGTATACCAACAACTTTAGGTACTCTTAAGCTTTCATTCCTTCCCCCCATATGCAGGGTTGCACCTGCCGTATGATCCCACCTCCCTCCCCATAAGGCACTGAGGTAGTGCTGAAGTACCAGGGGCTACTGGAACCTTCATTCTGTTTCTATCTAGGATAGCACTGAGTCATAAAGTATCCCCAATGACTGTGGTGACTAAATACCATCCTTGCACCCCATGTGCAAAACCACCTCCCTAGTTTGATTATGGTTGCCTTGCATCTTAATTTACACCTGGTCATCTTGATAATCCTACAACCCAAATCATGTGATGATCCCACTTAGCACCACCTTTATAACCCCGTACCATGCAATACTGGCTATGCACTAGGCACAATTAGCTCACCCACAGGTTTGCACTACAGGGTTACACACCTTCACAAGTGGCTGCCATGGTTCAGCCACATAAGCATCCCACACCCACCCCCTTTCACTGATATGACCATACTTCACTGTAAAGCGAAGCTGGTGAGAACCAGTAGTCGGCACCGCTGATCTTACCTCAAGACTACTTAGGGCCAAATTCCTGTGCATTATGCTAATGTTACTATTAATATCAGAAAACATCCACCCGAACCCTGGCTCTCTGAGACAAATGGTGGGCTTCAATAGGAAGCAGGATGCGCTAATCAATTGCCTCAATTAACATATGCAGCTTGCTTGCCAAGGTTTGACGTGTTACACGTGTGCATCACCCAGCACAGGCTAGACATACTCGCAGTAGTAGAAACTTGGCTCACGCTAAGGATCCCCAACTCTGCAATTGATACAGATGAGTACGCCCTCTACAGACAGGACAGACGAGAGATGGTGGCTGTGCTATCTACCTTAAGGACACCCTCCAGGGGCACACCATTCCCTATCCAGGCATAGACAGCAATATCCAAGCATTAGCATTAAAAGTCTTACTAGGTACACACAAGGCTCTCACTATAGTGTCAATCTGTATCCCCCCCCAAAGGGCAGGTGGTTGGCCTGAAAGGGGTTGTAGACTAGTACAGTCACCTTAACCACAACTCGGAAGTAATTATGGTGGGCGACTTCAGCGTTAACTGGCTGTCCTTAGATGCAGCTCCCCACAAAGATGTATTATCCGCCATCAATGCTGCCTAGCTAGTAGACTCCCCCTATCAGAATAAATTATCGGACAGGAACAAAAACACTCCTAGACTGGCTGCTTACAAACTGGCCTGACAGAGTCAATAATACATTTGTCCTCCCTGACTCGATCAGTGAACATTGACCATTGCCCCATCTTATGTCACTGGTCAAATAAAGCTTTCAAACCCCCGTAAAAACTTTAATAAGCCGAGTATTAAAAAAAAGGGCATCTCGACTCACTAAGGTCTCATCTTAGGCAGCAAGACTGGTCCCCTACCGGTGCCTCAGAGGACGTAGACCAAGCCCTCGATTATTTCATTCATGTCTTCAATGTAGCCTGTGACATCTTCGCCCCACTGCACAAACACAAGATCAAGGGTGCCACTAATCAGTGGGTTACACTAATGCTACTTGGGCAGATGGCAAACAGAAATAACTTGTGGCACTGGGCGTTTGTCTCTGGCAAACAGGCTGACCTATAGGAATATAGAAAGGCCAGGAATACCTGCACATGTGAGCTATGTGCTGCCAAAAGCTGTCATTTTAAAGATGAGCTTGCAAACACGTGACGGGATAATCGAAAATTTTGGGTTAACATTAAGGAACTTATGGGGAAGGCCAGCAAAGCCACCCTGACCATGTTGGACATAAACAAGAGTGATTTCCCAAGACCCAAAAGCCATCGATGATGCTTTCAACACTGCTTCCATGGACCTTAGTAGTGTTCTTCTGCCTATTTCAAACCGGGTGAACACAATAAAAACAGCAATAACCAAAACCAATCCCAGGGTACCCCACTTTAAAGTCGTAACCAGAAAGGTAGCAAAAAAAATCTTTACAACATGTCCTTTGGAAATCCAGGACTAGTAGTGATATACTAGACCTCAAACTTATTGCCCTCACCCTCGATGAAATCCTCTCCCTGCTAACCCACATCCTAAAACTTATTTTTGCGCTTTGCCAAATTCCCTCAGCGCTGGAATGCCGCTACTGTAACACCAATACTTAAAAGTGGAGACAGGACTAGGCACTTTAATTATTGTCCCATATCCATCCCCCTGACCCCCAAGGCTTTGGAACAAATAGTGGCAGACCAGCTTGTTGATTACCTTGAAAAATAACGGATCCAGTGCAGCCATTGGCATGGTTTCAAGAAATCACACAACACTACCACTGCACTAGTTGAATTTACCAGCTATATACACAATGCCTTAGACCATGGCCTCATGGTGGGGAAAACCTTCATAGACCTCACCAAGGCCTTCAATATGGTAAATCATGAATTACTGTTAAACCACCTATCCATTACTGGGCTCTCCGAAGGAACCATAGGTTGGTTCAACAGCTACATTACCGAAAGAACTCAGCAGGTTAAGATAGGTGGTGTCTCATCAGAAAACCGGGTACTACGCACTGGGGTTCCCAAGGATCAATTCTGGGCCCCCTACTTTTCAACCCATTTCTTAACCAGCTCCCCATTGAATGTCCTGAGAAAATGCTCCTATATGCAGATGATGCTGTGATCTTTACAAGTAGCAAGGACCCATCACTCCTGGAGAAGCAGCTTCAGACACAATTTGCCTGTGTCAAGAATTGGTTTCTGAAGCACAAGCTGCTTTTGAATTACAAAAAAACAAAAGTTATGACTTTTGCAAAGTGTCTCAACAAAAACAGAATGTACAAACTAACTACAGTAAATAACCTTTGCACCCCCCTCGACCAAGTCCAATCCTTCAAATACCTAGGGGTTACTCTCAAAAGCAACCTTTCCTTCTCTGACCACATCGACAACGTCACCAAAGCCATCAACGCCATACTCTGCCTACTGCACAGACACAAGCACTGCCTTACCAACGGGGCACTTTGGACTGCAGTAGACAGCTCTGTCATCTCCATAGTTGACTATGGGCTAGTTGTCTACGGTGCTGCATCTGACACTGCCCTTAAAAGGGTATTATTTGCCTTAAACAAAGATTGCCGGCTTGTGTCTGGAGCCCACAGGCTCACACACATGTGACCTGTACGCCCAAATGGGGTGGCTGTATCTAATGAGTAGACTGAAATACCAGATCTGCTTGCTAGCCAAGAAAGCTACACTGTGCCTTACCACCCTGTGTGTCCAGGACCTACTGTGCCACCCCACTAACCCGCATCACCCCAGAGATTCTAGCAGCCACAAGTACAAGGTCCCTTTCTGCCGTATCTCACAGGGACAAAGGTCTTTTGCATATCGTGCCCCTAGCTGGATCAACTCCCTCCAAGGCAACATCATGTTAGAATCCAAACTAGGTCCCTTCAAGCAAAAACCTAAGGAACACATCGCTGCCACAAGTGGCTGCGACTACTCCTCATAGTTACGTTAGCCAACTGCCTTATTCCCCTCTCAGTGACTAGTTCGGGTACACCTAGCACTTTCTTGCCTGCTACCCCACCTTCTTCGCTACCAACACAACTCCTTCTTAGCACCTATCTGTCTGCTTCTCACCACCCACCTACTGCTAAATACCTCCTCCCTCTCCTCATCTGTATTCCTGGACGATGCCTCTATGGCTGATTTTGTTTTTGTTTTTTTTGTACTGGCACCCTGCAATTCATTAATCCTGTTGTCTGTATCCTGAGTATGTCAGCACTTGCCTCCTAGGCACTAATATGTTGACACCTTTATATCTTATGCAACATGACCGCTGTACCCCCCTCGACAGTCTGTGATTGTTCTACATCATCGTATTCCTAATGACAATTACTCAGATATGTATGCTATACACAGTACTTTTTTCTCCTCTGTTTAATTACCAGATAACCAAACTGACTGCATTTGTATTGTCTTTTTTCTCTCTCACTGGACGTGAAACCTTTGTAAAAGCGCTCCTAGCTCAAAGGTGTATTGTAATCCGAGATCTTAATAAATAAATAAATAAAATAAATCTGATTCTAAATTGACACTGCTTTTTCTTAACTCCTTTATATGGTGTGTGCAATTTCTTTTTACTGTGTACTGTGTCTATGCTATGCATTTTTCCCCTTTTCCCATTCCCCGGGTCACGCCTAGAAATGAGCCTCGACTCAGTGTGCCTTTCCCGATCAAACATTTTCAAATAAATAAGTAAATAAATAGTCAATGTCCTCATTCCACCTGACTCTCTTAGAATACACTCATAAATCACTCAAAAACAAACCTGGCTATTGCTCATATATGTATTCGATCTGTAGGTAACACTTAAACTAAACCTTTGTCCTGTACACTACTATACTTACCATCCCTATTCTTTTTTTTCCCCAATTGTTTAACCAGGAGAGGCACACTAAGCTGAAAGCTTGTTTACAGGTGCGTCCTGGGAGCACAGGGAAGTTAAATGACTTGCTCAGGATCACACAGTATGTAAGTGGGGCCTGTGAGATTCAAACCCAGGTCTCCAGATTTGCAGCTCAGAGCCTTAAACCACCAAACTATACTGCCTCCCTATTCCAGTTCAACTTTCTCAATTTTACAGATACACATATATTTTACTACATTAATGATTACTGTAAACCAGATATTGACAATGAATATAGTCGTATTTACTGAAATTATATGTCACAGTTTTATAGCAATAGTACAGATTCTTTAAGATCTGTCTTTGCAGTTTTTTTCCTAATCTTTTACCCAGTATTATTGTACAGTTTGAAATGTGTGTTAACTGCACTTCTGTTACAATGTATTGTATTATTCATGTTTTTTTTCAATAAAAATTTAAAGTGAGAAAAAAAGTGGGTGCAACTTTAGCTGAGACATGGACCAGGGAGAGGATAAGCATTAATCCCGACAGAGGAGGGCTCTACTGGGATTAATGCCTGGTTTGGGGGTGGCCGGGTGCTTCCAACTCACCAACCAGGCATTAATCTCGTAGTACAGCCTGACTCTGGAGGATTAATGCTCTTGTAACATGGGTACTGTGGTAGTAGGTAATGTTTTCTTATCAAGTGTCATATATTATACAGAAAGAGATATAGAGCGTTAAAGAAATTATTTTCTATTAAAATATCGAGCACTTCTGATTTCTTGCCAGCCATATTTATTTATATGGTGGTGTTTCTCTTCATTAATATTTATAGGTTTGTGGTTGAAAAGCTAGAGAATCATTAGTCTAATGGTGTGTTTTGTTTTCATAAGTATGCGACTAAAATCTTTTTATTTTACTCATAATATTCTGTTATCGCTGGCCATTGGTAATACTCGATTTCAGGAGGATCTACTTTGCATATTTTTACAATGTTGGCGGTCCGCAGATTGCTTTGGTACAGATGCGGTGCTCGCACTGCAATGTCGCTTGTAACGTGCTTTCAGGTACAATTGACAATTTGTGTGTCTGGTTCGCTTTTCTTTACCCATGTGGAGATCACGACATCTATGGGGGTACTCTTTGTTTGTCTGTTCTATGGGCACAGTTTTGTACTTGCTGCGGTGCTGGGGAATACTGCATGTGACGCTGCTCTTTAGTGGTTGTCTCAGGGATAGCAGGAGTGGGCACTATTGAAATCAGAGCGGGCATTACTGTGGCATTAATCCCCGCTGAAAAGTGCTCACGTGATGTGTTTGTGCCTATCCCTGTGCTCATTTTTCCCTGGTGTTAATAACCATGTTACAAACTGTATTGCTGCTGGAACACAAACTAATGGCAGTGAGCCAGGATTATTGAGTGCTGGAGAGGACAGGAGAGGAGAGGGAAGGGGAGGTGAGGAGGCTGAAAAGACATAAAATGGGAAGAAATTCATCATACATCTGAGATCCTGTATGTATGTTAATATTAATTAGGAAGGCACAAATAACATGCCATTAATAACTAGGAGAGAAATCAAATGCATCTTTAACTTAATGCCAATCTTAGAACCTTCCTTACTCCCACGGTAGATGTCAACACGCAATTAACCAGGTCACTATCTCATGGAGAATTCCTACTCTCTGAACACTCTAGCTACACAAATACAATCTTTTTTTTTTTTAAAAAAACACATTTCATTACATTTTCTGTCAAACAAGTTTAAAGAACATAGTCCATGCAGAACAAAGCATGTTTATATACAATACAGCAGCCCATAATTATATCATTCTTCTCTAAGGTTATTCTCAAAAACAACTACAGTGCAAGCGCTAGCTGTGCATTGTTGTAACTGTACATCATGGCTTAACCCTGCTATATTAGCATTTTTGTTAAACCTTTTTTGGTCTATTATAGGCCTTAGGTTTATCCTGTACAAGGTATATTTCTTGTTACTCGTAACTAGTTAGACAATTCTTTGTCTATGTATCTCATTTAGTCACATTAACTGTATCATAAACCTATTTTTCTGTACTTGTTCTCATCAGGACACACCTGAAAAGGAGCTGTTCCAGCTCAGTATGCCTTTCCTTCTGAAATACAGTAAACAAATCATAAATAAATACCTGCAGCATTACTTTGTTGAAGTAACACACATCTGGCTGAATATGCGGTTATACCATGTGTTCATAAAAACATACACAGATTCCAGACGAAGTATAAGCAGTAATGCTCGTGATGTTCAATCAGGCTTAAATATATTAAATGCCTTAGGGTGAGCAGCCAAGTTAGAGGCAGAGTCTAGTGCCTACATCACACAACAAATCTGTATCTTTCTGCATGACCAGACACTTTGGAGGGCGTTACTGCTCTTGTGAAATAGCCCTAAAAGGTTAAAAAAATTAACAAATGTAACACATAATCAGCTGCAAGAGACAGGCTGTCAGCTGTGATGAAATAAATGGACACTACAGTATATGATATGACTGCTGCAAGCTATTTAGATTGTTGGATAGTCCCAGCCTGTTTTCTAAATTAATTTATTCAGTTCATAGGAAAATTCTAAAACTATGTCTTGTCCTGGGATGACCGCCACCTTTAGTTTCTTTGTTCTTCTTGTAAGAATAGACATACTTTACTTTTTATACCAGTGCTCGAGTTGACTGCTGCAGCTACACAAAAACTGGTGACTCCTTATCCTAACGCACTGCAGCCTGCTTTTAAAATGTCGTAATAACCTTGTATGTGCCATAATACCTCAATATTGGGTTATTACGGCATTTTTGTCCTTGTGCTGTCCCTGTTGTCAACTCATACTCGCTCAGTCACCAACCACAAAAAAACTGTACTAATTTATTACTATTTTTTTTATTTACAAAATGTTTCACCAGGAAAGACAACATGAGCTGAGGAACAGCTGGTTTCCAGAAGCATCTTGGGGGGAGTGGGGTACAATGGACGGGAGACAATTAAAGCATAACATAAACACAGTACAAACTAAAACAAGGCAGGTACTGAATATTACATCACAGAGTGGAGGATTACAGCACGATATCACATAAGCCATCTGGCCAAGTTGAGCAGACCAGCAGCTGGGAATTTACGTAACCACCCAATGCCAAAAACCAGAGGCCAGGTGGTAACAGAACCAGTGAAGTGCAGGGGTGCTTTGGCAGCAAGGCGCTAATAAGTGCTAGTGAAAACCTAGGGAAGCAGTGGGGAGGGAGAGGGAAGGGGGGAGCGTTGGGGAGATAGGGAACCTGGTTAAAGAACCTCCTTCAGGATGCAGAGAAACCCTGCTAGGAGGGCAGGACCAGACAGGAAAATTTGGAGGTGAGAGAGAGATAGTGGATTTTATGGAGTTAGAGAGTGGGGAGCATAGGGAGGGTGAAGGGGGGGCTAGGAGCAGGAGCAGTTAGGGGAATGGAAATTGTGGAGGGCTAGGGAGAGGGATGAAGGGGACGAGGAAAGTCAGATAGGAGGAGGAAGGGAGTTTCAGAGTTTAGGGATACGATAAGAGAAAGCTTCTTGACCAGTGGAGATGTGGCGATGAGGGATAGCTAGGGTGTGAGTGTACCAGTTATTATATAAAATAATGCCTGTGCAAGGTTTGTGTTATGAGGATTTTTCACACATCCTCGGGATGTGATACTCTCAAACTGCCTCAAGCTTCACTCTCGGGGTTTAAGGATTATCACTTACCTTAGGTGTATGAATAATCCTCATAACACACACCTGCACAGGCATTATTTTCTACATAATAAGTGGAACAGGTTCAAGCAAAATGATACGCATGTACATCTGCACAGTCTATATTTGTAAGGGCAGTGCTTTTCTATGACTAATTTTATACATGAATAACTTTTTAAAATTCCTTTTAGCACGTAGATTCTAAAATGCTTGTGAAAATGATAAATGACATCAATTACAGAGATAGCAATATTACACATGTGACAGTTTTATTCAGCAAATCTGGTCTGCCACCCTGTTTTGACAGTTTCACATACTCCGAGTCAGTGTCTCTGATCCATTTTCTTCGGCTCTCAAACATCAGCTCGTTATGTGGCTCTGCAAGGTCACTCAGGCCTGGGATTTGGGATGCTGGAGGAAGCTGAGGGGGTGCATTCTCTGATTTGTCTGTCGGCTTTCGTGGGGGGTGATAGAACCACTCTGCAACAGAGGGATTGAGAAGTCTAGTATGAGTAACTCTGTATACTGCAGAATGATGCTTTACACATCGCTTACACCATATCCGAAGGGTCAGTGTAATAACTGAAGCCAAACTGCAGTACAACACAAAGGAATTGGCGCAGATTTTCTTCAGCTTCCCGAAATACATTCTGAAATCTACTATTTCAGTATAGTTAGTATATGATTACTCTGGTCTGTATGGAAATCCACACAGTTTTTGTGTAGTACGACAATTCAAAATTCATGAAAAGTTTCTGTAGCATTGTTCTGACATCACAAAAATACAACAACTTTTTTTCCTATGAAGTTTGTGCACAACACTCTCTCCTTGTGCCCCTTTTTTAAGCTCAGGGAACCCGGTAACCACTCAACACGTTAAGTGACTTCTGTTTACCAATTTTATTTACTATTTAGTTTGAGACAGTGCTGAAGTAACCCTAAATTTAATATAGAAAAGTCCTTACTCATTGTGGTGTTAACCTCAGCAACATAAGTAGAACTAGAATAAATGATGTTGTCAGCTGCATCTAAAATTGAATTTGAACGTATCATAACTGAAGGAAGTGTATTGATAAAAAAAAAAATAACAAAGGTCTTAGGATAGATCCTTGGTGTACACCATCTGACAGTACCCTAGTACTGGAGTGAGGGCCTTGGAAACTAACCCTTAATGGTCGTATGCTCCGATAACTCTGGAACTACTGTATGTACAAGACGAGCTTGATAATCCAAAATTTTTCAAACTATCCAGAAGCATAGATTTACAAGGTCAAAGGCCTTGGACAGGCCCACAAAGACCAGGCCAATGAGAATGCTCCTATCCATAGTTCAACAGACATGGTTGGTGAACGTAAAAAAGGCCATGCTTGCACTGTGATTTTGTTGAAATCCATGCTGCTTCATGGCCTGAAGTTTGTAGGTTTGCAAGTATTCAATAATACTCAGCTTACTGAGAGCGGAAATAATAGAAATTGGTAAGGAATCATCTGGATTCTTATTAGAATTAGATTTTAATATTGGGGATATGGTGATGTTTTTCCACAAACTAGGACAACTTCCAGTAAACAAGGATAAATTAAAAATAGTAGTCAAGAGGTGGTAAATGTTACCAGCTACAAGCTTTAAGAATCTGTGTTCTAGTCCTTCCAAACCAGCACTCTTATTAGCTGAACAAGTTCTTTAACATTTTCAGAACCTGTACTGGTTCAATTACAAGGGAGTAAACTGGGGGGAATATATTTGAGTATATCTGGTATTGTAATGCCTAGTATATTTGCATCTAGCTTATCAAATACAGTTTTGGTGTAAAAAAATATATATTATTTATGACAAATAACATTGGTAACACTGGCAACAGTTCTGGGAGCGAAAGTTCTTTAAATTTGATGGACTGCATCTGACTAAAGAGGGAGTCAGTGCATTGGGGCAGAAGTTTGACGTCTTTGCAGAATATTTAAACTAGCAAATGGGGAGAGGGGTGCAGCACCCCATACGTCGAATGGGAAGAACACCCTTCCCCCCTCAGCTAGTGGTCAAACAGGAATTCAGCGTGTTTGCCATTCATTTGCATCACCAGGTAAGAAAAGGTTTGTCTCCATACGATGCACAGGGTAATGCCAACTTCACCCAACAACTAAACACACCAAAATCTGGCCAATGGAAAATCAGTACACAATGCTCACAGCCTGGGAAATAAGATCCCAGACCTGCAGGCAATAATGTCAGAGGCTAAACTGGACATAGTAGCAATTAGTGAGACGTGGTTTACCAGTAACCACACTTGGGAGACTTCAGTACCTGGCTATGTATTGTTCAGAAGAGACCGAGGTACAAAAAGGGGGAGGAGGGCCTGTATGTTAATGAAAATATCAAAGCTACAGAAATTCAGAATACACATAAGGAGCCAGAAGAACTGTGGGTCACCCTGGAAACAGGAAATGGGACAGCCATAAGAACTGGGGTTGTCTACAGGCCCCCAGACCAGAGGGAGGACATAGACACATTACTGTTAGAAGATATACAAAACATGACAGCTAAAGGGAGGTTCTGATAATGGGAGACTTCAACATGCCGGATACAGATTGGTCAATACCAGCAGGAACATCTGCCAGAACTAGACTCATAGTGGATTCCTGCAGGGGAGGGCCCCAAACAACTGGTACAGCAACCCACAAGAGACAGGGCTATCCTAGATCTAGTACTGACTAACAAAGAAGGGATCACAGATCTCCAGGTAGAAGGTCACCTGGGGCCAGTGACCATCACATGGTATGGTTCAATTTGGCTACTACATCTAAATCATCCCATTCCAAGGCAAAAATATGGGACTTCAGAGGAGCTGACTTTGATAAGATGGCCAACAGAGTTAAGCTAGCCCTGGCAAAAGAAACACAGGTGAGGGGTACAGGCAAAGTGGGCAAGCATTATAGGATGCACATTGAAGCAACATCCCATTGTGTTAGACAGAAAAGGAAGTGCAAAAGAAGAAGGAAACCACTTTGGTTCTCAAATACAGTAGCAGAAAAGGTCAGGAGCCAAAAGGCTGGCCTTCAGGAAATATAAGGGAACACAGCGGATGAAGATAGGAGGCATACCAAACTGCCCTAAGGGAAGCAGGTAAGGCAGTAAGGCAGGCAAAGTCCCAAACTGAGGAAACACTAGCGTAACAGTAAAGAAGGTGACAAGACTTTCTATAGATACATTAGTGAAAGGAGAAAGTCCAGAGGGGTATTGCTAAGCTTAATGGAGAAAAGGGAGCATGTGAGGAGGAGGACCCTGTAAAGGCATCTATCCTAAATAGATACTTTTGCTCAGTATTTACTGAAGAGAAGGTAGGGCAGGGCCCACAGCTCAGCACCATGGACACAGGGGAGGGAGGTGAGCACTACTCCTTCACAAAAGAAAGGGTCCTACAAGAGCTTGCTAAGCTCAGGGGTGATAAGGCAATGGGACCTGATGGCATACATCCCAGGGTACTTAAGGAGCTAAAGGAGGAACTAGCAGAGCCATTAGCAGAATTGCTTAGTGAGTCTCTGAGCACAGGAGAGGTCCCAGAAGACTGGAGAAGGGTTTATGTGATCCCGGCCCACAAGAGTGGTAGCAGGGAGGAGGCGGGAACTACAGACCAGTCAGTCTTACCTCAGTAGTGGGCAGATTATGGAGGCACTTAAGGAAAGGATAGTGCAACACCTGGAATCCATAGGCACAGGATCCAAGACAGCATGGTTTACAAAGGAAGGTCCCGCCAAACTAATCTCATAGATTTCTTTGACTGGGTAACCAGAGTGGTGGACCAAGGGGAGCAGTTGATGTCGCCTACCTTGACTTCAGCAAAGCTTTTGACACTGTTCCACATAGAAGATTGATAAATAAGCTGGGTAGGCTTGGGTGGGTCAGAAGTTGGATCAACTGGGTGGCAAACTGGTTGACTGGCAGAAAACAGAGAGTGGTGGTAAATGGTATACAGTCAGAAGAGATGCAAGTCACAAGTGGGTACCTCAGGATCAGTCCTGGGGCCAGTCCTATTCAACATCTTCATTAGTGACCTTGCAGATGGACTAGAGGGTAGGCTTGTCTGTTTGCAGATTACACCAAGATTCTGCAACAGGGTAGATGATCCAGATGGGGTGGGCAGAATGAGAAGAGATCTGGATAAACTAGCAGAATGGTCAGAAGAGTGGCAACTGGGATTTAATGCAAAGAAGTGCAAAATCATGCACATAGGGAAGAGAAACCTGAAGCCACTTATAGGCTGGGAGGGAGTTGCTAGCAGTCACAAAGGAAGAAAGAGACTTGGGCATCATCATCACTGATGACCTAAAATCATCCAAGCAGACCTCTAAAGCAGTAGGTAAGGCTAGGGGGTGTTAGTGTATTAGCAGGGGTATCACAAGTCGTAAGAGGGAGGTAATAATCCCTGTACAAGACATTGGTTAGGCCTCATCTGAGTACTGCGGCAGTATTGGAGGCCACACTCACAAGGACATTAACTAAATTGAGGCAGTCCAGAGAAGGGCAACCAAAATGGTGCAGGGACTGCATCAGAAGACATATGAGGACAGATTAACGGAGCTCAATATGTATACCCTTGAGCAAAGGAGGGAGAGAGGTGATATGATCGAGGCATTCAAACACCTTAAGGGCATAAACAAGGTGAAAGAGTCTAACGCTTAAATATAAGAAAAATAGCAGGACAAGAGGACACAGCATGAGATTAGAGGGAGGCCGATTAAGGGGAATGTGAGGAAATTCTTTTCACAGAAAGGGTGTAGATGCATGGAATGGCTTACCACAAGAAGTGGTGGCTATGAATACAGTGCAGGGCTTCAAACAGGCATGGGATAGGCATAAGGGAGCAATACAAATGACTATGAATAGATAGGTCACTGACAGAGCAAAGGCCGATGGCACATTTATAAGGTAGAAAAAAAATGGGCAGACTGGATGGGCCTTGCGGTCCTTATCTGCCGTCAACTTCTATGTTTCTATTGGTTGTTTCCTTTCTTACAGGATCAAACTTCTGACTGATGTCCAAAATATTTCAGGGCTTCCTAGTGAGTTATTTTGCTTGATTTGAAAATATTTATATAGTCACATAGGAATTTTTACTTACATGTATTTCTTAAATTACTATACTTATTCCAATCAAATATTTGTTTACAAATTGACATTTTTTTCAACATTTATCTCTGTTTCACTGCAAACCAGGATGAACTACCACTGACACACAACAGTAAACCAGATTATGAGCACACCAATAGGACAGCATTTTTCCCAACCAGATCATTCCCCTCTGACCTGTCTGTCCTAATATTAAGAGTCAACTAAAAAAAAAACAAAAACACAGGAAGGTTGGTCTGTCACGCTATGCTGGATTACCATGGACGCCAAGCACCCAGGTTCGGGAAAGGACCAAGGGCGCTGGAGGGACGGGCCGGGTAGAAGGATGGAGCATCCCAAGGACTGCCTCTCTCTGGGAGGGAGGGTGGGGGAAGTGTCCCGCGATCGATGACCCTGGGCGGAGGCCGGAGTCACAGCCACCGCACTAGCATGCACAGGAGGCGGGGTGGATGCTGGATGTCATTGTACTACCCCGCCTTCCCCAGAAAACCAGAAAAAAGGACAGCTGCCGGCTGCCTTCAGTGAAGCCCACCACGGCTTCAATTAGCCCCTCAGGCCAGCCCTCCGACCTATCCCGAAGACTACGGTGTGTAGAGGAGCGCCACAGCCCCGCCATGGGGGGAGAGCCACAGGGTTTCAGAGGGCTCGCGGCCGATATTAGGGGTCGAAGTCCGTGGCCCATGACTGGGCCAAAAGTACCAGGTGACTGGCGGCTCAGGGAGGAAAAAATAATAATAAAAAAACACAAAAACAATACAGGAGAGAAAGACACAGGAATTAAACTATATCAAACTATTTAACTCGTACTATATCAGACTCAATCCAGACATTGGATTTACGATACACTATGGAAAACTGCAGTACTCTAAGGCACTTTTACCTAAACATTAGTTTTTGCCCCAAAAAAAACACAGAGACAAATTTTGTGTCTCTTGGGTCATTACTATCTGTGCTCCTGTCAGGATACCTTGCAGATTTACACTTCAAGACATCCATTCAGCCTATCTTACGGATCTATTTAGTTGTGAAGAGATGTTATTCCAGCTAAACATTCCCTCACAGCTATAGACCTGTTCCTATTCATTGCCCACCTATCCTTCCTTTTAAGTCCTTTTAAATCTTCTCAGGATCCTGTCATAAATTATTTTGAAACAATACATTGCAATGTATAAAGCTCCAGCTTCTTTTGCTCAGTTTGCTATTACACCTGAAGAAAGGAATTGTGGGGCCCTGAAATCTTGTGTACTATACCATCTTTGTACAAGACATACCTGTTCGATGGGCCAATAAAAGGTATAAAACTATCCAGAGACTCCTCACTACCCACATCAACTCATCCATGTTAACTTTTTTTAAAGTGCCTAAAATGCATGATTTCAGGTTGAATTTGTTGGGTTTTGCTGCTCCATGCACACAAAAAACAGGCAAATGGAGCCAGCAAAAGTTCCACTAGTATTAATTCTACTATTATTGATTGTATGAAACCAATCAAGAGTTGTGTGCTGACAACTATGCAAGACGCATTCTGTAAAAGTGTTCAGCAATGGCTTGCCTTCGCTTAGTCAGTGCCAGCAATTTGAAAAGATTTCTTGCTCTATCGCAAATTATTTATGATGCAGCATACCCTCCACTGCAGTGATTCTAATGTCTCACTGTCACCCTTGGTGAGGCCAGAATGCACACAGGGTACCTGTATACAAGAACTGAGCAGGTGCTGGCCCGGTGGCTCTGAGGGTTGAGGCACTGGACACCACACCTCTCACCACGCTGGTGACCCGGGGTCGGGAGCAACCTCGGGTTGCTGGGGGTCGGCAGGGGAGGTAGAGGATCGAACATCCGATGGACTGTTCTCCTCTCTCGGGAAGGGGAGGGTTGTCATCCCACTCCTTGGCTGCCCCCTAGTGGAAGACAGAGGACAGCGCTGGAGATCGAGAGACACAGAAGCTCTGAGACATGACATGCGCATGCCTCCACACACGCACATTCACGCCGCGAGGGGAAGGGGGTGTGTACAGGGAAGAAAAATGGAAAAAAGCAATATGGAAAAAAAGAAAGTTAAAAAAAGAACTGTGCAGGTAAGGCTCAGGTGGACTTTTAATGGATTTACTATGACCAAACCGGACATTTTTCAAAGTAATCAAAAATAGGTATGTTTGTTGTCATTTGCTGCAACATACAGTAGTTCGCATGAGTGCGCCAACTAAGATTTTATGAAATCATTACCCCAGTAGTTTAGCATCCTACGTTAATTCAATTTCATCCATGACAGAATTCTCTGACGTTCCCACTTGTGATAGCCGGCCCTCATTATTTGCATTTTTTGTAGCATTAGTAAAGAATCTGTTGATCTCCGATCAACTAGTAAGATAATCCAAACATTCTGCATATCCCATGGACTTGTTTCTCATATAGATTGTAGTCTTGTGTGACCAACAACACCTGATCACAAGTTTGCTGAAAATCATTAACTATTACCAAAAACAACAATGGACCCAATTTGGTTCCCTGCAGGGCCTCTACAGTCACACTGATCCAATTAGACCATTCACTGACAAGCTTCACCCACTATTTCCAGCTATTTTGGAACTCATCCAGCCATCTTACTAGGGTTGGGTGAATTCCCCAATCCGTCATCTTTCACAGCAGCGGAGAGTGGCTGATCATCTTAAAACTCTACTATAAATCAATCACTGCAACATCAATTGCCTTCCACAATTTCTGTTGCTACTTGACATTCATACATAAACCTGATCAGTAGGTGGTTCACTGAGCTTCCTTGAAGACATGCAGATTGGTTAGCATTCATTTTATCTCCACCCTGTTCTATAATCTAATCACAAACAAAGCCCTCAATTACTTTACTGATAATTTAAGTCTACCATGAATACTGCCCATCCTCCACTTGACCCTCTGTTGGCTCCTTTATATGGCTAGTAACTACAGAAGTGAGTGGCAGCAGTCACTGGACACTGGTGGTGGCACCTCACAGTGTGATGGTGGCTACATTCTGACAGTGACTACCTTGGCTGCTTTTGCCACCTACAGGGCCCACAGTGGGTAGCCCTTTTACTAAGGCATATCTGTGAGAAGAGGTGATGCAACTATCTCTTGGGCCCTGGCCAGCCAGTGACAGCAATGAGGATAGTCAGGAGAGGAAGCAGCTTCAAAAGAAAGTAGATGACCCTCTTGTAGAGTGGTAGGTGAGGACTATCAGTGCAGTAGTGTGTGGAAAGTGGGTGAAATTATTTTCAGTGATGAGCAATGGCATGTATCAAGCCTGGTGAGAATAGTGGGCAGAAGATCCAAGCAGGAACAAAGATCTGCAGGATGAGGATGGTTGCCGGCTTAGCAGTCTCACTTGGAGGTATCAGTGGTAAGTGACTAGGAGACTGATTGAAACCTGGGGAGTTCACTTTTTTTCAGGCAGCTGAGAACAAAGAGAAAATGCTGGGTCTTGTTGCATGTAATTTGGTTTATGGGTAGTTTAGAACTACTGGTTTTATAGCTTCTCTGGTTGCTCTGTTACAAGAACCAAATATGGGTTTCTGTGCTACCATACACACTTAGTACATCAACATAATTACTGCATCTCAGCTGCAAAAATCCCAGTAATCTGCTTTATTTCTGAAGGGGTTTAAAGTGCGACATATGCATAGTATTTCCAATGATATACTAGTTTTTTTGTGAGCTGTTTGGCTATGAGAAATGTGTCTTTCTTTACCTTATCTATGAACATAGCCTGCAGTGTTTATATATTTGTTTTTATTTAACATTTTTTCTAACTCAGAATAGCCAAACTGAGATTCAACATTTCCTTTCAAGTGGGACTCTGCTTTTACCGAACCTTACAGCTGAGACAACTAAAGCTCAGGGAGGTCAAGCCCCTTTCTCAAGGCTGTACAGTGAGTCACTGACTATGGTAGATTCCAAGGTGGCACCTCTCATTTCATCATTCAGCTTTTCACCAATAGACCCATGGCTGGATTAACCTGTATGCAAATTACGCCATGGCGTAGGGCCCCTGTGTTCAGCAGGGCCCCCTCACTGTTTAACTTAATTTATTTCTTTTTTCCCTATCCAGCAGACTACAGCTGCCAACCTCAGACCGGCCATACTTGCTGCACTGTTGAGTGGCTGTGGGATCATCACATTCACAGCATTGCCAAAAAAGAAAAGCACCCCGGTCAGGTCCCTCCCCACTCCGAGCAAGTCACTCAGGCTCTCTCTCTCGGGGGGGGCAAGCTGTACAGCACAGCACAGACAGAGTAGTCCATGATTGGTCCGCCCTGACCCCACCAATACAACCAACCATGTCTCAGAGATCTTCCTGGAGGTGTGGCTACTGGGGAGCGGGAATCTGCATGCATGTGAGTGGTGTCAGGGTGTGTGGCCGGGTAATGAGGAGTCGAGGACAGAGGAGGAGGATGAGTGGATAATGATCAGTCGGAGATCGTCTCACTCTCGATCGAAGAAGACTACAGACTACTAGTAGAGAGAGCTGGCCGGGCCGGAGTCGTCTGATTTGCCACCGTCCAGTGCTTCTTTTCGTCGGATGTTGATGATGACTCTGACTCCATGAGTTGCAGAGATGGCATGCTACTCATCATGTGCTGGTGACTGCAGTCAGTCAGTGCTGCTGCTGGGCCTCTGGTCCTGTGAGGAGTCCCGGCCAAGTCTGATGATCGACCAGTCTGTTAGGGCAGGCCACATCACCAGGTATGTTGTTACTTACTGTGTGCTAAGTGCCAACACTGTCATGTTGACTTTCTTACTTTGTCTTGACTTCAATGATTTTTGGATTTGGTGGATGATTTGGTTGGATTGGAAACGGCGGGAAGGGAACACTTAACAGCAGTTAATTGAATTGAAGCAAAAAAATGACTAAAAAAACAGAGAAAAGAAAATAATTGCATTTACATGGGGGTGAGGATTAGTTGCTACTGCTACTAGCCTGGGCTCAAGGGGCTGCAAGATTCAATAGCCATTGGGGGGGGCTACCAACTATATTCACTGCTTGAATTTGAATTAATTGATGCATCATTTATCAGAAATCTGGGAGCAAAACCACATTGCTCTGAAAGGATTCTACTTAGCTTCACCACTAAGTTAGAGGTTAATTGTTAAATTGATGAATTGCTGGAGTTTACGAGGTTTCTGCGTGCCTGGCACCGCAGAAAAGTGGGATGCTGGCATTTAGGGCCCCCCCCAGTCCCAAAATATGACATGGAGTAGGGCCCCCGCATCCATTAATCTGGTCCTGACTAGACCACATCTAAATGACCTGACATCAGGGTTGATTTTGTTAGTAATCAAACTACTGCAGTAAATGACACTACTTTTGGGGGTTACTGCTGCAGAAACATAAACTTAATGGTTTGAAAAGACTGCTATCTCATCTAGTCCACCTTTCTGCTGTCGTAGTGGTTAATCCAGAAATTCTTCTAATATTTCCCATGGCAAACTATTCCAAGAATTAATGGATTTGTAAACCATCATCTGCGCAGTGCAAACCTTAAAATATTAAACTCATAATAGGGGAGAACACAGTGTGCACTTAGAATTCTAGGCATTACTCCAGGGTGTGCATTAAAGGATTTTAATGCACGTCCCAGGGGTCGGCCTTTGGCCTCGTGCCTTAGCTTGCCCTTTTCCACACCTGGCACTTGGGTTAATATCCCAATACTGACAATGTAGTACAGCATGAGGGGGGTGCTGCACTTCTGAGGTGCCAACTTTCGGATGAGACTTTAAACTGAGGTCCCATCTGCCCATTCTGGTGGTAGTTCAGGTGGATGTTAAAGATCCCATGGCACTTATCGAAAAGAGTGGGCGAATTTCTCCGGTGTCCTTGCCAAATTTCCCCCATTCACTAAAAATACTACCAAGAGCTTAATCTGGTTCAAGGTCAGTCTGCATTCATCTGTGTGTGTGTGTGTGGGGGGGAGTGGCAGCTGCAGAAAGTGGGGTGATAGCTGTACACTCGAGCAAACTTGATAGACTGTGTGGCCGGTTTCTGCTGGCAAGTAGTAAGTAAGTTGCAAATGAAGTTTAACATAGTATCATAGCATGTAAAAAAGTACATGGATCTAGATTTGTTTGTATAAGTAGCACTCCAGGACAACCAAATATGAGCTGTAGTCGTCATAAGGCAATGACATCAACAGATTGGAGACTGTACCAGCTGAATTACTATGCCTTTATGGTGCTGTGTATTATTATTAATAATCTAATGCCTTATTATAGTTAAGTGTAAAAGGCTATAATCAGCTTGAAAGGTAAAGTCAATATGGAGTGTTGTGCTTAATTAAAATTCATTCGCTAAAGGATTTTATATATATATATGAGTCAAACTGTTCTATGCTCAATCTGATTCAAAATGATCACTGCAAACTGAGTAAGTTAAACAAAACTGGGCATTGGGCAAGTAAATAATAAGCCACGACAGGGTGTGTGTTAAAGGATTGTAATATATGGATAAGCCTCAATAATACTATACTAAGTTATCCAAAAATTTCTCAGTAATACATCACTACTCTGAATAATACTATCTGAAAAGTGATAATACTATCATTTTTGCTGATAATACTACAGTTGATAGGTCATCTCCACAGTAGTATTATCAATGGATCCATATTACAAAAAAATAACAGAAAGATAAGTGTTTTACAAGGCAGTAATATCATCTTGAGGTTTTGAGGACTTTAGGACCTCTCGAGCTTCGCTCTCAAGGTTCCATGTCCCTCAAACCTCTCAATGGTATTGCTGCCTTGTAATACACACTAATCCACAATCCACTCTGTACAGACAGTTGGTAAGACCACATCTGGAGTACTGTGTACAGTTCTGGAGACCCCATCTCTGCAAAGACATAGACAGGGTGGAGGTTGTCCAGAGGAGGGCAACCAAAATGGTGCAGGGTCTGCACCAGAAGACATATGAAAAAAGACTAAAGTAGCTTAAAGATCATGTGCAAAGGTTTTTTTAAAGCTTTTATTAAAAATATACAAAGCTGAAAATCAAGTCCTTGTGTCATGATTAATGTTTCCTGAAAATTTCATGCCATTTGGTTTTGTGGTTTTCTTTAAATCAGCATTTGTTAACTTGCTCTACAGTGGCTGAAAACAGTGGAATTATTTCTGTCCTCTCAGTCAAACTTCGAGTGCGAGGACATCATTTTGGAGTAGCTTGCTGTTTCAGATTCCCAATCTAAGCAGCACTCTGTAAAGTTTATGGCTTGCTGAGCTCTCCAGGTTCCTCACAAACCCAGTCTCTGGTTTGTGTTTAGACAGATCAGCTTAAAATATATCATTATCTTCCTTTACAAAGCTGATCATTTCAGTTCCAATGCTGAATTGAAGTAGTGGAAATCTTTTTCTGTGAGAAATCAGCTTGTCTGTATGCTCTGTTCTTTCTGATCAAACCTCAATTTCTTTCTAACTACATAACACAGGGCTGTTTAATGAATATAAAATAAATCTAAATTTTGTTCATTCACAGAAACAGTTTGTCTTTGATGTAGCCTTCATAAATATGTTCATGTAAGAACATTTTTTTATATCAGATTGACAAAACAGTACATGTGCTTGAAATACTGTAGCAGAGTGTGACAGGCACCTGTCTGAACTCACAGATTTCAGTTCTTTGGTGGTTTCTGTGTGAAAATGTATCATGTACGTGTACAACTAGAAACACTATGTGGCATCCCGATGCACTGTATCTCTGCCCCACAGTTGAGGCAGCTGCAGTCTACTGCCACCTGTTTCTGCCCCACAAGCCCCCTGCCTTCTGCTCCGCATGAGAGACTGCTGCATCCTGCTGGCCACTGTCTTCTCCCACACAGTCAGGGATTGTGCACCCTGCTGCCTCCATCCCCTGCCTAAAGAATCAGGGCTGCTGCACCCTGACACCCCCTGCCCAGACAGTTGGGGATGACGCACCCTGCTGCCCTCTCTCCTTCACCCTCACAGTTAGGGAAGCTGTACCTGTTGACCCCTGTTCCTGTCTCCACAGTCAGGGCCGCTGTGCCATGCTAAGCCCTAGTGTGCCAGGTCCCCTGCCTCCACAGCTGGGGCTGCTGTGCCATGCTGCCCTAGCCACCAGAGGTGGGGCTTTTGCTACACCCTGCTACCCACTTCCATTGCCCCAAATGGGCAGGGCTGCTGCACCATCTGTACCCCATCTCATAGTCAGGGTTACTGTACCCCGACGCCGGCTGTGTTCTGCACCACAGTCAAGACTTCTACATCATGCTGTCCTCTATCCCTTGTCACCAGAGACAGGGCTGCTGCACCCTGCCCCTTTCTACACAGTTGGGGTTGCCATGGCCTGCTGTGCTCTAGTTCCCCATGCCATTGCAGTTTGGGCTGCTGCACCATGCTGCCACTTGCCACAAGATGCAGGGCATTTGCTGCACCCTGTTGGATGCGTTACCTTGCATTTCAAATCAATACAAGTACTGTCTCTTATTGGATATGTGTTCAAAACTTTAAATCTGCCAGGCTGTAGGGACTGACAAATTTTAAAATTCACTGGTAGTCCAAGGACAAAAGGCTTGTCTAAAAGTAGTAGTCCTGGTGTTGAAGCTGGTAGTCTGGTTAAAAAAGGGGCATATTTTAAGAAAAATCAATAAATGTACAGAACAAAGTGTTTGTATGCATTTTTTTTGGGGTTAAATACTAATATTGTATGTTAACACTGACAGTCTGAAAATGTTTAATTTCTGTTATAGATCAAACAGAACAGAACCAGTGTTAGGCGAGAAGAGACTAAGAGGACAGAGAAAGCTGCAGTGCAGGCCAGGGTGTACAACACAACACACAATCAGGCAACTCAAATCACAACCCATCAGTCAGAATAGTGAGGCGGAGAAGAACTATCAGCAAAAGCGTCAGCCGGAGCAGTTGGAGAAGGAGCATCACCATCATCACCCGCAGCAGCAGCAGTAACATGGCCATAAACATGACGTGTGCCAGGACCAGACAGGAGCCAATGGTCGATGATAGGATCTGGATCAAAGCTTTCTAAACCAGGAACTTCCACAGCAATTTGCAGAAGTGGCTGGAGTGTTTCGTCAGTCAATCTTGTTCTTATTTTGCTTTTAATAAGATTTTGAATAGAAAACACTCTCACATTTTGCTATGGACACGCTCATAGCCATTAGCATTTCTATGAGGTCAATGATATGAGCTACTTGGGCCAGTCTCTGTCTCCGCAATCTTGAATAGACTAGCAAATATGGTTTATCACCTGCAGTGTTTAGTAGTGTTTTTAATGCAGCGTATTCCATTTTCATACAGCTTATTTGCTCTTCTGTGAAAAACTTGTGAAAGTATTCTAACAAGCTAGATAAGTCACTTGTCCCAAATTCAGCGAGTTCTTCTCAGGGCAGATCAAAATTTTTAAAAGCTGAACACCTTAACCATTTAAGTGGCTCCTCTGAGAAGTTCTGAAATCTCTTGCCAATGTATGTTACTGCTGCATCTGTTAAACTGTGAAGTTGTGTATCAGTGGTAACATTTATTTCTGGACAAATGCCTCTGAAGGTAAACGGAACAGTCCGTTCCTCCCCACGCTCTGAAACAATATCATCCATGCATTTCTCTTCATGACAGTATTGTTTCAGAAAGGATGTCATGAATTTTCCAGGCTTTACTTTTAACTCCATTAACTGGAGAATGCATGTCTCTACGAGTTGTGGGACTGCCAATAAAAGCAGGTCATCTTTTTGAAATGCAAGCGACAGATGTTTCAGAATGGGCAAGAAATCCTGAAGTATGAACAGAAATTTAACAAACTCTGCACTCTGGACATACTAACAAGCCAGCAGCTTAGGCCCTATGGTCTACTGAGTCTGCTCGATGATCAGTGCCTTCCCTGGGCACCTCTGCCCCCCTCCGCAAGGTGCTCCGCTCCCCAGTGAGGCTCTGGGATATACCTTCCCACTATATCTATCCCAGCCTTTCTTGAACCCCTCCACAGTTGTAGCAACCACCAACTCCCCAGGCAGCGCATTCCAGGGCTCCACCACCCTCTCAGTGAAGTAGTGTCTCCTTGTTTCCCCCTTCAGTCTCCCCCCCCCATCCAGCTTCATTGAGTGACAGCTGGTGGCCCCTACCTCCCTCAGCTGAGGCACCCCCTCAAGGCTTACCCTATTCATTCCTTTGAGATATCTGAAGATCTCTATCGTATCACTCCTATTCCTTCTCTCCTCCAGCGAGTACACGTTGAGCTCCTCCAGTCTCTCCTCAAAGGGCCTTTCCCCTAGCCCCAGTGTCATCCTGGTCATCCTCCTCAGCACCCTCTCCAGCAGAGCAATGTCTCTCTTTCAGTAGGGATGCCAAAACTGCAAGCAGTATTCAAGGTGTGGTCTAACCAAGCAATTGTACAGCAGAAGGCGAACCCTTTGACTCCTTGAGGTTATCCCCCTGACTATGCACCCCAGTATTTTATTTGCTTGGGCTGTAGCCCTTCTACACTGCTCAGAGTTATTCATTTTGGCATCCACTACCACCCCGAGGTCCTTACTCCCCCCTAGAAAGCTGCAGTGCCCCCCCCCCAGGTGTATACATGAGCTGGGTTTTTGACCCCCAGGTGCAGAACCCTGCATTTCCCAGCATTAAAGTTTAGCTTCCAGGCTCGTGACCACCTCCCCAAAGTCTCCAGGTCCTCCTGGAGAGCCAGCTTCCTCTCCTCCCCTTCCACCACCGCCAACAGCTTCGAGTCATCAGCAAAGAGGTTCATCCCACTCCTGATACCGCTTCTGATGTCTGACATATAGGTGTTAAACAGGAGTGGGCCCAGTACCAACCACTGTGGGACCCCTCTAATGACTCTCCTGGAGGATGATACCTCCCCACCCTCTGTATATGCCCCGCTAGCCAGTTTCCTATCCACCTGACCATCTTCCCCCACCCCCATATCCTCCAGCTTCCCAGTAGCCTGGGATGGCACTGAGTCAAATGTCATGCTGAAGTCCAGAAAAAGGACATCTACTGGCCTGCCCTGCTCCCGCGCACTCATCACCCCTTCTCAGAACTCCACCAGGTTGGTCTGACATGATCTGCCCTTAACAAAGCCATGCTGGCGATAATCTAGGTCACCCCCTCCAGCCTCTCCTTCAAGATGACCACCATCACTTTGCCCACTACTGACGTCAAGATAACCGGCCTATAGTTTCCCGGCTCCTCTAGCGAGCCACCCTTGTGTATAGGCACGATATGGGCCATCCTCCAGTCATAAGGCACCCACCCTGACTGCAGGGAGGAGTTAAAAAGGTCCACCAGGGGTGCGACCAGGGTATCAACCAGCTCCTTAAGCACCCTGGGATGGATCCCGTCTGAGCCCAGTGCTTTTTCCCATCTTAGGGCTTTGACGGCTTCCCACACCGTCCCACTGAGGATTCCAACATCAACTTCCCCCACTTCATCTGCCGGTCCCCCTTCCCTCTCCTCTTGCCGTGTCGCCCCCCATCCTCCTTGGCAAAGACTGAGGCAAAAAAGTAATTTAGTACCTCTGCCTTCTCCCCCGCCTCACCCACCTACCCACTCCCCATCCTCAGCCTACTAATCTGCCCCCTTCCATTTTCTTCTTTCCCTGATATACTTGAAGAACCCTTCTTCCCCCCCTTCTAATCCCCTGTGCCAATCTCAGCTCCGCCTTGGCCGACCTCATCACCCTGGTGACTCTCCTGGCTACCTTATCATACTCCCCCTTGGATATAGCTCCCCCGAGAATGTTTGTATCAGCTATAAGCAGCCTTTTTTTCCCCCCTCACCTCATCCTGGACCTCCCTTGTCCACCATCTCGACCTCTTAGTTTTGCACCTTTTGCGTCTCTCCCTTGTGCAGGCCTTGGTAGCCTCCAGGAGCCCCTTTTAATAATTTCCCACCGGACATCCGTGCTCATGCTTGGCCTGATCTCATCTAGGTAGCCCCAAAGATCCGTTCCATCCCCCGAAGTCTGCCCCTCTAAAAATTAACCATTGTTTTTTTTGTGTGTGTTCAAACCCACCTCCTAGGTCATGGGAGAACCAAACTGTGACGTGATCACTTCCCACCAGTGGGTCCCCAACAACTAGGTCCCTGATGAACTCACCATCTGACAGGACCACATCCAGGATGTGCCCTTCCCTCATCGGATCAGTCACCAGCTGGGCAAGGAACACATCCTGGAAGACGTCAAGCAGGCGCTGCGCCCTGCCTGATAAGGACGCCATAGTTCCCCAGTCTGCTCCTGGCATATTCTGGTCTCTCTCCCCCCTACCACAGTGGTCAGTAAGGTAGGCCACCAGGCCTTCCTCCTGTCCCTCCCCCCTGCCAGGGTGGTCTATATACTATTCTCATCTTCACCTGTTTACCTCCCTGGAGCCTGCAGGGTGACTAATAGTGCCTCCACCTGATCCCCCCACTTCCTCAGCCTTGCTTATCCCTAATGATAAATGCAACCCCCCTCCCCTTCCCTCCACCCTATCCCTTCTGCACATGATGTACCCTAGTAGGTTTAGGTCCCAATCATGTCTGGAAGTGGCCCAAGTCTCTGTGACAGCTGCCACATCCACACCCCCCACCAACAGCACCTGAAGTTCTGGCATCTTGTTTCCATGCTCCTGGCATTGACATCTCTTAGAAGTGCCTTTACTTTAGCACCACCATCACCAGCAGAGTTAGAGACATGTTTGAGATGCTGAACTACTGTGGGCAGATTGGCTTGGACAGTGTGAACAGAACACGTCTTACTCGCAAGCCAACGAACCTGCTTAATTGCACTGAAATGCGCAAGATCTGTGTCTATGACATGGACTATTTCCTGCAGCTGTCTTAGTTTCTTAG
Source organism: Neoceratodus forsteri (assembly GCA_016271365.2). Taxonomy (NCBI): domain Eukaryota; kingdom Metazoa; phylum Chordata; order Ceratodontiformes; family Ceratodontidae; genus Neoceratodus; species Neoceratodus forsteri. Next base: position 658,756,840 of record CM057456.1, read on the forward strand.
GACTGTAGTGGTAGAATTGAAACATTACTTTCAGAGTGTTTTTGACTTTATTAACAAAAGGATTTTTTTCCATGGCATCGAGGACTGCCAGATCCAGTTTATGAGCCACACAATGTAGAGGTATAACAGTTGGAACATGTTCTCTTATTTTTGCTATGATTCCACCTGTATGGCCCATCTTAACACTGGCTCCATCAAAGTTTGCTGAGACGAGCACTGGCCCAGGTTTGCTCACATCATTGTGGTTGTCAAAAGAGAGTCATGGATACCAATGCTGTGCTTATTGCTGTAAATGCACCTTGTGCATGAGACTGTTCCAGTGGCACAGCTTTAATCAAAATAGTCGTGACCTGTTTTGACGTGACTTCCACAAAGCGAAGAAATACATTTTCCCACTCAATGAAACTTGCGTTGGTACTGCCATCAGCAAGAATGGTAACAAACTTTGTATTTTTAACTGTCTGAATCCCAGTTTTAGACATGACAGCTGATACTGATGCACAGAAGTCCCTGGCTTTCTTGTCATAAGCATAATTACTTCCTAGTTTAATACCATTTTTGTCTTGTAATGCACATAGCCACTCCATATCAGTGAATGGAAGCAAATATTTAGTTATGACATATATAGTATTAAATAGGCGTCTCATTTTGTTTTTGGTGGACTTTTCCATTTGAGAAAACGTGTGATGTAACGCAGTTTCAGTAACATCAAAGCTAACTGCATGGTGGCCACTGTCATGTCTATACTGATTCTCACAGATAATATGTGGACTGGATTTCTCATGGGCTCGTAGTGATTCTGTTCTAAAATCATTTGAACCACTGGCAAAGATGTTTGGTTTCCTAGAATATGCAGGAACTGCAAGTGAAGGATATTTTTCGCACATTTTGCAAAACATTAAGCATTTGTCATTATCATATCTTAGCCAGGTGAACAGACATAGCCAGTGAGGCTGAAACAATCTAGCCCTTTTCTCTTAGTCATATCTTTCGTCTTTGTTTTTTTTTTTCCTCTTGGACTGAGACCATGGTTGCATCTTCTAAAGGTCGGTTTTTGTAAGTAGCTGCAATGACTGTGATGTTGATGCCACCAAATTGGTGCTGCTACTACCGCTGTTGCTGCCACCGTCATTGTCAATGTTTTGTGGAACCGCAACTGCACAGTTAGATAGTGATTTGCAGTACTGATCAGCTGTCATGTCTAATACCACAGATTCAGAATCCTTCTTTTCCTGACAGGGGCTTTGAGAAGGCACTTTATTATGTTCTATTCCAGATGAAGTAGAAGATTGCCTGGGGGAAGAGACGGAAGGGGATTTCCAAAGGAAAACCGGGTTACTTTGCTTTGTTTGCTTATTTTTCTGCATGTTGTATACTGTTAAGTAAATCTGGATAATAATATGTTATAAGTAACACAGCTCAAGTTTATTTTCCTGTAACGTGTGCACTGCAAATAAAGTAATATACGGATTTCGGATCTTGCTGTTTGTCTTTATTGCCTCTTTCTCTCTCCTTTTTTTTTTTTTTTGTAAATTCTTTTTCACAAGTCAGCCACAGGAGTATACAATGGGATGGGTGGGTCTGGATCACCCCTTCACTCCTTTACACAATCTCCTCACTTACAACAGCCCCCACCCATAACACGTCACACACACACACACACACACACACACACACACACACACACACACACACACACTGGCCTCTCTTATTTTGCTTTTCTTCACAATCTTTTTTTTTTTTTTTCATATTCAAGTTTTGTTTTTTGTGCGTGTGTCTTTCACAGACCAACTTGGCTGTAGGACACTGGGTGGGGGGGGGGTGGTGGTAAATCACCCCTTCACTCCAATACTTCTATCCACACAACAATGTCCTCTCTCCCAACACACAGCCCCACACACATCACTTAGGATTAGTCATTTTATTTACTTTAAAATATTTTTCTTTTTATCAGCTGCTTTATTATTATGTATTTAATTTAGACAGCAGTCAGTCAAACCTGCCCCTTTTGTATTACTGACAACACCAGAGCTCAAATTTAACGGAATTCCGGTACATTTTGGGTACCAAATTTTGTACTGGAATACCTGATTTTTTCCTGCACTCAACCCAACAACGGATGGCCCCAATCCCTGTCTCCAGTTGCTTGCCCCTCCTTCCAGTACTTTGGGACACTGGGAGCCCACTCCCAGTGTCCCAAAATGTTCCAGTAATCCCCTCTCTGTTTAAAAAAAGAAAACGGTACCCCGATGACTTTTTTCACGCAAAAAAGAAAACAGTCCCTCATCGTCTCCCCCGTCCCCTTCCCCATACTGACACTCCCACTGAGCAACCCACTATCCCACACTCCCCCCTTGCCCTATACTTGCCATCCAAGGTTGGCGGCTGTCATCTTCTGTGGACCGGGACACATCTGCACTCTTCACAGCCGAACCATGAACTGAGGAATCAAGCTACATGCCAAATAATGGCATTTTCAACTTATGTTGATATCGCAGCCATTTATCAATATTTTTGCACCAAATTTTCAACATGGGGTTTTTGGCACCCCACCTCATGAACACTGACACAGTCATTTCGTTACTCAGTCGCGAAAGGTGATTTTGCAGTCGCTGTGCAGAATCACCTTTCGGGGCTGAGTAATGAAACAACAGCATCAGTGTTCATGAGGTGGGGTCCCAAAAAGCCCATGTTAAAAGTTTGATGCAAAAATATTGAAAAATGGCTGAGATATGCATGGTTATTGAAATTTTTCTATGCATGCTCATCATTTCGGTAATTTTTAATATTTTCACTCCAAATTCACAACATTGCCATTTTTTTCACACCCCTCATGAACAGTACAGCTGTTATTCTTCACATCCTGCCCAAAATGTGTTTCTGCACCTGTGGCACAGAACGGTGTGGCTGTTGTGCAAAATTACCTTTCGGGACCAAAAAGAGAAATGACAGTGGCACTCTTCATGAGGTTGGGTCCCAAAAAGGCCAGGCTGAAAATTTGGTGAAAAAAATCTTAAAAATGGCCAAGTTACATGTGGGTGTTCAAAATTTTCTACAGACGAGCGTAACATAAAAACCCATTGAATTTAGGCGGAATACCAAAATTCTGAATCTGTTATTCCGCCAATATCATCCCTTTTTTTTCCCTTAAATTCGACTTCTACATAGAAACATAGAAACACAGATTTTGACGGCAGATAAGGACCGCTTGGCCCACCCAGTCTGCCCATTTCCCTACCTAATGGATAAGCTGCAGATCCTAGTTAACCAGCAGCCTACTTCTTCCTACTCCCACCCCCTAGAATTGCCTTATGACTGTCCCATGCATGCTTGAATTCCACCAGTTTTTGACTTCACAACCTCCTCCAGATGGCCGTTCCATGCATCCACAACCCTCTCTGTGAAAAATACTTCAAATTACCTCTGAGCCGCCCTTCTATCTTCAAATTGTGCCCCTTGTTCTTGCACACTCTTTTTTGAAAGATGCTACCCTCTTGGACTTTGTTGATTCCCTTGAGGTACTTGAAAGTTTCTATCATGTCCCCCCTCTCCTCCTTTCCTCGAGGCTATACATATTCAGCTCCTTAAGTCTCTCTTCATATGTCTTCCGTGCAGACCCTGCACCATTTTAGTTGCCCTCCTCTGACAGCCTCCATCCTGTCTATGTCTTTGCGGAGATTGGGCTCCAGAACTACACGCAGTACTCCAGATGGGGTCTCACCAACTGTCTGTACAGAGGGATAATAACTTCCTATTTTCTACTGGTGATGCCTCCCATGCATCCCAGTATCCCCCAGCCCTCCTTGCAGCCCTCTCACATTGCTTGCCCACCTTTAGGTCACCTGATATGACTACCCCCAGGTCCCTTTCCATTTTTGTTGTTGTTAGTATTTCACTCCATTGTGTACTCTTCCCTGGGTTTTTGTTTCCCAGGTGCATTACCTTGCACTTCTTAGCGCTGAATCTAAGCTGCCATACATTTGACCATTCCTCTAACCTTGCCAAGTCCCTTCTCATCCTTTCCACCCCACCTTGTGCATCAACTCTGTTGCAGATCTTTGTGTCATCTGCAGAGAGACATACTTTTCCTTCCAGTCCCTCTGCAATGTCGCTTACAAAGCACACTGAGCACTAAAGCCTCGTAGCTCCCTTGCTCTGTAATACTGTTCCTCTTTTTTTTTTACCTTAGGCAAACAACAGGTGATGCTCTTAGTCAAACTTGCCCTTTTTTTTTTTTAATTACTTTATCTCCCCATGGCTCCTGGTCGGATCCTTTCGTCCAGGCATCCCCTTCATTCTCCTGTCACCATCCGTCCACACCCGTCTCCCATTCAGGCCACCGCCTAGCTACCCCCATGGCTTAACCCCCCCCCCAATGGCAGGGTGGCAGGGAGCCCCACACTGCCCACCAGGACTGGATCCAGTACAGGTGGTACCCTTGGAGACGGTGCATGAGGCAGACAGCCATCAATTCGCTCAACCTGTGTGCCGTTTTTCCTTTTTCCCTTATGGTGGCAAGCGTGCAATGCCAACAATGGGTGTGCCACACGTGCATCCACCTGTAGTGCTCATGCCGGCTGCTCCACCTCCGTGCCCCATTGTATTGGCCTGGCATGCCAACACCTAGCCTCCACTAGGTGTCAGGCAAATGCCAGCCGCTGTTCCCCACCCTCCCTGGGAGAGAAGAGCAGTCCTCTGGATGCTTGATCCTCTCCCACCCTGGCCGGCCCCTAATGACCCGCTCGCACCGTGAACATGGGTTGCCGGCGTGGCAGGAGGCAAGACATTGCTGCCTCAGCCCTCCACACCACTGGGCCGGCTCCAAATGTGCCCTTTTTATTATGAGCAACTGCAACACAAAAGCCTCGCAGCCCACTTGCTGTCTTTTTTTTTCCTTAGGCAAACAGGCACTTAGTCAAACTCTCTTCCTCATTTGTTTTATTTTTTGAGGCAAACAGTCAGGCAGTTAGTCAAATTTTCCCTTGCCTTTACTTATTATGGGCAACACAACAAAATCCCCCTTTAGTAAAACCTGCACTTTCTTTACTTATGGGCAAAACAAGTAAACACAAAGCCTCTTAGCCAGCCAACCCCCTTACAGACTCTTGCTACTTTGCTACTGGCTTTTGTTTTCGTAATCAGTAATAGTCTTGACTTTCAGTTGTACTTTAATTAATACACCGGTCTTCTGTACAGCCCACTGCTGCCCTTTACTTTCTTTCTAGGCAGCTGAACTCTTTACTTTGCCTCCTCTCTGGCACTGCAACTTTTACTGCTCGTTCATTCTCAGTGGTGTACTGTACCCTTTACTTGTATTTTATTTAATGGCGTGTACAGCCAGTCAGAAGAGCAGGCACAAAAAGCTTTTTCCTCTTGGCAGCCGCTCACTCCCACCCCGGTGTTTCCGCCGATGCTCTCTCTTTCTCTTTTGCTCTAAGCCCACTGATCACGTGGGCACCGCTCTGGTGGGTCAGGTGAGATCAAGGATGGCTGGAGCAGCGAGTGCCATACAGGAGGAAGCCGGTACTGCACAAGAAAATTGTTTGTGCATTTTAAAAGTACCATTAACCCGGAGACAAGTAGCTTGGGCTGTAAATCCTTGTCCCTGGATGAGCAGTGGTAGCCCGGGACGTCGGGCTATAGGATTTGTCGACCCTTGCCAGACTGCCTTTTTTTTTGTTGTGGGGGAAAGAGAACACGGAGATCAGTTCCGGTTTTCTCCTACAGTGACGTGATCCTGAAGTGACTGCAGGGTTCTGCCCATGTAGCTGTAAAAGGAGCAGTCATTTAATTTTTTCAAATTATTTAAAAATGCTAAGCAATTGTTTTGTTTACAGCTAAGAAATGCAGTAGAAGTCTCTGTTAGTGCGGATATATTAGCAGCTATGCCAAAAGATGTAGTTCTTTGTACACAGTTCTGCTTGGCATACAGCATATTACATACAAAGAAACATAAACTTTGATGGCAGATAAGGACCACTTGGCCCACCTAGTCTGCCCATTTCCCTACCTAAAGGATAAGCTGCAGATCCTATTTAACCAACAGCCTATTTCTTCCTACCTCCCACAAAAATTGCCTTATGTCTGTCCCATGCATTCTTGAATTCTCCCACAGTTGAAGACCCCACAACCTCCTCAGGAAGGCTGTTCCATGCGTCCACCACCCTCTCTGTGAAAAAATACTTCCTCACATTGCAGCTGAGCCGTCCCCCCTCTATCTTAAAATTGTGCCCCCTTGTTCTTGCACATCTTTTTCTGAAAGATGCTACCCTCTTGGACTTGTGTTGATTCTACTGAGGTACTTAAACGTTTCTATCATGTCCCCCCATCCCTCCTTTTCTCAAGGGTATACCTATTAAGCTCCTTTAGTCTCTCCTCGTATGGCTTCTCTTGTAGACCCTGAACCATTTTAGTTGCCCTCCTCTGAACTGCCTCCATCCTGTCAATGTCCTTGCAGAAATGGGGTCTCCAGAACTGGACGTAGCACTCCAGATGGGGTCTCACCAACTGTCTGCACAGGGGGATAACAACTTCCTGTTTTCTGCTGGTGATGTCTCTCCCTATACATCCCAGTATCCCCCCAGCCCTCCCTACCGCCTTCTCACATTGCTTGCCAACCTTAAGGTCATCTGATATGATTACCCCCAGGTCCCTTTCCATTTTTGTTACTGTTACTACCTCCCCCCACTGTATAATCTTCCCCAGGGTTTTTGTTTCCCAGGTGCATTATTTTGCACTTCTTTGCATTGAATCCAAGCTGTCATACTTCTGACCATTCCTCCAACCTTGCCAAGTCCCTTCTGATCCTTTCCACGCCTCTTTGTGTATCAACCCTGTTGCAGATCTTTGTGTCATCTGCAAAGAGGCATACTTTTCCTTCCAGTCCCTCTGCAATGTCACTTATAAAGACATTAAAAAGGACTGGACCCAGTACTGAACCCTGCGGTACCCCACTAGTAACTCCTCTTTCTTCAGAGTGGACTCCATTTACAATTACCTTCTGTGTCCTGTTGTCCAGTCACTGTTTTACCCAGGCTACCACCCTGGGACCCACTCCCAGGCTGGTTAATTTGACTATTAATCTTTTATGCGGGACTGTGTCAAATGCCTTGCTAAAGTCTAGGTAGGCCATGTCCACAGCCCTTCCCTGGTCTACTACTTTGGTCACCCAGTCTAATAAATCAATGAGATTCGTCTGACATGACCTTCCTGTAGCACACATAGGTGTGGCAGTGCCCATATATTAGGTTTGAGTAAGCACTTCTATGTTAAACCCTGATTTTTGCACCTTAATAATTCTGCCCCATTCAACAAATTTGTTTGTAATTTGGTGGCCATTGACTCTGGTACAAGGTCTCCGGGTTCTGAAGATTTTGTGTCAGTTGGTTTTGGGGGGGGGGGGTTTACACAGGTGTGAAAATGATGAAATTCACAGTTTTTAGAAGTTTTTCTGCTCACCTGTAACTAAAAATGGTTTTATTTTGAAACCTGAAACTTACAGGTTTGAGAAGAATCTGGCCTAAAGTACATGCTTTCTCAAGTTTCATGTTTTTCACTTATATAGTTTTTAAAAGATATGTTAAAATCTGCGCTATTTTCTGAGCATGCTCAGTTAAAAAATAAATGTTCTAAGGATAAGGGTTTTTGTAAGCGTTAGCAGTTTGACCAAAAGTGATTTCCTTCACACTGCTTTCATGACTCGCAGCTGATGAAAGCAGTGTGAAAGAAATTACGTTCAATCAAATTGCTAAAGCCTCCCACTATCTTTAGGACTCCCCTCCTTCCCTCTTATGCAAAACAGCCAGTGGTTGCCCAACCCACCGGCCAGTACCCACCCTACCTCCTGACACTGTTTCAATAAAGATTATTACAGTTGCCCAGTCCCATTGCCATATATTTTAGGGACCCCCCCAATATTGAGTGCCATAGAGTTGCCCACCGCTGGTGCTGCTGTAATTCAACACCCCCTTCTCACACTCTGGATAATCTGAAGAAACAATGTAAGTACTGTCAATGTATTTTCTATAGATTTTGAACTTTTACTTATAACGATCATTTTTAATACTTTTTCACCAAATTTTTAACATGGCGTTTTTGGGACCACATCTCATAAACATGGTAGGGGAAATTTTGGAAATTAGGGCTGAAAAATGATTTTGCAGTTCCTCTGCAAAATCACTGTTCGGGCATGAGATGGGTTAATAAAAAGACTATGTTGAAAATTTGATGACAAAATATTTAATAAATAACATTATGAGTGAACACTGACATTTTTCAGCGTTCACATATAATGTCCCTATTTTTCAACATTTTGATCCCATATTTTCAACAAGGCCTTTTTTTACCCCACCTCATGAACAAGAGTGGTGAAGTTTTTCAAATCCTACCCAGAAAGTGATTTTGCAGTTGCTCCATGAAATTCCTTTTGGTCAGAATTAAAACAAATTTCACTAACCAGGTTCATGAGGTGGGGTCATAAGAAAACTATGTTGAAAAACTGGAGTCAGAATGTTTAAAAAAAAAAAAAAAAAGTTAAGAAGGTACATTGACATTTTACAAAATTCACTTATGACTTTGGTAATTTTCAATATTTTGGACCCAAATTTACGACAAAACCATTTTTTCACACCATCTCATGAATGCGACAGATGTCGTTTTTAAAATCCTGGCCGAAATGTGTTTTCACAGTTGTGGTGTGAAATGACATTTTGGACAGAATGTTATAAATAACACCTGTCATGTTCAGAAAGGGTGGTTCACAAAATCACTATATTGAAAATTTGGGGTCAAAATGTAAAAAAAAAAAAAACTTATGAAGAACCACTGTGTGCAGGGCCAGCCATTCACCTAGTGGGCAGCATGTTGTGTTCCCATGCCGGTTAGCCGAGTTCAGGACTGAGGTCAGTGATCCAGCTGGATAGGCTTAGGCTGGGATGATGGCACTGCAGCAAGTAACCATATAGTGAAGAGAATCCTTCTGTTGGTATACTGCCAAGAGGACTCTGTATCTCTAGTCACATGGGATTCCATAGCCCATGGATTCTTTTCATCCACAGCTGCACCGAAATGCAAGGCCTGTAGGGTCCTGTGCTTCTGCAGCCAAATGGACTAAAAGAATGAATTGCAAAAACAATGTTAATGCAGACATCAGGGCTGAAGAATGCAAAGCAGGCAAAGTAAGGAAATTAAAAACGTTGGGGTTTGGAGTCTCAGAGATCTTGGCAAATTGGTGGTGTGGTGTTCCTTGGGGTTGTCAACCCTATGTCCACCCCCTCCCATGAGCAAACAAGGTTATACATGATCATGTATTTCATACGGGGCCCGCTGGGAATTATAACATTTGTTTTCACCAGATTTCCAACATGGCCTTTTTGGGACACCATCTCACGAACAAGATGATGAAATTTCTCAAATTTGGTCAGAAAGGTGACTTTGCAGTCGCTTGGGAGGCTGGGTCCAGAATATATTAAGGAAAAGAGGTTTTGCAAGACAGCAATACCAAAACTGGCATCCTTTTTGGACTGTATGTTCAAGTAACTGCTTTACATATTTCTTGAAGGAGAATGCACATCCTGCTGCCACAGAGGCAGAGGTGTCCCTTGTGGAGTGTGCCCATTGACCTCTGGGGGGTATTCTGACAGCTTTTCTGTAATAGAACTGTTTGCAGGAGACTATCCAATGTGAGATAGTTCCAGTTGCTGGTTTACTTTTCCCACCTCACCATACAGTAGGCGATAAAAAGCTAAGTGCTGTTGGGCCGGATATCTCTTGTGCTGTCCAGGTAGTAATTTGGTGCCCTCTTTACCTCCAGGCAATGACGTTTTTGTTCCACTGCACTGGAATGCTCAATTAAAAGCACAGAGCGGGCAACTGTCTGGTTCAGATGGAATTCTGACACCACCTTAGGGAGGAATTTCATATTGGTCCGGAGAACTACCTTATCCCTATAGAAGATTATACAGTTTGGATCTGTGCAGATGGCTTACAGCTCACTTACTCTCCCAGCAGATGTAATAGCAACTAGGAACACTTCTTTCAATATAACATACTTTAGGTCAGCAGTAGCCATAGGATCAAAAGGTGCTTCCATCAGCTGAGCAAAGCACACATTTAGCTCCCGTGGAGGAAACAGGTCCCTCACAGGAGAATAAAAATGACTGAGGCCTTTAAAGAACTTTTTGAAAAACAGGTTGTGAAGCCAAAGACTTATTTTTGCCCACTGATATGCAAGATGAAACTGCTGTCAAATGTACCTTCATGGTCGAGGGTCTTAGGCCTAGGGACTGTATGTGCAGTAGGTAATCCAAGACTGTAGGCAAGCCTGGCTACATATGGGTTATCTTTCTGATAGCACATCAGAATGAAAACCTCTTCCACTTTGATACACATGATTTCCTTGTTTCTGGTTTTTTTAGAAACTTTCAAAACACTCATTACTTCCTCTGATAAATTTAAGCTAGATAATTCTAGCTCCTCAAGAACCATGTTCTCAGTCGTAGGGGTTTGAAGTCTGGAAATGTTAACCTGCTCTGGGCCAGGGTTAGCAAACTGTGCCTCAGTGGCAGACTGATTATAGCTTTGCTGGACAGACTCAGGAGCCTAGAGTACCAGACCTGTCTGGCAAGTCTGGTGCTTTCAAAATCATTATTGCTGGCGTCCTCCTGAGCTTTATGAATACCCTCTGCAAGAGTGGGAATGGAGGGAAAGCACAGAATCCTCCCTGTCCAGTTTAGGATCAGGGTATCCTCTAGAACTGTTCCTATTCAGCAGAGAGGGAGGTGACCAGTAGGGTACCTCATGGATCAGTCCTTGGGCCAGTCCTGTTTAATGTCTTTATAAGTGACATTGTGGTGGGACTGGAGGGCACGGTCTGCCTGTTTGCGGATGATACTAAGATCTGCAACTGGATAGACACTCCGGATGGCATGGAGAGAATGAGGAGGGACCTGGAGAAGCCTGAGAAATGGTCAGAAGTGTGACAACTAAGGTTCAGTTCCAAGAAGTGTAAAATAATGCACCTGGGTAAAGGGAACCCTGGGGAGAGCTACATGATGGGGGGTTGCTGACCATCACCAAAGAAAAGAGACCTAGGAGTTATCATTACTGACAATCTTAAGGTGTCAAAGCATTGTACAAAAGCAGCAGGGAGGGCCAATGGCATGCTGGGGTGCATAGGTAGAGGTATCACTAGCAGAAGGTGGGAGGTGGTGATGCCATTGAACAAAACGCTAGTGAGGCCTCACCTAGACTATTACGTACAATTCTGGAGGCCGCATCTTTGAAAGGACATTGGCAGGGTGGAAAAGGTCCAGAGAAGGTAGACTAAGATGGTAAAGGGCTTGCACCAGAAAACATATGAAGAGAGACTAAAGGATCTCAATATGTAGTCACTGGATTAGAGGAGGGATTGGTGGGACATGATAGAAACATTCAAGCACCTGAAGGGCATTAACAAGGTACAAGGGGGAGACATCTTCTAACATAAGAGATGCACACAAACCAGGGGACTTGATATGAAATTGGAAGGTGGCAAACTGAGGGGAAATGTGAGGAAGTTTTTCTTTACAGAGAGGGTGGTGGACACGTGGAACAGACTGCCACAGGAGGTGGTTGGGGTGAGCACATTGGAGGGTTTTAAGCATGCATGCGTCAGGCATAAGGGTACCTTAGAGATGGGAAGGAGAGGTGAAAGCCATTGACCAGGTAGGGTCAGAGGTCAAAAACTAGTGTAAGGCTATAGGGCAGACTGGATAGGCCATGTGGTCCTTATCTGCTGACAGTTTCTATGTTTCTACTGCTGGCAGCCTGCAACAGAATTATGGAGCTAACTTTTCTCTCAGGTAGAAAACAGGTTTATTTCTGGTGTACCCCACCTTCAGAACACTAGTACCAGCACCTGCTGGTTCAGGATCCACTTGTGGTTTCCTTGGCTGATTCTGTTTAGTGAATCTTCCAGGACATTGTCTTTTACTGGTTAGGGATATTGAAGATACCTCTACATCCAGGGAATAAGCTAAGTGGTTCCAGATCTTCATGGCTTCTGTGAATAGCCTTGAGGAGCTTGTTCCTCCCTGCTTGTTTATGTAATATATTGTTGTGGTGTTCCCTGTTCGGATCTGAACAGACCCTGTATTTTGGATGAAAAAGCTTGCATTGCCAGGAACACTGCCTTGAGCTCCAGGAGGACATGTTCCTGAGTCTCCTCAGTGCTCCAGGTGCCACTCACAGTGAGATCCTCCATGTAGGTGCCCCATCCTAACAGCAAGGCATCTGCTGTGAGGATACCTGTTGGAGATTGCTGGAGGAAGGGAATGTCCTCTCTGAGGTTGTCCTCTTCCTTTCTCCACTCTAGTGCCCAATCAAAGATTTTGGGACTGGCACTAGTTTGGACAGAGGGTCCCAGTTTGGGACCAGTGGTCCTTAACTGGTCTTGAATGTCCCTTATTTGGAACCTTGCCCCAATACCACTGTAGTGGAAGAGGCCATGTGTCCCAGAAGTCACAAAAAATCCCTTGCTGGCCTAGTGTGAAGAATTCTGTAGTGGTAATCAGTCTTAATACCCTTGGCTGAGGAAGAAAAGCTTTCCCCTTCAGGGTATACAGCTCTGCCCCTATGAAGTCTAATACCTGAGGTGGCCCTGTTTGTGTCTTCTGTAGGTTTATCAGGAAGCCCAGGCCCTCTAAGGTGCTTTTTACTACATATATGCAGCACCTTGCCTCCTGCTGTGTTTTTCCTGAGACTAGCTAGTCATCCAGGTAGGCAACAATAACCAACCTTGTCTTCTCAGATGTGCTGCCACCACAGCTAGAATCTTTGTGAAAACCTTTGTTGCTGAGGTGAAGCCAAAAGGAAGGGATGTGAACTGGTACTGGCAGTCTAATCTGAACCTGTGGTATTTTCTCTGGGTATGTCCGATTGGAATATGAAAGTAAGCGGTCTTTCTGATCCAGAGACCCCAACCAATCTCCTGACTGTAGTGATGGTATTGCTAAGCCAAGTGTAACCATCCTGAATTTTTCCTTTTTTACGTTTGTTCAGATATCTCAGGTCTAAAATGGGTCACCATTCCCCATTTTTCTTGTGGGTTAGGAAGTATCTGGAAAACAGTCCTGTGCCCTATTGTGAGGCAGGGGCCGTCTCCACTGCTTTTGCTAGCAGCAGTATTTAATTCCAGCAAGATGTTTTTTTGTTGAAGGGTGAGAGAAACAATTCTGGTTTCTGCTGTTCTGGGAATTTTTTTAAACTGCTGGGACAAACCTTGACTCACTACTTCCAGGACCCACTAGTCTATGGTGACTTTTGTCCATTCCTGGAAGTAGTAAGCCAGTCTCCCCCTCAACCGGCAATGGTTGGGTGACCTGGGCGGAATTATTTTGGGTTTTGTTTTGGCTGTGGCTCAGTGGCTGGTGCTGTGGCTGTGTGCCTAGTACCCCTCTTGCCTTGGCCCTTATAATAACCTCTTTGGGGTCGATACTTATAGGGGGCATAAAGTTTTGGGTAGTAACCCCTACTCTTGCCTCTTCTGTCAGGCCTATAAGAGTAGAGACCTTTTCCTTTTCTCAGTTATTTCTAGAACGGTTTTGTAGTCATCCACGTCTTTCATATACACATCTGTCTTGTCACCATTAAACTCAAAGAAAAATCTAGGGCCTTAGTCTGTGTGTTCAAGGATAGGATGGTAGTCCTTAGCCAGTCAAACCTCCTTAGAGATACTGCATGTGCTAGGACCCTTGAAGTAGAGTCACTGGCATCTACGGCCGTGTGGAATTGGTACATAATGGCATCCAGTGCTGATCTGGCTGTGTCAGTCAAATCCTGTGCCACTTCACTGACTACTTTCTTGTTCAATGCCAGGACTGAATTCCATAGTGCCTTCTGATGCTGAGGTGTGTATGCCATGTAAGCTGCCTGTTTGAGGAACAAGGAAGCTGAGGTGTACACTCTTTTAACTACAGTATCCAGTTTTCTGGAATCCTTCTCTGGAGGCTGTGCAGCTTAAGGCCCCATAGCCTTCTCAAATGCAGCAGCCCGGAGCAATCCCTCATGATCAGGGTAGGCATACAGATATTCAACCCCTAGTCTTTCCATTTGAGATTTCTTTTCAATCTTTGTATCAATGCCAGCAGCTAAAGTGGGTGCGGACATGATTTTGGTAGTGACTTTTGGGAGAGATTTGTGGATGGGAAGCAGTAGCCTCTCTGTGGGAGCCAGACCCATCCTATCCATAAATTCCGCCTCCTATTTATCCTCCTCAGCTTCATGGTAGGGGATGTTGAGCATGTTTACCATTTGCCTAACAAAGGAACAGTGGGATGTGTAAGCATCAGAATGCCTAGGATGAGGGCAAATTCTTGCTCAGATGAACCATCTGGTTCCAGGGGATCCCCTCCTCTTCATCTTCAAAGCACATTACTTCATCCTGCTCATGTAGTTGGTGTCGAACCAGAGCCTGGGGTCAGGTATGTTCATAACATGTCCCATAGTCTGGAAGGCCCGGAATAATTATCATGCTCGTTAAGTCCTCTGCTGAGGGCATCAGTCTTGTGTTAACTATTTCCTTCCTTTTTACATTTGATGCGCACCTGCACACCAAACGTTTTGTCAGAAGTGACTAGGGATTCAGGGGTGTGGCACTGACGAGCCCTTTGCAGTTCACAAAAGCACGGGCTCGACAATCTATACCAATGACCATGCGCTGTGGTCCTGACATCACTCTCAGCCTGGTGGGCTGAAACTTCATGTACTTCAAAGGACAGAGCCACTCTGATCAGAAATGGCTTCAGTCCTTTGATTTACATGAAGCCAGTCAGCAAACAGCTGAGCGGCTTTTCACTGCAGGAGCCTGTCAGCCTGTAAAAAAGGAAACCATCCATCGATGTCTGTTGCAGCTGCCCCTCCCCAGCCCAACCCACATTATTATAACACAGGGGGGGGATGCCCAATCCCTCGTGCCAGCTGCCATTCCCCACCCTATCCATTTCAGATATGCAGCACTGGGAAGCCCACTTTTGGTGCTGCCAAATATAACACTGACACGGGGGAAGTGGCCATACCCCCCAGTATCCGTCCCTCGTCCTTTTCTTTTTTATTATATTAAACCTGTGGGGGAAAAAAAAGTCCACTGATGTCTGCTGCAGCACTTGCCGATTCTCCACCCAACCGTATTATTAGGCGGGGGTGCAATCACCATGCCAGGGGCCACTCCCCACCCTGCCTCTTTTAGTAATGCAACACCAGGGAGTCCACCCCCAGTGCTACTAAATCTAACAATGACATGGGGGTGCCCAATTCCCCAGTATCGCTACCTGTCAAAGAGACAACAGTCCCTCATTGGTTCTCTTTTTTTTTTTTTTTTTTATTTTTGTAAACCTGTTAAAAAAAAAAAAAAAAGGGAAAAAGGTCCATCAATGCATGTTGCGCCATTATTACCCCACCCAAACCTCACATTCAGCAATTACCACCAGACACCCCCTCCTCCCCTTACTTACCCACCGGGGGTCCAGCACAGTAATACTCTCTGGACCGCAGACACATCTACATTCTTCAACGCTGGACCATGAACTGAAGAAATCAGGTATGTAATTCAATGTATTTCAATGGGGTTTTGAACTTAGTTGCATACTTTTGCCATTTTTCAATATTTTTGTCCAAAATTTTTAACATATCTTTTTGGGACACCACCTCATGAACAATGCAAGTGACATCAGGTACCCTGTAAATCTGTCCCGAAAGGTGATTTAGCAGTTGCTACACAAAAATCACCTTTCGGGCAGGAGTTGAAAGTTTTCTCCACTACTGTTCATGAGGTGGGGACATAAGAAAGCTATACTGAAAATCTGGTGTAAAAATATTAACAAACAACAAAGTTATGAGCCCACATTGAAGTTTGAGAATGCAGGCTCATAACTTTGGTAATTTTTTTTTTTTCACCCCAAACTGTCAACATACTGTAGCAATTTCTTCACATCATCTTATGAATATGACAGCTGTCATTTTTCAAACCCTGGCCAAAAATGTTTCCATATCCCGAAAGGTGATTTCAGAGTTGCTGCGCGAAATCACCTTTCAGGCAAAAGTTGAAAATATTATCTGCACTTGTTCATAAGGTGGGGTCATAAGAAGGCTATGCTGAAAATGTGGGCCAAAAATGTTGAAAAACAATAAAGTTATGAGCCTATGTTGACATTTAAAGCAGCAGTGCAATGAAAATGGATTAAAATTTGACCCCACCTTTTTTTCTTCCTAATTGATGCCAAATCTCTTCCAGTTTATTTTGGTGGTAAAATTTTCAGTTTTCATCATCATTTAAGAATTTTATGAAAATTTTAAAGTTATTTCTCAAGAAAAAAGATGGCTGCCTGATTTTTGCACAGAAATAATATTGAGGACCCGAGGAGGGTAAGAGTCCAGACAAAAATGCAAATGTACAGTACACAGCTTAGGAAGCATCCAGAAAACCCAAATCAACAGTTCTGCCAATATTTTTCATACCCATAGCAGAAAATTAGCTTTTTGGAATAACTTTTTTCATTGCACTGCTGCTTTATGAACGCAGGCTCATAACTTTTGTCATTTTCGATATTTTGACCAAAAACTTTCAATATAGCAATTTTTGCACATCACCTCATAAACATGACGTGTCATTTTTAAAGGCATGCACGAGGTGTGTTTCCGCACCTCTGGTGAGAAATGACATTTTGACCAATATACTATAAATGGTACATGTCATGCCTATAAGACAAATCCTAAAACAAGTCTCTTCAGAAGTTCGGGTCAAAACATTACAAACAAAAAAAAAACTGTTTAAAGGAAAGCAGTCATTATGATTAGCTCCCCACCCCTCCCGATTAGTCATTTCGCACAGAATTTTTTTTTGTGTGTGTGTTTTTGCTTACTTAATTTTATTTTTGTAAAGCTCAGGGTTCCCAAACATGGCGGATGCTGCGTGGTTCCATTTAATCTGAAAGTGTGGTGCCAAACTGCTCGCCTCAATACAAATGTGCTACAGGAATGAAGATGATACTCCCCATTTCCAACTATGGTGACATATATAGTGCTGTTCCCAAGCCCACTCTGCCCAGACTGGATCTCTTTCACTCCTTTTGTTGCTTTGCTCTGGATGGTCTACCCCCCCAGTATTCCCTGTACTCAACCCTCTCCTTCCCTTGAGGCCAGGCACCTCACCATTGTGTTTACTTCATCTCTAAATACTGGCTTGGCTCACTCCCCTCCTACCTTGCTACCACCTCCCCCAACTTCTTACCCCCTAAGCAACACCGGCTATTGTTCTCTTGCACTTCCCTCAAGGAAATCCAGTGCTGGTCAAGCTGCCTTCTCCATCAGTTACCCCAAACTATGAGGTCCTCTCCCCCTTACCATCTGCACTGCCTCTTTCCACCTCTCACTCATTCTCATTCTCATTCCTCCTCTGTGACTTCCCTACTCACCCCTTCAGTTGCCCCTGATACTGGTCCCCGGGCTGCTGCCCACCATCCTCTATCTCTGCTCCCCCTTCACCCACAATAGTGTAGTCCTCTCTTCACCCTTCTTAATCGACAACTTTTGCGCCGACCCTTAACTCAGTATTGCCTTGGCACATTGCAAATGTTATCATCCAGCACTTTATTGAAGAGTTATGTACCTTATTTCTCACAACCGTTCTTTTTGCACAATTGTTATGTATGATGCATATTCACCTATTGTTGTATTATTGTTCTTAGAGTTCTTCATTGTCCTCCTTTCCCCCTCCACCAGAACGCATCTGAAAGTGAGCTATTACCAGCTCAGTATGTCTGTCCTGGTAAAACTTTTGAAATAAACATAGAGGATAATGTATGGCCATCGATGGTTAACTGGTTTGTTAACCATCGAGGAGAGTACTGGGGCGACCACGTAAACCGCCGGGCGAAGCTTGAGAGAGAGTTTAAATCGCCATGCAATCCTGAGATGAATTAAAAAAAAGTTACCCATTGATGTACCATACATTATATTTTATAGTGTATGGTAGAATTTAGTTTTTTTTTGCCGCTGCTCTTCCCCCACCGCCGCGGTTCTTTAAGTCCTTTCCATTTGCGCGCATGCTCAGACTGTTCCCGATTGTTAACCCATCGACGTGACGTCACATCAGTGGTAAAACTTTGTTACAAAAAGGTAGATTTCTA